>RHGG01000013.1:421-393132 GCA_005281575.1 Taphrina deformans
AGGCGTCAGATTTTCTGGTCTACTTTTGCCAATACCNAGCCTACAGTCCATATAATTGGGGCTAGAGGCTTTGATAAAGATGCCCAAAGCTTGTAGACGTCTCAAAATGACTTTTACCAGCTACAATCTTGTAAAGTGAGGGTGCAGACGTCAAAAGTATACTTTTTTGATTGCTCAAATCTGCACGTGTTTTTGGGTTTTTGTGTAAAACTGGTATTGCCAATAGCTTACCCTACAGCTGGCCAAAAGATCTGAGAATAGATGCAGATTGTATCTACAGTCTATAGCTACAATTTGGTGCAAAGAAACTCTCAATTGCGTACGATTTGAGGCCATAGACGTCTGCAATAAATTGCGACGTCAAAAATGGCCCGCAATGATACTAGATCAAAGAAGTTGAAGATTAGTTTTGGGTTTTTGGGTGGGAGTGGTTGTGGCCTGGTACCCAACCTGGGACTTTTTATAGTTAATATTTTTTCTATTCACTACTCATGTTTTGCTCTTACAGGTTGTTTTTGAAGCTTATATCAGTGGGGAATGTTGTGATTTGAGTATACCGTAGAGTCAGGGTGATGTTGGGTCCAGATGCTTACTGAGTGTCATTGCGTGCACCGGACTCCCTTTGGGTCCAACGGATTGCGCAGGGGGTTTGAAAAGCCTGGACCAAGGAAGGGACGTCCTCCTCAAGGGTTGAGGCTAGGCTTGGCAAACCGAGAACCTCGAACCAAACCTGGAGCTCATTCTGGTTGAACCAGAACCTTGTACCACCGGATTTAGGTTCAACCCGTGTGGCTTGAACCAAACCAGGAACCAAACCCAAACGGTGTCACTGGTTTGGTTTGGTTTTTGGGTTCACACCTGTCACTATTAAGGTCGCATCTAGGAGGAGCTCCACCAGTCAGCCACGCATGGCAATAGATTAATGCACAAAAACCACACTTGTATATGCTCGTACGCCATGAGCAAACATCAAAATTGTCGTTCAAGCTATCCTAGAGGCTTTTCAGACTATCTGACATTGTATTGTAGTGTTTTCACCTGTATACAGACAACCCTAGGTCACTCGGTGTTAAACCCTGGTTAAACCTGGTTAAACCAGAACCAAACCTTGGATCCAAATTGGTTGAACCCGGTGGCTGAGAACCGGAACCAAAACCAAACCAGATTTTGAACTTTTTTGGTTCCTGGTTCCGAACCACTGGTTCTTGGTTGGAACCAAACCTTTGTGCCAAGCCTAGTTGAGGCGGGCTCCCACAAGTTGTGATCGGAGTTGTATCCCTGCCACTTGACAAGGTACTGGACTTGGTTCTGTTGTGTTCTGAATTGCAGGATGTCTTGTACTTTGTACTCAACATGGTTGTCTATCTTGACCGGGGGTAGCGGCTTCCTCCACCTGTGGGCTTAATCACTTTTTGGCAATTATGTGATTAGCGCTAATCAGGATCTTAATCAAATCTCGGGCCCAAAATGAGCGAACCAAACACACCCTAAGATCACTGTCGCACGGCTGAATTGTGGCTTACCGTCACCGAGCATCCCTATTATCAAACATTGCAACACAGCACTCNCATGGGGATTGTTGTGCACTTTGTGGATAATAACTTTAAACTAAGGCGCAAAACATTGTCATTTGAACTGTTACCAAATGCGCACACTGCAGACAATCTTACGGATAGTGTTTGGGCAGTTCTGAAGAGCTACAATATATTGGATAAGGTATGACATTGGCGATTTATTTGGTTCTTTAAGGTTGATATTGTCACAGATATACGCCATCACTGGAGACTCTGCTTCAAACAACATGAGGATGGCCAAGAACCTTGAGTCAAATTGGAACAGGAGATACTTCACAGCACCTCAACATAGATGGAATGCCGGTACGCAATTCATCAACTGTACAGCTCATGTCATACACAACTCAGTCATCCAATTTTTGTTGAAAATGTCGGCTTGCCCAGCAGACGACTATTGGCAATTTGACCGCACAGAAGAGGAAGGCACAAGGCTTGCCGGTGGCCAGCAAAGGCGCTATCCTAAGATCCAGTCTTTAGAAGGTTTTGCAAAGACACTCAAGAAGTTGAGGATGGTCGCTATTGCAAGCTCAAATAGTACAGTGCGGAAGGAACAATTTCAGGAGCATGTGAAAAGACAAATTGGCAAAGCCCTGCTATTGAAGGTAGATGTACAAACCCGTTGGCACTCTACAGCTGCAATGTTACAGCGGGCTCTTCTTCTCAAGGGTCCAATCTCAGCCTGGATTGTATCACGTAACGAGCTAGATGAGCTAACCATGGATGGACAAGAATGGGCAGAGGCTGAACTGATCTACAGCATACTGAGACCCTTCTGCACCTGTGCGCAACAACTAGTGACTACTGCAACAATAAACATCCACTTGACGTATGGGATCTACAATTATCTATTTGAACACCTGGAGGCTTTCAAAGAGAGATTAGAGGATGAATTTTCTGTCCAATCTTGTTACAAAGAACAACTGCTGGTTGGCCTTGATGCAGCATGGAACTTACTCAACAAGTACTACAGACTAAGTGATCCCAAATGTACAGACGAGCAGGATGAGCCAGAGCCAGCGGTTGAAGCCAATGTTCAGTTGGCAGCGCGGATCCAAGAGTCCATTTGAGGCATCACTGCCTCATTCAAAAGCTTCATCCAGCAAGGCCAAAGCAACCTGCAGGTAATTGTACGTGCCAGGGAATGGGTAGCTGCCCAGGGTACCAACCTTGGGGCCCAATCATCCAACGGAGAGGGGGATGAGTTACTAAGCAAATATGACGAGGAGGACGAGGAGCTTGAGGTAGGCTTGGCAAACCAAGAACCTTGAACCAAACCCGGAGCTCATTCTGGTTGAACCAGAACCTTGTACCACCGGATTTAGGTTCAACCCGTGTGGCTTGAACCAAACCAGGAACCAAACCCAAACGGTGTCACTGGTTTGGTTTGGTTTTCGGGTTCACATCTGTCACTGTTAAGGTCGCATCTGCAAGGAGCTCCACAGCTCAGCCACGCATGGCAATAGATTAATGCACAAAAACCACACTTGTATATGCTCGTACGCCATGAGCAAACATCAAAATTGTCGTTCAAGCTATCCTAGAGGCTTTTCAGACTATCTGACATTGTATTGTAGTGTTTTCACCTGTATACAGACAACCCTAGGTCACTCGGTGTTAAACCCTGGTTAAACCTGGTTAAACCAGAACCAAACCTTGGATCCAAATTGGTTGAACCCGGTGGCTGAGAACCGGAACCAAAACCAAACCAGATTTTGAACTTTTTTGGTTCCTGGTTCCGAACCACTGGTTCTTGGTTGGAACCAAACCTTTGTGCCAAGCCTAGTTGAGGCGGGCTCCCACAAGTTGTGATCGGAGTTGTATCCCTGCCACTTGACAAGGTACTGGACTTGGTTCTGTTGTGTTCTGAATTGCAGGATGTCTTGTACTTTGTACTCAACATGGTTGTCTATCTTGACCGGGGGTAGCGGCTTCCTCCACCTGTGGGCTTAATCACTTTTTGGCAATTATGTGATTAGCGCTAATCAGGATCTTAATCAAATCTCGGGCCCAAAATGAGCGAACCAAACACACCCTAAGATCACTGTCGCACGGCTGAATTGTGGCTTACCGTCACCGAGCATCCCTATTATCAAACATTGCAACACAGCACTCGATAGACTCCAAGAAATACAGAATTCACCACTCCTGAGGTTCCTGTAGCATGAACTAGTATTTTTGATTCGTCAGATCATGGCAAACTATCTTGACGATCGACGAGAACGGAAAGCACAGCGTGTCGATGAAGCCTTGACATCGCACGTATGGACCTCGACTAGCGCTTGGTCTGCACACGAATTGAGACTTCTGCATGTAGACATAGTTTATACTGACGATATTTTGAATCAAAAAATTGGTTCAGCGGCTGTGGGAAATCTTCAAACAATTCTCGACGCATTCCAGTATGATGTGCATGAATGGGACAACCTTAGCAGAACGTTGAACAATTTCGAGAATGATTTCATCAAGGAACATGGACATCTTGCGTCCGAGTTCTACCTTGCGATGTGTCGTGTGGCAACAACAATGAACAATGTACCAGAGCAAGAATCGCCTCTCAGTGTTCCGGCAGATCAACTGCAAGCTTACGTTGAGCACACCGGTCCTGCCATGCCTTCCACTTCAGGAACGTCCTCTGGAGAGTCAGATGACGCACAAGCCAGCAGCCACTCCTCAAAGCCTCGCAAGGCTGTTAGCTTCAATGACAACGATGCTTCATATGAATCTGATTCATTACGCCGTTCTGCCGCTCACGGGAACTTTACGAAAGTCCGGCCCGCAGCAGCTAGATCAAGCAATGAGTCAAGTTCCAAGGAATCTGTGGAAACGGGCAGTTATAAGTCGAGCGAGAAATTTGCTTTGGCTATGCTCATAAAGGCTGTTTTGTTCATGGGTCGACTGAAGAACCTGGATTGTTCTATGGATCATGCTGCTTACCGCGTACGATTCGGCACGCCGCCTGGCAATGGCCCACGGTCGATCAACGACGGCGGGGTAATACTCTCAAGAAAGCTTCCGAAATCAAACAGAGTCTCCATCGTCAATATCAAGTGTACGAGCCCTCAAGGCTGTACTGGTACGGAGGCCATGAGCAAGATCATTGCCCCAGAATTTGGGGAAATGCTTGCTATTGTGCAAGAACGAATGAACAAGACGAGACATACATCACAAAGACATGCATCCATCTGTACCGTACATACGATTGCTATGCACGGACAAATAGCATATCTCACGCTTGCACAGTTTGGAGATGACTATTTACAGGGAATGGAGTTCGAAAATCTTGGAACGGAGCGCGTGATAGTGAAGCGCACCAAAACTATTTATAGACTGGATAGCAAAGAAGGTCTTCAGGATTTTATACGAGTACTATATCCTCTCTTGTACCAATTGAATGAAGAAATACAATGCGGTAGGCGCTATTGACTACAATAATTACCAGATGCCACAACAGTATCATACTTCTCTTGTCAACCAAAGTTCTTAGGTCAATATTTGCAACGTTGCCGTGATGTATATGGCAAATTACTGATCATACAAGGTAGTTCGGGACCTTTTTGATCCACTAGTCATCCTGCAATCAGATTAGGATGACTCATGTTACACTCGGCAGCGTACTGTGGAAGTTCCAGGCTCCTCGCCTGATGAAATCATTCTTGAATCTTTGTGACACCACTCCTCCAAACGTATGGAAGAATATCGAGATGTGATAACCGGTCGACTACACAGAGTAGAACCAAAATTGCTACGGTCAAGTGGCAGCATCGTAGCTGAGACACGAGTAACAAGGCTCCGCACAACAAGCCGATGATACTGAAAACAACTTCGCCCGCATTGTTGAATGAGCTAAAAGACCAGATTGTGCTAATCATGAAGATGGCGACCACTACATTATGTCCCAACATAAGTTGCCATTGCGACATATCCAAATTGGTCGTGTAGAATCTGCAGATTTTGGTCACCCATACCGGGACGACAATTGTGAAAGTCACACATGCAGTCCAGAGTTGTATTAGTCGCGTGTCGCCAGACACGGTTTCCTCACTGTAATGATTAATTTCTTCATATCTCGGCAAGGTAGCACACTTGTCGCCACTCATAGAAATCCTGTCTTGACAGGCAGCCGGAGAGTTGGTTCGCGTCATGTACGAAAGCAGATGTAGAAGAGTCAGGAAGAAGAGACTAGGGCAGTCAAGGAGTTGAGAGATGATGAAGAGAGGAGAGAAGAAGAAGAAGGAAGGAGGAAGGAGAAAGGAGCAAGAAAGAGACGAGCATCTTGAGAAGCACAAGTGATCAGTTGGGCTCGATTGCACCAGTCACGGGCGAAATGAAGCGTCGAGTCTCAACGAGACGAAATTGGATACAGATCGCGCATACGTCTGGGAGAACGAGTGAGCTCAGGTTGATCAGTCGTAGAGAGCCAAAGAGACTCCAGAAGCTGCCAAGCTCGTCTTGCTGATCAGACTTGTGCGAAAGCTACTAGATCCAGCCGCTCGTTCTTCCCCTCGAACGCAGACCTGTCACCTGGCAAAGTACCTGTGCCAGATTCCTCTGTATTCTCGTGATACAAAGACGATACAGGATCGATATCGACAAGATAAGCGCCACCTGCACTAGCGTACGACAGGGCCAGAGATTGCTCGGAACACGAGTCATCTGCGGAGGCACTAGCAAAGAAAGCGATTTTCAGTAAGATAACGAGTCTGGGACATGTGTGCGACAATGCGTACAACAACGATTGAGGTGGCATAAAGAGGCATGGAATACTGGCCAAAGCAATGTAGAAGAGTTTGATAGTCGTTACACACAATGGATGCGGCAGCCTAAATTCAAGAGTGAATTGCTGTGCTCAATTATGGCATCATTACAATCTAGTAATTCTTGAAATTTGTCGAATTTGTCAAATCATCAATTCTTGAAGATTTACGCGAGATCAAAATTCACACTCCGATCACTAACGGCTCTGTTACCGAAGAGAAATTATTTGAGATGCTGGCCTTCCAGTCCATATCTTTTCCGTGTTGCGTAGACCATAAGGTCTGCGAGAATTGTTTTTGATCAGGTATTCCATGGTAGCGGCTCGAAAAACAATGGGTTTGAAGGGACCATCGATCAATAGAGGGAAACAGTGCAGACGTTGAAAGTGAACATTTCGAAATACCAGTGATCGATTGCAGTATCGGACAAGTCATCGGCATACTACCGGTCAGACAAAATCACGCTGTCGATTTTTCATGGGTATCGGCTACAGACAAAAGCGAGGAAGCCCTGTGCTTACAAGAGTCACGGTATTTAGCTGATGGATAATTGTGCTGTCCAGCCACCGAAATGTCCCTACCAGATTCGAGTACTCAGCAGGACACGATAAATCCTATTTGGCAATGCAACGAACTCAAGTAAGCTTTGAATCTCGCACAAAGAAATAGCACTACGTAGCATACTGCTTCACACCTTGCAAGCTGAAAGGTCAGACATAATTCATGGCAAAATGTTTGATAGGTATTCAAAAAAGTGATACCACTAGATCAAGTCTAAGTATCATGTTCGTTTGCCACATTTACAGTTTTTCGATAATATCTTTAAGCTCAAAGCTAAGCTTAAAAAGTCACAGATAATGATAACATTGGTCCTTTCTGAGTGTAACATATTTCGACCACACCTCATGCGTCGCGATGCTTAATTCAATTGGATGTTCACAGCATGCATATATTGGGTGACAAGATCCTGTTGCGACATATATGTATTACATGCTGTTGCGGGTGGACTGAAAAAGTGATTCCACGGGTCCCGAGGTAGCGAGTGCACATGTTTTCATCGGATGCATCTTGATGATTCTGCTGTTGGATTGCCCCTTTCGAGTCCCTCATGTTATCATCAGTCCGACCTCTCTTTGTTCATTGCGTCTGGGTCTGTCTTGACAGCGGAAGGTGGTATGAGAGAACATTCAAAATCTGAAATCTTGAATTTTGCATGGTAGCAAAGTGTCGATTGACGAGGGACTTCAAGGCTCACATCGATCTCCAATGCGTCTGCTTCCAGAAAAGTGCGGAATTGCTAGCTGATCGTGGCCATGAATAGTCTAACTGAAATGGTAACTAATACATTGTGTCTCAGCATGAGTTGCCATCGTGACATATCCAAATTGGTCGTGTAGAACCTGTAGACTTCGGTCAACCATTGCCGAAAGACAAATAATAATACTACTCATGAAGGTCAGACTTCCAGCATTGGCGCGTGGTGAGATATAATGTACTCACTGTAGCAGTCAAGTTTTGCATATTTTGGCGAGGTATCAGCACACTTGTCGCCATGCGTGCCACTCATGGAAGTACTGTCTTGACAGACAGTCGGCGAGGTGGTTCGCGTTGTGTAGGAAAGGAGACGTAGAAGATGAATTGAGGAAGAGAGGGATAGGGAGCAGAGAGATGGTAAGGGGCTCAAAGAATGGAAAAGGCCGAGCTCGTCTTGCTGATCAGAATGAGATGGAATCTATCAGCCCTGGCCACTTGTTCTTCCGCTCGACCGGTGACTGCAACGAGTCTGGGGCTCTTCATGACAATGGCTCCAAAATGACTTCAGCGGCATGATGAGACATTGGACTCCGCCCATAGCATTTTAGAATAGATTGGTGCCCTGCACGAGGTAAGAGCACTACGAAGTATATTGCATCACACCTTGCAAGCTGAGATGACAGACATAAATCATGACTCAATGTTTGACAGGCACTCAAAAAGTGAGACCACTAGAGGAAGTCTATACATCATGTTTGTTTGCTCCAATTATCAATTTTGGTCCTTATCCCAACACACCGGATGCGTCGCGATGCTGCAAGAACATACATACCGTATATCACGTGCACATGTTTCCATCGGATGCATTCTGCTTCCGATCAAGCTTGCGACGAGATCGGTGGCGTTGTTGGATATTGAAGGTACTGCGAGACAAAGACTCCACATTGAGTTACAGACATTCAACAACTCTCATTTATAGTCTGCCATATCTGTTTCACACATCTCTGCCACACGAGTATCCAGCATTCGAGCGTAATGTCAGCGTCAAGCAACCTCGTTCTAGTCTCTGGAGGTTCAGGATTCCTAGCACTTCACTGCATTGCAGCGGCTCTACGACAGGGCTACCGTGTGCGCACAACAGTGAGATCACCAGCAAAGGAGCAGAATGTACTCAAGGGACTTTCCAATGCACAGCCTCCAGTCGATACCACCAAGCTCGAGTTTGTCGTCGCGGACCTGCTCAAGGACGAAGGTTGGAATGAGGCTGCAGCCGGTGCGGAAATTGTCTTGCATGTCGCCAGTCCCTTCCCCTTGACTGCGCCCAAGCATGAGGACGAACTTATAAAGCCTGCAGTCGAGGGAACACTCAGGGTACTGCGCGCAGCAAAGTCATCGGGCACAGTCAGGCGTGTCGTTGTGACTTCCTCGGTCGCGTCCATTTCGTATGGGACACTGCCGAAAGATAGTCCCTATACCGAGGAAGACTGGTCTGATCCGGACGGTAGACAAGCGCCTATCACTGCATATGCCAAATCCAAGACCCTTGCAGAAAAGGCGGCATGGGACTATGTCAAGACGGACGGCAAAGGTTTGGAAATGGCAACGGTCAATCCTGTGGGCATCTTTGGACCTCCGATGCTCGTGCCGACAGAGAGCTCGACGTGCGGCATTGTCCAGCAAATGCTCGATGGTGCCATGCCAGCCGTGCCAAACATCAAGTTCGGCTTCGTAGACGTCCGTGATGTGGCCGATCTGCACATGCTGGCTGCAACTACTCCAGGAGCAAATGGTCAGAGGTACATTGCGGTCGCTGGAAAATCAGCTTCGCTCTTGGACATGTCGAACATGCTTAGAACGAATTTGGGTGCCCAAGCATCTAAAGCACCAACAAGACAAATGCCGAACTTCTTGGTCAAGTTTCTGGGTTTGTTCATGACACAACTCAAGGACACTGCATCCGAGATCGGTATCGTGCGGGAATTTGATAATTCAAAAGCAAAAGCACTGGGCTGGACGCCGAGATCAAATGAGGAGTCCATCGTCTCGTGCGCCAAAGCGCTACTGAACGCTGGTGCTATATGATTTGTTCATCTTTCCGCCTTGACTGATTTGTAGCATTGTCTCATAAGTGCAATAGAGCTCGTATATAATAATTATCTTTTTACTGCTAATGTACTACTAATTACTGCTAATGTACTACTAATGTATGGAGGCATACACAATTCTTCCAGTATCATCTTCTATAAATCGAGTCGGTGTATAATGGAAAGGTCCCGACATTGCCAACCCTGCGACTTCTTGTACCAAGGACGGCTCGTAGGCGTTGATACAGAACCGCATCGTTACTCCACGGTGATTTCAGAATTGATGTGGTTTTCTACACGCCTAAGTGTATGTCTTTCACAGCCGTCCACGCAAGAGTACAAGTAGAATGCCAGAATTGATAGAGCACAGAAATACAGCGAATGCCGCTCTACTGATCTGTATCCGTATCTGAACACGGCATTTTGAGAAAGACTGTTTGTTTCTCATTCGCGCTGGAAGTCGAGGCAAATGTAGTAGTGTGATCAGAGCTGTGGACACGACATGCACTTCAAGATTCGAACTTGACATCGTCTGTTTGACCCGCCGTGAGATGTGGCAAAGCTACCGCACCGAGATCAAGAATGTCAGAACCATAGGGTAATCTGGTTCCACGGGTCATTATAATTTGCGCAACGCATGTAATTAGGTGTCGCTGAATCGCAATGTAAGGTTGTCAACAACCAGTGTCTGCGTGATTGATCACATTTCGAGCTTGAAAACATTGAACAGCGTCTCAGCAGGGGTACCAAATCCTCTCTCTTTCCGAACCGCGTATGATATCTCGCTGCCACGAACGACCCCAACCACAGCTTTTGTTTCTCGATCAAGGATAGGTCCACCGCTTGACCCTGCTAGTGGCACAGTGTCGAAGAGCAGGGTGTTGAGTTCATCATACGAGCCGGTGGCGGCTTCACGGCCCGCTCGATCTTGGTATAGAGTGATCTCTGAATCGCACCACTGCCATTTAGAAGCTAACTGTAAGTCGTCATGCATGATAGTGTCAGATAAGTTGTAGACTTGTATAGGGTTTCCCGACGGACAAGGATATGGACTGACTTGTAAGGGCTTGAGAGAATCTTCGCTCTTGATCCGCAGAATGACGATATCGCCCATCACGATGTGACTCTCGAGACTTTCAACCGGAAGAATATCACCCGAATGAGTGATGATGATCGTTCGCGCAAGAGATAGATTCATTTGCTGCTGAACAGCGTCATAAGATCTGCAATGGGCATTGATCTGGAAGAATGGATGGGTACATGTTGTTATCATCGAGCCATCAAGTATGGCAAAACCGGAGCATAAGATGACCTCACCTTTAGCCTTCCCTTTGGATGGAGGCAAGATGTGTGCGACAGTGACTACACTTTCTGCTATTTCGTTCAACGACATCTCTGGTGAACCAGTATTCCCATTCTTTAGCACATGTGGAATCTCTGTATTGGCTTTGCTATCCAGATCGAGTAATAATTGACGCAAGGACGGAGAGTTTAGCAGTCGAGGTACTGTGGTAATAGCATCAATGAGGTGTTGATGTAAGACCTCATTGGGCTTTAAGATGGGTGGCTCAGGCACAGTCCTGAAGTCATCCCTGGCTGATACAGTCTGGGGAGGTTTTGATATATCGAGGTGGAAAACCTCGGTCTGTGTGGTTGGTCGCTTCTCCAAAAGCTGTTTCACCACGTCGTACTTCTTTGGCGTCCGATTCGGTAGCGTATCACGTACTGAAGAGCCATCTTGACTTCCTGGCGGAGGTGGTGGAGGTTGATTTAGTAAGCCTCCCACGACTCGAGCATAGGTTCTTGCATTCTCACCAAGCACTTTTGCCGCAGCACGCGGGAATGTTATCGCCTTGTGGGAAAACATCCGTCATAAGACAAGCTTCAAGAATATCACTCAACTACAGCTTCATGACACAGTTGATCCTAGCAAGTACAACAGGCCCAGAGCGGGTCGTCCCATTCGTTCGACTGACGTTCTGTGTAGAGTTCTCCACACCGGAATTGGCGTGCAGTCGGAGTATCCTCGGGAGCTAAGACGAATACGACTATCTACGACAAAATCTTGATTTCTTGACTCAAGAATAAATGCAAGCATTCTGCTCATTGTCAGGTCTCGTGGATAAGCCAGACAAAAGAGACATAGCTAGTGAACATGGCTGAGGCAATCAAAGATTCTCTGGCTGAGGTTACCGAAAAAGTGAGCAATCTGACAACTGAAAATGATGGTCTGCACCTCGACGATGTCACTGGCGAGCGAGTCTCAAAGACCGAACTCAAGAAACGACAGAAGCAGAGGATTAATGACGCCAAGAAGGCAGCAAAGCCGCCTAGAGCTGCAGTGAAGGCAAAGGTCGAAGGAGCGGACGCTAATGTCCAAGAATTGAACCCGAACGAGTTTCACAAGATTCGATCTGCGGCGATCAATGATATGCGAAGCAAGGTAGCTACGGGTGGACGAAATCCGTATCCGCACAAATTTCATGTATCGACGAGGCTACCGGAGTTCATCGAGAAATACTCACATCTCAAGCGTGGTGATCTCCTGCAAGATGATATGATAACTGTTGCCGGAAGAGTGCACAACAAGCGCGAAGCCGGCAATAAACTACGGTTTTACGATATTCAGGCAGAGGGTGTCCAAATCCAAATTATGTGCCAAATCCAAGACTGCAAGGAAGGCGAGGATTTTGGTGAAATGCATGACTTGATCAAAAGAGGTGATATCGTAGGAGTAACAGGATATCCTGGAGTGACATCTCCCCGCGGTCGTGAAGAATCGGGCGAATTGTCCGTTTTCTGCAAACAGATTACTCTTCTGTCGCCTTCTCTACACATGCTTCCAAAAGCCCAGCCGGGTCTCAAGAGTCAGGAGACACGATATCGTCAACGATACCTCGATCTCATAATGAACAACTCTACTCGTGACAAATTTATCATGCGCAGCAGAATTGTGCAATATGTCAGACGATTCTTGGATGCTCGTGACTTTCTCGAAGTAGAGACTCCGATGATGAACATGATAGCGGGCGGAGCTACTGCCAAGCCATTCATAACTCACCACAACGATCTCAACATGGATCTTTTCATGCGAGTCGCGCCCGAGCTTTATCTCAAGATGTTAGTCGTTGGAGGCCTAGATCGTGTCTACGAAATTGGCAGACAGTTTAGAAATGAAGGGATCGATCTGACCCATAATCCTGAATTCACTACATGTGAGTTCTACTGGGCCTATGCGGATGTATACGACGTTATGGACTTGACCGAAGTTATGATATCTGAGCTCGTCAAAGAAGTGACCGGGTCGTATGAGATCAAATACCACCCCGAGGGTCCTGAAGGCCCCGAGCTCAATCTGAATTTTGCACGACCATGGAGACGGATCGACATGTTACCGTATCTTTCAGAGAAGCTTGGTGTACAATTCCCAGCAGCCAAGGATTTGCAAACTCCTGAAGCTAATCAGTTCCTCAAGGATTTATGCAAGCAGAACAAGATCGAGTGTTCACCTCCTCACACTTCAGCTCGACTTTTGGACAAACTCGTTGGGGAGTACATAGAATCCGAGGGTATCAATCCAACCTTCATCACTGGTCACCCACAGATGATGTCACCATTAGCGAAATCTCATCGAGATACCCCGGGAATTTGTGAACGGTTCGAAGTGTTTGTCGCTACCAAGGAGATTTGCAATGCTTACACCGAGCTGAACGATCCGTTTGACCAGAGACTGCGTTTCGAGGAACAGGCGGCACAAAAAGATCAGGGTGACGACGAGGCGCAATTGGTCGATGAGAACTTTTGTACGGCACTAGAATATGGTTTACCACCGACAGGTGGATGGGGCATGGGCATTGACCGAATGGTCATGTTTTTGACAGACTCAAACAACATCAAGGAAGTTTTGTTGTTCCCAGCCATGAAGCCATCCGAGCAGGAGGTCAAGTCTGCTTCCAATACACAGTAAATAATGCGAGAGCTTGAGTGCTTGCAATCTATTCACAAAGTCATTTTTCAGTGCTTCGTGCAGCTCAGACAGCTTCCATATCCCTTGCATCGGTAAAAAACTACTGGAGAGATGGGGTCGTAGAGCAGACAGGTAGTAGGGAGAAGAACACTAGTGCAATAGAGAAACAACGTTTGCCAATCATTCCAGGCGTTACCGGATTGCCCAGACTGAGGGACATATGGTCTACTTGTGGTGTCCGCCCTTCTTCTTCCTCCTCTTCTTGGCTTCCGCCTTCTCCGCCATCTCTCCGAGCACTTCGAGGGGCTCTTTGCGGTGTCCGGTCTGCCTTGCGAGGGCGAAGATGTCGGAATCGTAGAATCGGGCCATGGACATCCAGTCCACGTCCCACCTGATGTTGAGTTCGGGCGCGTGGGTCAGGGAGAGGGGACTCCACATCTTGCAGTGGATGACCTTGATTGTGCCCTGTTCGTTGTGGTCGAGGTAGAACTGCCCGTCGGCATTGTAGTCTTGTGAAAAGTCGTGCCGGGGGAAGGGACCTTTCTTGCTGAACCCGAGGACCGAGTCGAGGAGTCCCTGTTCGGCCGTCTGGACATCGTATTGGTCCGTCTTCTCGAGGTCCCGCATCAACTTTGCGTGCCAGACACGACTCGGCGCAAAGACAAAGACGCCCCCGTTCAGGTACGCGCCGTCATTCTCAGACATGACTGTCCCCCCAAACGTGTACCCGCACAGCTCCCGTCCCGCCGCCGGATCCTCCATGACCTTCTTGTCCTCTGCATTCAGCTTGCTGCGGATACATTCCTGGGTCGGGACGACATCGAAGATGTCGTCCATGTTCTGCACCGGGAATGCATCGACGTCGAGAAAGGTGATTCGCTTGTAGTCTGTGTACTTCCACATGTTCAGCTTCGTCAGCTGGTCCCTCCACCGACTCAGATGCAGCTTCGACGGATCACTGACTGTGATGAGCTCGATCTCCTCGATGATGGCACCCTGTCCCGCGAGTATCCGCCTCTGGTAGCTCGGTGTCGAGGGACAGACAAAGACGATGATCGGGTACTGTGAGTGCCAATCCGACCAGAGTATCCTCCACACAATCTGTTGTGCGGCGATGAAGAAGGGGTCCCGTTCGTTCGGATCGTGCGTGCAGAGCAGTGTGGCATAAGCATATCCCTTTGGATTCTTGCTGTTGTGGGCCGGGTACTCTGCGTACTTGGGAAAGGAGACCTGGGGCAACGGGACGTCGATCAGAGCTGAGCTGATGTCGAGTTCATGCTCATCTTCGACAACCTCGGGATCCGCAAGTTGTTTGAGGCCGTGCAGGGAATTCCAAAAGTAGTATAGCGCGGCTGCAAGACCGCAACAGACGATGAGCAGTGACCTGTTTGAACCAGCAGCACGCATCTATCCGCCGCTCAGGTAAGCTGTATCGGGGCCGGGAAAAAATCCTATTGACGTGTACCTTGACGAAAGGAGAGAAAATGTCGTATGGTTTCTTCTGTGGTCAGGAACTTGCAACAACAGTGCTGCAGTGACGAGGGCCCAATGTGTGCTATAGACACGGGCCACTCCGTTCTTGGCCAGGGGGATTTGGGGTCCAGGGTGTGAGTTTCCGGTTGATTCTTCCATCCTCAAGACATCCCGCGATAACGAGCCGGCAAAAGTTAAGGACCCGTGGACGCCATCTGCTAATCTGACATTCCGATTGCGTGTGGCGTCTTGTCGGACACGCAATTTGGAGGGAAAAAGTGCCATTCGCTCCCAGCCAATCGCGCAGCACCATCTGCATCCTCCCGGGCCTCCTGGCAGCTGAATGAAGGAGAATCTTGGCGACCAGGCATTCGTCAACATGACTGGTAGCAGCAGCAGCAGGCGCGGCCCATACACGCAACACTGGCCCGGCCTCCTCGCCGCAGCGCCTGTGCAACTCGAGCACTAGACCAGCCTGTGAGTATAGCTACCGGCGTGATCTCTCAGCCATGTCCTTTACCTCGGTACAGTCTGTGGTGATTGATGTACCGTGCGAAGTGTGCTTCAATCTTCTATCTGACACGGCCCTGTTTGTCGAGTTCATGGGCCTCTCGGCCATCACGAGTGACGTGAGGATAACCTCGACCGATACCGTGCTCCTGTCTCCATCGCTGCAAGTGGTCGAATTGGAGTCTCGCACTGTCAATCATGAATCGTATGAGACCTGCTCCCGCATCAAGTTTGAGTTGACTGAGAATGTGGTGTATCTCGGCATAGCAAAGGAGGTTTCAGTCGTGGGATACCTCGTCATGTCGTCCGCACAAAAGCTGCACGTCGAGCACCGTGAAGCGAACGCGGGTTTGGTGGTCACGGACAAGATTCGTCGATTCCATGCAGTCACTGGCGCTCACTCGAGAGAGTCGGACCTCGCAAAAGTGTCAGAAGTGTCAAAAGTGAGAGCTAAACAGCCGAGTGACGAGCAGCAACTCGACACGGCAAAACCCGATGTAGATGCTGAAAAGACGCCCCGAATGATGACAGAAATAGTGGAAGAAATTACGGGAAGCACAAGTTGGTATCTCCAATTCTTCGTAGCCATGGAAGCTCGATCGAGTCATGAGCAGATCGTCCAGCTCTATCCAGACTATTTGGCAAGGCACCTGACAGTCACATGATGCATCAATTATCAATCAAAGCAACAAGCACGGAAGACGAAGCGGACTGTGGGGACACGTATGGAGCGCGGCTCGCTATTCTAGATTCTTCAAGCTGTCTTGGCACCGTACCGGTTGATGACCTTCCCGTCGGGAACCGCAAAGAACACAACTTTGCCACCAGCTTCGTAAGCTTGGTCCACTATGAAGTATCCTTTCCTCTCGAATTGTATCACGGCACCCTTCTGAAGCTCTCGGACATTGAGATCAGCTTGCGCTACAGTTTTGAATTCGGTCTTTTCCGTCAAAAAGTTCTCGACCGAGTCGCCCTCTTCGAGTTTATCTTTGGTAATCAGGTGGTCGAATTCACGGAGCTCAACTTCTGCTGTTTCCGGCTCAGTCGAAAGCCAGGTCAACTTCTTCGAAGTCTTCTTGAAGTCACCTTCCAGATGCAATTTCATTTCGATTTCGAGAACTTTGCCATCGGTGCCCTTCTTGAGAGTCGTTACGAATGCATTGCCCCAATCCATGAGTGTAATCTCTTCACCTTCCTCAAGAGTTGCAGCGTCCTCCTGCTCAATGACAATGTTGTTTGAAAACCACGTCTTCTTGTAGCCAAGGTCCGGGTTTTTCTTGTGTTTGGGCAAATCGCTGCTGGCCGCATCTCCTGTGCGACCCGTGATAGAGACGGGGGTACCATCCGCGATGGCGACATGTCTTGGTGCGACTGGATCTATTTCCTTCTTGTTGATGGCCCAGATAGATGTCCAATCAAGGTTGTTGACATTCTTGGACGGACCTTGCGACAAGATGAATTCTTTAAGTGCGGCAACTTGCATGCCTCGTCTTCTGATGCCTCGAACTGTGGGGAACCTGGGATCGTCCCAGCCTTCTACAAAGCCCTGATCAACGAACCATTGAAGCTTTCTCTTGCTCAGTAAGGTTCGGATGAAGTTCATGCGTGCAAAGTCCCAAACATGGACCTTACGCAACGACAACTTTTGTAAAAACCACTCATATTGAGGATTTCTGTCGCGGTATTCGATGGTCCTTAGTGCGTGGGTGACGCCCTCGATACTATCAACAAGTGGACAGCAGAAATCATAAGTAGGATAGATTTTCCAGGCAGTCCCGCTTCTGTGATGTGGCAATTCGTTGACACGATAGATGACCGGATCACGAAGTGCTTTGTTATTGTCGTCAACAGACATCTTGGCCCTCAAACAATTTTTCTTGCCGATATCACTCGCGTACCTCATCTCCTCAGTGAATAGTTTCAAATTCTCTTCCACAGTCCTATTGCGCCTCGCAGAGGCAATACCATCCATGCGCTCAGCTCTCATAGTCATCTGGTCAGTATCATCCACATACGCATCACCTTGCTTGATCAGCTCAACAGCATAGTCAAACAGAGTCTGAAAATGATCCGAAGTATAACTGAGCTGATCGCCCATGATGCCAAGAAGTTTTAAATCCTCCAAGATACTGTCCTGGAACTCTGCTTTCTCCTTCGATGGGTTTGTGTCGTCAAAGCGGATGATCAGTTTGCCGTGATACTTTTCGGCAAAGAACTGGTTGAGCATGGCAGCTTTGGCATGTCCAATGTGTAGATATCCGGATGGTTCCGGTGGGAATCTAGTCACCACTTGTCCGTCTTTGGCATCTTGTAAGCCGATCTCGAAATTGGCATTGCTAGTCTTTTTGTCTTTACCGGCTCCGGCGCTTTTTGCTTTTTTCGTTGCCGCGGCAGTTTCATTTTGTACTTCTTGATTGGCAGATGAAATGAACGTCTGTGCATCAAGGTTACGGAACCACCTTCCTAAGTTTACATAGGTCGACTTTTTGACAGATCCCAAAGCTGCGTTGTTGATTTTAAGCATTCCGTAAAGAGCGATGTCTGAAGCAGTGATCTTGTGATCGGTGAAGTACGTTCGTAGCCTCAGGTGATCGTCCATTTCTTCAAGTGCCGGCGACACAGTTTTGAAATCTCCTGATAGACGAGTAAAAGCGAATTCGATCCATTCTTTCGTGAACTTCGCATCGTCGCCAGCGAGCATGGAAAAGTGGTCAAGCAGACCAAAGACTATGTCTTTGGCATTCGTCTTCGCATCTCCCAGGTGGTACAGAGCGGCAGAAGAAGATTGGTCCTGCTCGATAGTGGAAGTCGCGTCCTTGAAATGTATGTCTACAAGGGTTGCAGTCTCCTTCGCGTTAACATAAGCCCCAGTGTAATAAGCAGCCCATGCTATTGGTTTTGCCTTGAGGGCCAAGGTCAATTGAGCTTGATTAGCGAGAGCTGCTGCCATTACACTCCTTTTGCCAGCAAAGTCACTTGTAATGCAAGAAAGTGTTCAGTAGAGTCGTGCACTGTTCACCTGTAGACGCTCGTATCAACGAGACTCATTCCATCGTCGAGTGCACACAAATCGATGATATACCGTACTTTTGTTTGGAGCTCCGCTAAAAATCCTTGGTCTCGGCTCCACAAAGAAGTGGGTCTCGCAAGAACCGCGAGAGTAGGCTATTTCACCTTTCGTTCGAAGAGTCTGGCTGTCTCTACATTCCGAAACAATATGAATTGAGCTTCAGATCTGGAAAAATCCGGATAAGAACGATTTTTGTTCTTCTCGCTCCGAACTGCCGCCAAACATGATGTAGAACACTCGAAAGGAGTGCCTAATACCAGCTGTACACAGAGAACTCCTTCTTGACAATCAAATTGCCATGAGTCAAGCGGATATAGGCCGCAGATGCATTGCTAACGATGCATTGGGACATGTTAGATTTGTCGGAGGCACAAGCTTCGCACCCGGAATCTGGACCGGTGTTGAGCTTGACAGAGCTTTGGGCAAGAACGACGGGTCAATTCAAGGTACCAGATACTTTACCTGTCAGGCAGGTCATGGAGTCTTTGTGCGCCCCACAAAACTGGTTTTCATTGATAGTAATGAAAGTGGACAGATTTTGCGAGACGATCAAACACGGAGTCAAGCCACTACTACAAGTTTCAAGGTCCCGATGATACCTCGAGAGATTTTGACCAAGACACCGTCACGGCTATCTCGTCCGGGTTCTCGATCTTCTATGTCCGGACCGCTGTCTGCTAGCATGTCATCGACCACATCTCGACCCATCATTGTACGGCAATCATCGAACTTGTCTAGTACAATCAGTGATGCTGAGCAAAAAACCGCACGTACATCATTCAGATTGCCTTCGGAAGGTTCTAAGTCATTGAGCAGCGCTTCACTCCGAACAGGAAGCAACGCAAGATCATCTATGCGGCGTACTACGTCCAACATATCAGACACCATAACGCCTGTGCAGAGATCTCCATCCGACCAATCTTTCCTCGATAGCAATTCTGTTGTACAGGCAATCGAAAATTCTGAGTTGCGGCAAGAAAATCCTATCGTAAGCGATCAGGACTTGGACTCAATCGTCATGCCCCGTCACGGTGTGCTATCAAACTCTACTGAGGAGCCAGAGCCATTGTCGATACCTTCTGACTTGGAGAGTTTGCGCACAAAGATTGTTGATCTCGAAACTCAAAGAACAAATGACATTCGCCGACTCTCTAGTCTGGGCGCCCTTGAAGCAGAAAAACAAGCCTGGTCGATTATCAAGACCAAGCTTCGTGAGAAATTACAATCGCAACAAGTAGATATCAAGTTACTTCGCGATCGAATCAAGGTGTTGGAGGAAGACTTAAGCAGGGTCAGTGTGCCCACAAGTGCTGAAGACGGTTTTGCGGATGAAGACTCGAGAGAAGCGCTCGAGATGGCTATGCTCGATCGTGAAATGGCTGAAGAACAACGAGATCAATTGCAAGCTGACTTGCGCGAGACCATGGCTCGGAATGATGAACTCGTGCTTGAGCTAGAAATATACAAGGAGTCTAAAGAGCTTGCAGATACTCATACTGAACATGTTTCAGGAATAGACACAAGAGCTATTACACAGCAGAATGAACGACTACGCGAGGCTTTGATTCGCCTCAAAGAGTTGTCCAATGAACAAGAGGAAAGACTTATTACAAGCTTGAACGAGCATGAGATCCTACAAAGTGCCAATACTGACTTTGCTGCACAATTGAGTAGTGCCAGATCACAATTGGCGGAGATGTCTGCTCTCGTGGAAGATTTGCGAGAACAACTCGAACTTCAAATTGGTGCAGAGGAAATGCTCGAGACATTGACCGATCGAAATCTCAGTCTCGGCGAGGAGCTTGAGATGTGTAAGGCCGAAATTGCTGATCTCGAGATCCTGAAATCTTTGAATGATGAACTCGATGAAGACCACTTACACGTGCGAAGAGAGCTCGAGAAAGAGGTACAGCAACAGTCATTAATCCTTAGTTCGCAAACTGTGAAATTGAAGGATGCGGAATGTTCTCTCATAGAATATGCAAGCACAGTAAAGAGGTTCCAGGACTTCGTCAAACTCCTGCAAGCAGAAATTCAGGAAATGAAGCGGCAAGGTCAGCAAGCAGTGAATGAGAATGCAAAAGCATCTCAACAAGCAGCCGATCTTTTGGCGAAAAATATAGATCTCCAACGTCTAGACCGACACGCGATAGTGCGCAACATGGAGAACGAACTAAGAGTGATCGACGTCACTGTAACTGTACAACATCTTGATATCATTCGTGACTATTTACCA
Organism: Taphrina deformans; assembly: GCA_005281575.1. Taxonomy (NCBI): domain Eukaryota; kingdom Fungi; phylum Ascomycota; class Taphrinomycetes; order Taphrinales; family Taphrinaceae; genus Taphrina; species Taphrina deformans. The sequence continues at coordinate 21,344 of RHGG01000013.1, forward strand.
ACGAAGTATGAGACTGACAAAACCGCAGTCGAAAGCTTTTCGGGTTTGGTTCGGCTCAATTTATTACTCAAGGTTGTATATCAAGCAACACTTGAAGATGTGAAGACTGTAGATGATGAATCACAGGTCTGGCTGCATCGATCACTGCTCATAGTCCTTGAGGCACAATACTGGACGCAGTCGTCGCTAGCGGCTATACGCTGTTGTACTATTGACGACTTTCCGTCATGTGGACAATTTCTCGCCTCGATCTCCCAGAACAATGTGAGACTACAAACAGACATACTTGACATCGGAAAAGGCCTGGTTCCCCGATCCAAGGTTCTGTCTTCCTTGTGCAGCGTACGCTCTGCTGTGGAGGATATATACAGGCAGCAACCGAACAAGAATGGTATCGAGTTTCATTCTTGTCGTGCTCTAGTTGCGGACTATGTAGAGGTCTGGTCTCAAGCACTCCAATATTTGTGCGGTTGTAACGCAGCATCAGACAATCCAGCTCTCAAACGATCCGTGGAGGAGAGTCGTTCAGCTCTATCAGAGTACGTCGCCACTATCAAGTCACAATGTTCACAGCTACAAAGGCAAGATACTGAGATGTCAGCCAGGTGGCGCACAACATCACTGACCAGAGACACATGCCTCTCAGATCTGATGTCGATCATTCTCTCGATCGCCCAAGGCATCGAGCGCGTCATGAAGGGTCTTAATTCTGAGAAGGAGAGTAATCATACTGATTTCTCAACAATATTAGGAACGCAAGTTGATCCTGCGTTTGAAAAATTGTCAAAGACTCTGGAGCTCTTGATTACACAAGTAAAGTCCGGGCAGCCTGTGCATGAAGAACCAAGCGCTGCACCATGGACACTACGGGCTCTGAAGTGGGAAGAAGAGAAGGATATATCGGCTAAGGATGAGCAGCAGCTGAAGACTTCTAGACAAGAGTTGAAAGAGCTTGTAGTGAAGTTAAGCTCGGCTGAGAAGGCTTATGCTGAAGAAGTGGTTAGATCTCAGTCTCTTGAACGTCGCGTCAAAGAACACGATGAATCGCTCGAAAACTTGCAGAAGTCTCAGAACAGCGAAAAACAGATCATGGCAGAGCGACAGGCCTTTGAAGAAACAGTTAGGCAGCTCAACCTTAAAATCAAAAGCTTGGAGCACAGCGACCGGAGTACTCAAGAAGTAGCAAGAGTGTCTTCAAATTCGCTAGGACTTCCGCTCGGAGCAGATGTCAAGACTGAGGAGATTCGATTATTGCGTAGCACAATTCAGCATTTGCTCGTGGATGCTGATCGCAACAAAGCAGCGGGTGCTGATGGTCTCGACTTCCTATCGCGACCTCTCTTCAAGCTTGAATCGCGAGCAAAGGCGGCAAGCCGGCAGCTGTTCCACAAAGCTATACAGGATTTCAGTAAAGACCTTTGTTTTGTCAATTTCGTGTCAAATCCCCCTGCCCAGACGAAGTGGACTCCTTCACAGAAGAAGTCTAGCCACGCGCACTTTGTCCAGGAAGAACATTATGCAAGACTGCTGGCATTACAATCGATCAAGTGAGTAGCATTGTGTCGGTCTATTTAATGGGTAGCACAAATTTAGCGCAAGCCTGGGCAAAGTATGAAGCGAGGCATCTGTACCATTACCTCAGGTATATATTGTTATCAAGTTCGAGCTTATGCTTTTTTGTCTAAGCCTTTCGGGTCCTTCCCTTCTGACCGTGTATATGTGAAAATGTCAATGGTGGAAGGGGGTATTTGTGTTGGCAGTTTGTACTTGCAGTGTAGCTGGAGCAATACCGTACGAAAATTCAGTTCAGATTGCCGATCAGATGGGCAAGCCACCAGAGATTACCGGTACTGCCTTTGCTCATTTCATCAAAGCTCAACACAAGACAACTTATATTCCTAAGCTGACAGTCGAGCGTGTTAGAGAGCAACACGGCACAGGCACAATCATTTTGTCGCCACATGACACGAGATCCTTGGGCGGATGACTGGGAGGATGACTGGACAAAAGCAGCAAAAACTGCAAAGTCGAATTCCGAAATCTGGTCTCAGGCAAACTCACTATCGAGTACAGTACCCACAACCGACATCCCGGTTGTAGCACCAGCAATCAACTATAGACCTCAGGTCAAGATCCTCAAGCGGGAATCGAGCAATGACATGGACAATGACACAAAGATAAAGATTGATCCGCGGCATCACGTGGACAAAGCGACCAGGGAAGCACGTTACAAGGAGGCTAGAGAACGATTATTTGGAACTCCCGAGCCCACGATCGAGGTCGAACCTCCATTGAGGAGGAATAGTCCTGCTCACACACCTGGAGCGATCAATCCTTCGATATCGAAGCCGGAACGCCAGTCGAGAGGTCCAGAAAATAGTGGCCGAGGTGGGTTCGCTGCTCGTGGTCGAGCACAATCACGTAAAGTCCAAAGTTGAGCCATCATATAAACAGGTCGCAGGTCGCTATTATTCTCCCCGAGGATTTCTCAGTCTATTAATGACTTGACGACACTTGTGTTGATTCATCTGGACCGCTGCACTAAAGGCAAGATCTTTCTTCTTGTGAGAGAAAATTTATGCCGCTCTACTCAAATCTGAGTGCAGATGGTCTAAGACCCGAGGAGAGTTAGTGTCGATCAGTATCGGTCAACCACAGTCTACACAACCGTGAGCTATCTCTGCTATCTCAGGGAGCCTATGACGAATCACCCTTGGTCAAGTGTGATCAACATGAAGGGATGGTGTATGGCCAAGCACTGCCCGTCTCAGTCATTCTCAGTCATTCATCATCAGTCTCAGACGCGCGACGGCGTGCGATATTCTAGTCCTGTATATAACTCTAGCTCAATAGTATGCCACAGCTGCGATTGAGTTCTTCAATTGTCTTGTGGTATTCTGCCATGGCGCTCATTTGCGCTGCTACTTCCTTGGGTCGCCTTTCTCGTCTGTATATGTCAGTGGCCACATTCAAACAGTAGAATTCCTATGGACTGACATCTCCTGACAGCTCCATTCCACAAATGCTAGGTTTCTTATGACCTTTTTTTCGAGACCCGGGTGACGTGCTCGACGGAGAAATCTCGAGGTCTTTTCAATCACCTCAAGATCCGTGTCCGCGGACTCTGTCTTTCGAAAAATGCATTGTAAAATGTTGACGACACAATATCTTGCTGGTACCGAGTAGTGGACTGCTTCGAGAGCTAGCCGTCTAAAGTGTCGGTAATGAGCACGTCTTTGAGCATTCATGCTTTATGCCCTCATATTGGGCATGCCATTGTATCTATCCTCGGCTTCTCAACTCGATGGCTTTTGCAGTCTATGGGTGCAGAGACCAATCTTGAGAAAATGTTCATGAGGGTAGGATATTTCTTCGCATCTGAAGATCTGGCCCCACAATCGTAGGAACAGAAAATGCGCTCATCAGCAAACACCAAAGTCTTGTACTTATTAGACCGAGGCACATCTTCGAACATAGTCCTTCACACTTATTTGACCTATCTTTGCATGAGCGCAGAGTCGCGATACAAAGTCAAAGCACTTTACAAGACCTTGCTATTCCTGGGACGCGACTGGCCGCAGGGCTATCACAACTACTTCCGGCCCAGACTGCATGCGGCTTTCCTAAAGTCCGCTGATCTAAAAGATGAGAAGGACATTGCGAATGCCATCCATCGAGCGGAATTTATGGTCAAGGAGCTCGAGACGTTCTGGTTCCTAAAGAAGTATCGGGCCGTGAAGCGAAGTTATGGCAGTCGAAGCGGGTGATTTGATATTACCGGCGCGGTAGTCCACGACAAACAATTGTTGACACTAACAACACTGATGGAACTATCCTTTTTGTTATTTCAAATATCAGATCATGGTTTGCCGAATCCAATGATGAGCAATGGCAGTACTAATCATGCTCGTACAACATGTGGCCAACAAGTCGTTCACACAGATTCGTGCACGCAGGATATCAAGCACCGGTGAAAGGGTTGTGGGGACATTGCTATTTTGATGCAGGATAATATGCCTGTGATCGTCATAATCACACCGGTCAGTACACTGGATTGTGTTTTGAACGCGAGAACATGTAATGTACTTGTCAATAGTATGGCGATACACTTAGATCGTGGCCACGTCATTCCAATCCAATAGTGTAGACGATGCATCGAGATTGCACAGCCTGCGTGACATTTACGATATAAGTGCAAAGGTTATGATGCGAAATATATTCAAAATGACGGTATGGGACATGGGCATAGAATGCTTTTACCACATGTCACGTACTTGTACTCTCTATAACATTTTGTTCAGAAGTGACGTCTGTATTGCATGGTGAGATTAAGAAAGAAATGTCTCTGTATGCACATGTCTCTGAGCATGGACTAGAGAAGATGAGTTGCTGTTGCTGCTGCTGCTGCTGAGGACTGATTCAATGTGAAGTTCATCTGATCATCAACCACTGATATTACTGTAATACGACTGGTACGAGCTCACACTGAGCGACTCTCATCCTCCTTCCTGCCTTTGACGAGCGGTGTCTGTTTATCCATCCATACTCATTTCTTGACAGAAACGTTCTATTTTTCGTGGTACATACAGGCTAGTGACAGGATGTTCCGCAATAGAGTCGCAGCGTTAGCTCGCCGCCAAGTTGTCAACAACAAGAGGTTCATGTCCGACATACCTCCTCCACACGCCGATGCAGCAGATGCAGTGACAGAGAGTACGTTGCACATCTGAACCGCGGACAATCTCTCATGAAGTAGACTTCTTCTCTCCCATGTGGAGGAACACTTTCGCCGCTGGGATTCTTTCATATGCATTGTACAAATTTGACGAAGCCTATGCATCAAACAATGACGGCAAGGGCTACTTTGCATCTCTCATCGATTACTATCGTCCCAAGGATGGTCTCTGGGAGGCTCGAAATATACATCACTTCGACCTTGGGAAAGAGGCTGCTGAAAGCCGCGTCCTTCTACAAAGCGCACAGAAACCAAGCATTCGTCAATTGAGATATCCGGCGTATGTACATGACCGCACCATCACGAACACGACTAATTTAGCAGCGCTCTTGATCACGGCAGTCCATGGAACACAAGGGTGGACCATATGGTAGATAACAGCGCAGTCAAGGTCAGGACCCATAACCAGGTCGCGACTGCTGGTGTAGAGGAGTCGGTACAGTAAGCAGCACTTAGCGAAATTCGAACTTGAACGTATCTGAAGTGCATCCATGGTAGCTAATATCACAGTACCAGTCCTACGTGCGACAATTTGTTGGCTGTCGTAACATCTTTCGAATCATGTACTATCTAATCAGTTGTTTCAGTTTCGAGGTCCAACCAAAACTATGAAACTTCCCGTGACGATTAGTGGAGTTGTGAAGCACCACAAAAATGGACCGAAGGGCATGTGGCTCTTGTGATCACTAATCGATACTCCGAGTCCACCCAGTGACGTTCTACGATACAACATCTATATGTGATATAGCAATTCTGCTCTACTCAGCAGTGATGGCACTGCTCGACACGAGGCCGAAGAAGCACGATATACAGCTGTCAGGAATCTTCTCTGAACAAAATTTGAACACTATTTTGTGAAACGTGCATGCGACTTAGATTGTGCGATTTACAGTATCGAGACTGACGTTCGAACAGTCGGAGCAGGATTGCTTGGCAGGCACTGATTGTTTCTAGATGTCTTCTCTGATGTTTATAGAGGCATTGCCCATTTGATCCGTGTCGCTGACGACAATCACTCAATCAGGAATGGCATACCAAGGTTCCTGGCTCAGGTCCTTGCCTGCCTGTTGTGCTTCGTTCTGTGGGGCTCTAATTCGCATCACGCTTCTACTTGTCTTGATTGTCGATGTTGGACTCACGTCAATATTGGTCGCTAGATTCACCACCATCAACGGCATTACAATAGAGGGCGCGACTCCCCCGGCCTCGGTCATCTTCAGCGAAGTCATCGGTACTGTCTCTTTGGCATACGTTTTACTATCTTTCTGCTTCCTGGGTCTGCCGCTCATACTACTCTTTGGCGATACTGTGTGCTTCGTCGGCTGGTTCGCGGCAAGCATCATTCTCGGTAATTCAATGAATCAGACACTGCAATTCAGCTGTCAGGATCTAGCCATCACGCTGACTTCCAACGCCGGTGGCTTCGGGCTCAACTCTGGTCTCAATTCGAACTTTGGATTTGGCAGCAATCCTTTGGCTCAACAGATCTTTGACTCCTGCAATCTATCGAAGTCACTCTTTTCATTCCACATCATAGCCACGGTCGTGTTCATTGCAGTCGCTGTCAATGCCGCGGTCGCAGCTTCGTTCGGGCGGAAGCGCAGGTCACCGAGACTGAATCAGCAGAATAACTACTACAACGGGAATGCGCCCATGTATACCAGCAATCGGGGTATGCGCAGTGGTCCCGGTCCTGCTGTTCCGGAGATTGTGGTATAGGTCAGAGTTGGTAGGTGGTCAAGCATTGTTGTAGTTGTTTGCGGGTTCTGAATATAATACATTATCCATCCTGTACCACCCTGAGACGTCTGCTTGAGAATTCCCGCTGTAGAGAGAAGAAATGGACGCCGAGGCTCTGAACCGAATGGAAGCGGGAAGCACGGGGATCTGCACCCGCTTCTCCACACCCACAAACTTCCCCTTCCAACTGCTTCCTTCCTTCCTTCCAACCATCACCAGGCTTCCTTCTTTCCCAGTCCGTGACAGAGAACTGGCAAGTTCCGACTTGCCATCCCATACCTGAGCCATACTCTGGATCCGATTGCCCTGCAGTGACAAGGAGCAGGCCCTGAAATCATGAATAGTCTGATAAGACGATCGCTGAAGCCGGTTCAGCTACGGGGTCACCGGATGTTCTCTTCACAATACCAGTCTCAGATTAGCGAACTCGAGGCATGGATGAAATCTCCCCGGTTCGAGCAGATCTATCGTCCCTACGAAGCGGCCCAGGTCTTTGCCGCCCGTAATAGCCCCAGCGTGCCGCCAATGACGCATACCTTTGCCAACACACAAGCGAGGAAGCTGTGGAACCTGCTCGGCGAGCATCACAAGAATGGAACGCCATGCCATACGATGGGCGCTATCGACCCCATACAAATGTCACAGTATGCCCGCAATCTCGAAGTCTGCTACGTCTCGGGCTGGGCCGCCTCCTCGACACTGACACCCACGAACGATGTCGGTCCGGACCTCGCAGACTACCCTTACGAGACGGTCCCGAACTGTGTCGACCGCATAACGCGGGCACAGATTCTCCACGACAAAAAGACCTGGGCCGAACACTGCAAGACGAATGGACAGAGTGAATTTGTCGACTACCTGAGGCCGGTCATTGCCGATGCCGATACGGGCCATGGGGGACTCAGCACAGTCATGAAACAGGCCAAGTTGTTTGTCGAAGCAGGAGTGAGTGGTATTCACATTGAGGATCAACTGCATGGAGGGAAAAAGTGCGGGCATCAGGGTGGCAAGATTATTGTCCCGACCGGGGAAGAAATCTCTCGACTCATTGCCGCTCGACTGCAATTTGATCTTCTGGGCACAGAGACTGTCCTGATTGCTAGGACCGACTCCGAATCGAGCAAGCTAATCTCCTCGAGCATCGATGGAAGAGATCAAGAGTTCATCCTTGGGGTCACTGGCGAGAACATTGTTCCCCTGGCGGAACATATTGCGGCGGCTGAGCAGACCAGATCGGGTAGCGCAGTCATAGACGCCGCTGAGAAGACCTGGCTGGCGGAAAATCATTTGTTGACCTTCAATGAAGCCGTGGTCGAGGCGATGAAGAAGCAGCTGTTCGAACAGAGTGACATTGATGCATATCTGCAGGCGGCGGCGGGAAAGAGTAACTTTGAGGCTCGCAAGATTGCTCGTGACAACTATCACATGGAGGTTCAATGGAGTGCGGACACGGCGAGGACGAGGGAAGGGTTCTACCACTTTGCCGGTGGCATAGAGCCTGCCGTCAAGCGAGCCATTGAATTTGCGCCGTATGCAGACCTGTTGTGGTTGGAGACCAAGACGCCTGACTTGGCTTACGCTCGAGAATTTGCGCAACGCATCAAGGCAGTTCATCCAAACAAGATGCTGGTCTACAACTTGTCGCCTTCGTTCAACTGGTCGGCCCAGGGCTTCACGGAGGACTCCCTGAGGAGCTTCATCTGGGACATGGCCAAGGAAGGGTTTGTGCTGCAGTTGGTGTCGCTGGCGGGCCTGCATTCTGCCGGTCTCATTGCACACCAGCTATCGAGCGCATTCAAGACACAGGGCATGTTGGCCTACACGAACCTGATCCAGAAGCCCGAGAAGGAGAGTGGAGCGGATATGCTGAAGCACCAGAAGTGGAGTGGAGCCGAGTACGTGGATGACATCCTCGGACTGGTCATGGCCGGCAGCAGTGGAAGCAAGGCGATGGGAGGTGATTCGACAGAGAACCAATTCAAGTAGACCCTTGGTGGACATGTGACGTTTTATATATACATTACTCGACCAGGTTGGTCGATAGGTTTGACCGGGCGTCGTCGTCATTCGAAAATGACTGTTGCCTGGTCAGTGTACACTTATATGCCAGTAGTAACCATGAGATCAATCGACAGTGACTCCTTTCGCTCGCAGCTCGGTCTTTGCTTCTTCAATCTCACCCAGCAAGGACTTGTACGCGTCCTCCTTGTCCTTGAACGTGAAGATGTTCCACCCGAGTGTGCCGAGCAGATATGCTCCGAACGTCACCAGGATCCACAGCGGAGACTAAATCAGTCAGGAATACACTTCTCCGACAAGAGGTCGCCAGCGCAGCTTACGACAGCGACGATAAATTGTAATGACTCAGGTAGTGGAATAATGCCGGCCATCAGAGTCGTCCATAGTGCCAGGAACGCGACGAGGTATGTAAGTGCTTGTGTGGCCTTGGTCATGCTTGAGGTATCGTAACCTCGCGGCCGTTTAGTATATAGAGTCTGATTCGGTGTACAGAGGGCTCTGATATGATCTTTCACGATTCGAGGGACTATAGGATCGGATGATTTAGTGGGTTCTATCAGGTCGTGATTTGTAGTGGCCTCCACTTCACGTGTGGCTGACACTGAATGAACCCGAGATTTCGCGTCCTTCTGTGGAAGCACTCTGCATCATTCCAGCACCACTAGCCATTCATCCCAGACCAAGCTCATTCACAGTACAAGGAGCGGTCCTCCAATTCGTTTGGACAGAGTGAGTGCTTCAGCATGTCGGTCGTATTTGTGGGAAACATTCCATATGACTACACAGAGGAGCAGCTCACCGAAATCTTCAAGCAAATCGGACCAGTGAAGAACTTCCGACTGGTCTTTGACAAGGACAATGGCCGTGGGAAGGGCTACGGGTTCTGCGAATACCTCGATGCTGGAAATGCACAGAGTGCTGTGCGAAATCTCGACGGCTATGACGTGGGCAATAGACAACTACGAGTAGCATTCAGTGATTCCGACCAAAACAAGCTCAAGACCAACACTGGTCCATCGTCCAGCATTCCGCCTCCTCAGGCGATCCCTCCAGAGTTTGCACAACAATTTGCTCGAGGTGGAAGTTTACCACCGCCGCCGCCGCCGACGAGCTCTGGCAATGTCTTGCCTCCATTGCCAGTCGGCACGCAACCACCAGCTGGCGTGTCGGCGACTGATGCTATTTCTCGTACTTTAAGCACGATGCCCACGAACCAGCTACTTGATGTCATAACACAGTTCAAGGCCCTTGTTTTGTCGAATCCTGCACAGGCAGAGGCATTGCTGAAGCAGGCTCCCCCGTTGAGCTACGCCGTTCTCCAGGCCCTGCTACTCATGAATCTCGTGGATGCACAAGTGTTGGCCGGTGTCATCAGTGGTGGTGCAGCACAGGCACAGGCCCCTCCTGCGGTGCAACAAGTACAGCAGCAGCAATACAGAAACTCGCCCACGCCAGTGCCATTACAGCAGGCTCAGTTCAGGAACTCGCCTGCACCAGTAGCACAACAGCAGGCAGCGAGACAACCGAGTGTACAGCGGGATCCAAACACTGCGGCCTTGATTGCACAGGTGATGGCTCTTTCTGACGCCCAGATCAATGGACTTCCACAGGAGCAGCGGAACCAGATCCTGATGATCAAGCAGCAAGTTGCAGCAGGACTCATGTGAAGAGTGGATTCCTACTGTCCATTCATTGCCTCGTTCACTACAAGGACGAGACAGGCAGAAAGGTAGGGAGGAAGCGCAGTGCTCATCAACTTCGCCATCTGCGGTGTTTGGTGTTCACTACTGATCCGTGGAGCATGACTGATCACGATCAGAGCAATCAATCGCTCGTTTCCCATTCACACGCAACCTTCCTCTCTCCCTCCTCGTCTCCTTCTTTCATCATCTTCCTTCAGATCGCCACTCCTCTACTGCTCATAGCTCGACCATAGCAGGTACTTCGCGCCGCGGTCGAATAACACTTTAGCTGGATATCGTCATCCTCGAAGCATCTGTCCTAGAAGGAGATCATTACGTTGGAGCCCCCTTTATTCGAACAAACAATACCCCCGGATTATGCACCATCAAGCATGATTTCTACAAAACGTGCTCGCAACGGAGATGAGAGTAGGAGAATTTTCTCCGTGGAATGTGAGGGACAAAACGACAAGCGACGCAAGTTGGACAAAGATTACTCCTTTCAAGCACTGCGGCATTGGTTCTGGTCAAAGTTGCCGACTCTCGCGTCGTTTTCACTCACCTCGAGCGAGAAGAAGAACGCGCCTACAACAATAGATTTTTGCTCAACCAAAAGTACCGAGAGCGATGCCACAAGTGGCGCGTGGACCTTTGTCCAGCCTCAAACGATTCCCGACAGTAAGCCGCGAGGGAGACCGGACGCCAGTTTGAAAGCAAGCCTCCGTCGAAAGAGAAAGGTCACTGCAAGTAGGCATCGGGCTTCGTCATCCTTCACGGTCGCAAAGAGCTGGCCGCTGCACAAAGCTGGTCCCTTACCAGCCTATGCAGTCATTGAGCAGAACGAGAAGCTGGATGCCAAACTGATAGACCTCTCCGACCGGCTCGAAGAACTGGTCAAGAGTGGTCAGGAAGCACTGATGAGATCGTCTTCAGACTTTGCCAACTCTCTATGATGATCTGTATATACATTTCCCCTTTTATATAGCCACTGCTGCTTTCCGCATCCTTCCAGAGTCCGTCATCTCCCTCATGCACCATTTTTTGCCTTTTCTCATGCCCGCTAAATCGTCGTCGGACACGACTGCCGCCACTACTGCTACTGCGAATTGAAGGCACTGAGGTCTCCACAGGCCATGAACTGATCCACCTTGGCCTGTTCCTGCGCGTCGCGGCAGGAGGTGCCCTGGAAGTCCTGGCAGACGAGGAAGATTTCCATGCTGGAGGCCCGACTGGCGAGGGGTTTGTGCCAGCTGACGTGGCGAAAGTACCGCCTGACCATCTCGTCGACGAGTTCCCGCTCGCCGCCCCTGAACATCTTGGCGACAAAGGTGCCGCCGGTCCTGAGTGTCTCGAGCACGAGGTTGAGGCAGGCGTGGAAGAGTTGGTGGTGGAGGTACGTGTCGAGGTCGTGGAGGCCGGTGACGTCCGGTGCGCCATCGGAGACCACGAGGTCCGCTTTACCGTTACCGTCCCCTGTCCCCTCCTCGCCGTCGTCGCCGTCGTCGTCGTGAAAGAGGGAGAGGATGCGCGGTGCCGTGGCGGGGTCGGTGAGGTCTGCCTGGATTTGGGTCGTGGAGGGAAGGGGTGCCATGGGCTGGAGATCGATACTGACCAACAGACCCGGCCGCCGTCCGGTCCCGGCGGAGTCGGTCAGGTGCTGCGAAATCACCTGGGACCAGCTCCCCGGGGCCGCACACAGGTCAATCACCCGTCTCGCGTCCCCGTCCAGGAACCCGTACAGTTCGTCCAGTTGGATCAGCTTGTACGCCGACCGAGCCCGGTACCCATTCTCCTTTGCCAGACGGTAGTAAATGTCCCGCTTGTCCTTTGACGACTTGCCCATCCTCGCCCCAACCAGTCAGTCAAGAACAAGCCCTGTCTGGCCTGCCGCGAAATACCTCGACTTTCCCGGATCAATATTTTAGTTTCTTGAGATGGATGTTCGGTAAGTTTTGGTGGAGAGAAGGTTTCATTTCGGCCCGGCAGAGTGCCGCGCTTCGAATCGGCAAAGAATGACAAGAAAAGTGGGCACCATGAAAGAGTCACATGCTGTAGGAAATTTGGCTTCATGTACACACGCTAGACTATCTTCGTTACGCTACTTCTGCCGTGGTGATGTGAAATGATGACGATGACGATGATGGATACTCAAGTCAGATCTGGCTCTTCGTTCATCTGATTCTTAATCCTCAACAGCATTGTCGTCTTCCACTTGTCGAGCTTCATCACCTGGTCATAAACGTAAATGTAGTTTGTAAACTCTTCCGAGTCACCATTCTCAAGCGCGTCGGCGAGTTCGTTCAGCAGTTGATATTCTTTGGTGGAGGTGAATGTCATGTCTTCTGTGGCATAGTGTTCGATAGCTCGTTTGACTGCAACGATATCGTTCTTGCACAAATGGCAGATGCCTGCTTTCAGGTAATACTCCTTCACAGACCATTTGGTCAGACCGTTGTGGACCGATGTCGTCGCAACCTGCTCGAACTTATCACACGCTCTCTGGTAGTCACCTTCCAGGCCTGCAATTTCTGCCACTTTGAGGTATAATTTGTTTGCTTGTGATTCTGCGTTATCAGAAGCCAGCCATTCTGCTGCACTTTCGTAGGCTTCCATCGCTTTGGGCGCGTCCATCAAGTCCAGCTCATAAATTTCCGCAACCTGCTGCCTATAATTGGCTCCCCGTCTAAAGTTTCCACGTTTCGTGAATCTGTCCACGGCAAGTTCGAGAACCTGTACACATTTCGAGGGATCTTCTTTCCGGTAGCACTTGCTAGCCTCGACATATGTATTCGCTGCATCATCTGCCTCGTCTGTCTTCAATTGCATTGCAGCCGCCTTTTCGAAAGCTGCGCCCGCATCTCGATTGCGCTTCGCGAGCCTGTATTGATTTGCAGCGCCTGAATACAGCTCTGCCGCTTCTTCGTATTTGGACGTCATCCCGCCAGAGAACCAAGAAGACATCCCGCCAGAGCTAGTAGCCTTTTTGTCAGCCTTGGCCATCATCTGATCAGCTTCCGAGGACATGTGGGATACTGTTGATTTGTTGTAGTGCACGTCGCACAAGGAAAGTACACTACTGTACGTTCAGAGATCTTTAATACCGTCTTTCAGTGGAATGTTGATCCACAGTGCCAGTATATTTCGGTTGTTCTTCAAGTGCACGACCTTTTACCATGACACGTCTCAGGTTGGATCGTGGAGCAGTGGAGCTCCGTGATTTAGACTCCCGAGCTGGGCGATCGTGGAATCTGAGGCTCAGTCCAAATTAGTGAACACGGCACCGAGTACACTTCAACAATATCCATGCCCCCAGCAAGTGATATCACGTGAATAGTAGTAGAGAGATTATATACAAGCAGCTAGAGACAGACGCCGTCCCTGACGCACCGCAGTCATATTACAATGCTATTTCGCCTAAGAATATTGTCTTGTCAACAGAGCCAGACAGTACGATGGGTTCTTTTGGATGCATATCTACACTATTAACAGTTCCTTTGTGTCCACTAAGGTGTCGTTAGCTCACGTACGAGAACGGTCGGACATAACTTACGGTAATTTGTACAGAATTTTGGCGGTCCGCACGTCCCAAACCATGACGGATCGATCACCAGATCCTGCTGCAATGCGAGCACCATTGTTTGACCATGCAGCCTTGAGCAGATTTCTCTCATTGCCGTGGATAGCACCTTCTAAAGTAGAGATGTTTCGTTCTTCGGGAGCAAAAGGCTGTACATTCCAAAGTCTCAACGTATTGTCCATCGAATTGGACAGAAGTGTTTGCCCATCGGGAGAGAGATTTAAGGATGTTATTGTATCGGTGTGACCAACCAAGGTCTCCACAACAGCCATCTTCCTTATATCCCATATACGTATGTCGTTGTCAAGTCCGCCTGAAAATATTTGGCTGCCTGTAGAATTGAATGCCACCGCTGTGACAGAATACTGAGTCGACAGGTGATCGATAGCGCCCTTCTGCCGCGGATCCCAGAGTCCAATCGTGGCATCATCTGAACCAGAAACGAGAACTTCTGTCCCTCTTCTATATGCATCAACCGAGTTGACTATGTCATCATGGCCAGTATGCCGCCTCAACCTCAATCCCGAGTGTACATCCCAAGTCGAGACTTCGCAATCTGCACAAGCACTGTACAAGCTCCGCGAGTCGCCTGACCACTGCAGATCCAGAACGGCTCCCTTTGAGCCATTCAGCTGTGCATAATTGTCACAATCACCGTAAGTGTTCCACAGCAAGATCGCTCTATCGGAGGAGCCGGAAGCTATTGAGTTTCCCGTGGGATCGAATTTTGAGCAGTATACCTCTGCAGCATGACCTGCCAGCTGCATGATGGGCGCCTTTAGCTCACTCGTTCGATTGACACTGTGTATCAGCGCTCCCTGAGCGTTAGTCGACTTGGTAAGCGTTCTCGAGTCATCCTTTCCAGCCTTTCGCTTCTTGACCAGCTGCCCGTTACTGGGGCCTGGGCCATCCGCCCTTTTCATCCGAACAAATTGTCAAGCACAAATATGCTTGCCCAACCTCGAGAACAAAAATCAAGAATCGCTCAATCAAGCTGGATAGCGGAAATATTGAAGTATGCAGACATAGTCGTTGACAAGCGTCAAATATCACGCATCTATCCATCATTTTTGTCGTATCGACATCGTAAGCTTGTACACTCTCCACAATCACAGTTCATGCATCCACGCATTTTTACACCAGCGCGCATTGGTCCTGGCACTGGCAAGATACGATGCTCGAGTGTGCTTGAGAACTTTGCTCATACTCCGCTCAACTGACAGAACAAAGTTTCATTGGGCATAATTGGCACGCGGTGCTTTGACCGGCATTGAAAATTTACAATTGATCCCAATCCAGTCTTGACAGTGTGAATTGATACGATAACATCAACAACAATAGCCCTCCTAATCAGTGGCAACGGCGGCCTGATCCCATCACTGTTGGCACCAAGACATTGCGTCAAACATGTCTCGAGCGAAGATTGCTGAGGACACCTGGAAACGTGTGGACAAAGTCAATGCAGAGTTGTTCGTACTGACCTACGGCTCAATCGTGGCACAGTTGTGCAATGACTGCGACGAGTATACCGAAGTCAACAAACAATTAGATCGAATGTGAGCTTAGCATCCTGCAGGAGGAGACGGTAAGGCTGATTTTACAAGGGGTTTCAATATTGGAGTGCGTCTCATCGAAGACTTTTTGGCAAGGACGGGTCAGGGCAAGTGCAGGGACTTTCGTGAAACAGCAGATGTTTTGAGCAAGGTAAGCATATTTTCGGCTACTCACCTGATTCATATTGATCGGGTGTCTTCTTCAGGTCGGTTTCAAGATTTTCCTCAACATCACACCTACAGTTACAAATTGGTCGGCGGACAACAAGTCGTTTTCGTTGATATTGGATGAGAATCCTTTGGCAGGTGAGAGAGCACAACTACGGATTACAACGGAGACTGATGCACTAGATTTTGTGGAGTTACCGGATGACGGTCGCGCCTCAGAAGACCTGTGGTACTCGAATGTCCTGTGTGGTGTCATTCGGGGCGCGATGGAAATGATTCAAGTACAGGTCGAGGTCCAATTTGTCAGTGATGTTCTTGTAAGTACAAGTGACTGGTCGGTGTGGTGATGGTGCTAACGGGTTGTTTTAGCGGGGTGATTCTCTCACGGAACTCAGGGTCATGTTTATTCGATCGATAGAGGAAGGCCAGCCGGTGAATGATGAGTAGGACCACGCGCTGTCAAAGGTTCAAGCTGTGGCATCCGTCAAATTTCACGCTAGAATCGACAGTGGGCTGTCGGATAGAGCGGCTCGTGTAATCAAGCATCGGGTCAGCATGAGACGAATTGTGTTTGCGGGTGTTGAGGATGTCGTGCACGGAAGTGCTGTTCCTTGATTCCACCGGCTGGTGGCCACACGACGACTTGTATAAAGAAGTTTAGAACTTGGGCATTTGGGTAAGCATGATTGTGCCGACAATGAACGAAGAAGGATCACATGATTGCTACCCAACGCGACTGAGCTTGTGGCGGTGGGAGACAGTAGAGAGTGGTAGGTTGAAAGATGGAGGGAGGCAGAGTAGACTCACACCATACAAGGCATGACATTGACTTTTCGCACTCAAAAGTCGTCTCTGAATCGCGCGGGGACTGGGTACTGTGTGTGGAGCAAGGTGTGATTGTGAGGCTGGGTGGGTGAGGGTGGAATTAGAGTTTGGGCTTTCTGTCTGACTCTCCCTACCGTATGGCAGGTTGCGCTCCATTTGTATGGATCGGATAGGCAACGGGGGAGTTCTCACAGAAAGGGTCAAGAACACGGGAAGGAGCGGGAAAGGAAGAGGTTCCCGTTCCGGATGTTCACTCACCTTGGACGGGATCCCCATCCCCAGCTTCCTGATGAGAAAGAAGGAGGGAAGAAGGAGGGAAAAGGGGACGAAAGGCCGGTGATCGGAGAATTCTCAGGATGCGAAACTCAAAATATCTGCAATCAACTCCAACCCATCATCAATCATCCGAGCTCCTCCCTGTGCATCAATCCTGGTCGAGGTGAAGTCTGAGCTGAGCTGAGCTGAGCTGAGCTGAGCTGATTGTTCAGGCACAGAGGCCCTGCTCGATACCGTACAGTAAAAACGAAACTTCCGGCGGGAGGAGCAGGGAGGAGAAGGGACGGGACGGGACGGGACGGGAAGCAGGTCCGGGGCCGATACGACGGGAGGAAGAGGAAAGCGAGGGAAAAAGGGCGAATTTGCAGGGTGAAGCGGGTGAGTGGGTGATTTTGATTAAGTTGGAGCCAACCAACCAACCGACCCGACCAGCCAGCCAGCCAACACTCCGCCGCTCTCCCTTCTGCCTCCAAGGAAGGACCGCAACGGAACCTGACCCACTCACTCACTCACTCACTCAACCCTACAACCATCCCATCTCCCTGCTCATCCTTCAGTCCTGCCTCGCAAGCCCTGGTCCCGACCCTTGGCATCGTCCTTAATCTCGCTCCGTCTGAGAGAAGATTCCCGCTGTCCCCCTGACCGTTTCGCCTCCAAAGAAGCAGGTCCGTCGCTGAGTCGCAGGATCATCCCCTCCCTCGACCGTGCTGCGAGCTCTCTTGACCAGATCAGACTCGCCAGTCCCCTCAGACCTCTCGAATCACGAGTCGGTCCGTCGAGAGTGCTGTCCCGATCCCTTGCTATAGACAAGTTCTCGCATCGCAAAAAATCGCTTTCGACCGTCCCTCCTGCCTGTCGGGCTGTCCATCCGTACATCCCAGCACTTGCAACAAGACGGCTGTGGAACAGAGCGGGTGCGCGACGCAGGTTCACAACAAATCCCAGCCTGTCTTACTCCATTGATTAACAGCGACGGCGATCCGCTGCAGACGATGCCGACATCCGCCGCAGAGTCGAACAAGCATCTCGGCGTCGAGGATCAGAAGCTCTTGAACAGCTACATACACGACTATCTCGTGAAACGGTCATATGACGACACTGCGCTCGCCTTCCAGAAGGAGGCCGATTTGCATGTTTTGAGTGAGGAAGAGGTCAAGCGGAAGACGCACTCGACCAATTCACCTGAAAACACACTCGGCGGCTCTCTGGACAGCAAGTCGAAAGGGATGTCCGAAAAGAGACAGAACGGTGCAGGGTCTCAAAAGGTCGGGGACCCCCACGAGACGGGCTCGAAGGGTCTCGTGACGGCAGATGTGCCCATTGATATCGACGGCAGTTTTCTCGCCGAATGGTGGACCCTCTTCTGGGACATGTTTGCAGCTCGACAGAACAGGCCGAGCTCGGGGAACGCCGCAAGCTTCATGGCTCACAACCAGGTGAGTAGTCTCGACCTGCGGACGCGTTACGCACCCTATCTGTTTCAATCTTTGCTGACACACTGATAGCGTCTCAAGGCCGAACGCCAAAACATAGCTACCGTCGCTACACAGACGGCCGGCTCAAACACCGCCCAGCTGAATGCTGTCACTCCCTTCGTACCTGCAGCCAGCAGGCAAAATCCCAACGGCAACCCGAGTCAGATGCCACAAGAGGTGCCCGGGGCACCGGGAGCAGATATGGTGCTCAATCCAAACGGTCCGATGAATGCCAAGACGCGTGAAGCTCTCATGCGACAAGCAATGATGAATAACGGTCAACGCAAGGCGACCTATCCTCCCACGCCTGGCGAGATTCAACGATTAAAGACGCAACAATACCTCCAACAACAGCAGCAGCAACAGCAACAGCAGTTTCAGCAGCAGCAGCAACAGCAGAATCAGCAGTCTCAACAAGTACAACAGCAGGCTCAACAAGGCCAGCAGCAAGGTGGTCGTGAAGAGATTGAGCAAGGCCCCGGACCTGTCCCAGGACACCCATCGCCTTCCGTCTCTGCTCCCTCCCCATCCAAGAGACAGCGGCTCTCGCCCGACGGCGCATACGCACAGGTGCCAAGCAATATGCGGGCCAACATGCAGATGCCGGCAGCAAACGGGCCCCAGGCTCAACAGGCTCAGCAGATGCTCATCAAGGCTGGCATCAATCCTGCCGGACTCAGCGCGCAGCAGTTGCAAGCCTTCCAGGCCCAAACCCCGGTCATGCAACAGCAGCAGCTCTCCGCTTACGTGCAGGGGTTGGCCAGTCAGCAGCAACGGGCCATGCAGCAGGCGTCGAAGAATCCTGCGAATGCCCACGCCGGTGCCCTCATGAGCGCCTCGCCGGTGATGCAAAATGCCGAGAGTGGAGGGCCTCCTCCCGAGGGCAATCACGCTCTGCAAGATTATCAGATGCAATTGATGCTACTCGAACAGCAAAACAAGAAGCGATTATTGATGGCAAGGCAAGAGCAGGAACGACTGCAACAGCCAGGCGAGGCCCAACAAGGCGCTTCCTTCAATAACAACTCCCCCCAGGCAAGGCTGGCCGGGTCACCTCAACCTCAGCAGGGCGGGCGAGACATCCAAAGGGGCACGCCAAAGATGAACAACCAGCACATGCCCGGTTCACCCGTGGAGCAAGTGCCCCAACACCCGATGCCTGGTCCAATGCCAAACCAGATTTCAAGAAATGCTTCGCCAGCCATCAACTTCATCCCGAATCATGCTCCCCAATCAAGTGACCCGCAAGTGCAGCAGCAGCAGCAGCAACAACAACAGCAGCAGCAACAGATGATGTATCGACAAGCGATGATGCAGCAACAGCAGCAAGAGCATGGAGGCATGCCCATGATGATGGGACCCCAAGGACCAGTGGTGCGGCCCCAGATGCAATTCCCGCCTGGCCATCCAGCTTACAACAATCCTCAATTGATGCAACAGATGATGCAGAACCAGGATCCTCGTGCGCGCATGTTCCAGCAACAGATGATGCAGCAGCAGCAGCAGCAGCAAATGCAGCAGAATGGAGGACATCTCCAGCGTATGACGCCACAACAACAGCACCAACATGCCATGGCTCAACATGCGCACGCGCAGCAGCAGGCCCAACAGGCAGCCCAGCACCATGCTCAGCAACAACAGCACGTCCAGCAGCAAGCTCAACAAGCCCAACCTCCTCCACATCAACAGATGCCACCACCAGCTGCTCCAGCACAGAATGTGATGAATCGTAGCATGACCTCACAGCAAGGCCAACCACCAAGTCCCAGCTTGTCAAACAACCAGCCTCCTACACCCGTGCAGCAGCATGCGAAAGCACCTGCCCGTAAGGCCAGCGGGAAAGAGTCAAAGAAGGGCGGCAATAAGAAGAAGGCGGCACAACCGGCTACGCCGTCCGCTAGTGAGCCCCCCACGCCCACGACTCCGGCGACACCGTTGCAAGGGCAGTCGCAGCTGAGCCTGCAACAGCAACAGCAGCAGCAACAACAACAACAGCAACAACAACAACAACAGCAGCAACAACAACAGGTTCAACAGCAGCACAACTCTGGTCACATGACGAATCAGAGTCGACAAATCCCTGGTGATCAAGCAGGATTTGGTGCTATAGAAGGCACAGACACGAGTGCGGGCTTCAGCATGGGCGATTTTGGAGGCGCGGGCGACATGGACCTGAGCATGATGCAGGACTTTGATTTTGAGTCCTTCTTACAGGACGAACCGCCAAGTGCTGGCATGGCCTTTGCAGGCTTTGGCACGGACGAGCCTTGAGACTCGGCTCCCCTCGCGCAATCATAGCTGTGGCACCCGATCTACAGAATTGCGCCGAAACACATGGACAAGCTCGACTATGGCTTGTCCTGGGGGTTGCCTGACCGATCCTTCCTCGGGCACAACTCTCGACCATGCCTGCAATGCACCTGCAGTATTTCCGCTTGGTCGTCGTGGTCAGATATGGGCACCTTTCAGCACTACCCAGTATGTCGTCGTCAGACAGGGTCTTCCTCTGGCACTTTCACCTTGGCGACAATGAAAAAACATTCTTTTGACAAACATTCACCCGGGGGACTTTTGCGGGACATGATGAAACTTGGCGCCAGTCAGTGAGCGGTTCAAGCGCAATCAGGTGTCAGCGACATTGTTCAAGAACTCCCTTTTTTTTTTCCTTCTCTCATTGCATCATCCTCCAAGCGAAGCCTACAGGAGCAGCGGGAGGGGAAGCATTTGCAAACACAAAAATAGCCCTTTTTCCAAAAGATTAAATTATTATGTAAGAATTGAAATTCAACAACAACCACGACGAGCAGTCCAGATGCTCCTCCGTCGGCCTTGATCCTGTCGTTCTCCATAAGACTACCGAAGCGATACTGAGTTGTGGACTGGACGAGGGGAGAATGTCCGTTCAGTGACCCCGCAATGGAAAGGAAATCTCCCGCAACTTTCCCGATCTGCCTCCCAGAAAACTCCGGACCTCTTCCTCCCCCTCCTCCTCGTCTACCGTACTCCACCCTCTCCACCCGTTTCGATAACTGGCCTTGAAACTCTTGTTTCTTCCCCTGCATCTCGCTTCACTCGTCCTCTGCCAAGAGACATTGTCCGTGCGACCGATCCTTGTTTGTCCATTACACTGCACGAAACATGTCTTCCCGGATACTCCTCAAATCTCGCCTGCCGGTGAAGCTCGGTCACTCCTCGGTGAGACACTCTTCCTCGGAACTCAAATCTGCTCTGGCCACTGCCATACCTGAACGACGGGAGCTCTACAAGAAGGTCAAGGCCAAGGCCGATCACAAGCTGGGGGATGTCACCGTGGGTATGGTCATCGGAGGCATGCGGGGGTTGAAGGCCATGCAATGGGATGCCTCGGTCCTGGACGGCAACAGTGGCATCCGATTCTACGGTCTGACCATCAAGGAGTGTCTCGAGAGGCTGCCAAAGGGCAAGACCGGCACAGAGATCCTGCCAGAGTCCATGCTGTGGTTCCTGCTCACGAAGCAGATTCCCACGGACGCCCAGGTGCATGCCCTGTCGAGAGATCTGGCCCAGCAGGGTGACTTGCCGACGCACACCAAGGCCATCCTCTCCGCCATGCCAAAGACCCTGCACCCAATGACGCAAATGTCGATCGCCGTGGCCAGTCTGAACCACGACTCCGCGTTCGAAAAGGCATACTCGGCCGGCGCACTGAAAAAGGCCGACTACTGGGAGCCGGCGTTCGAAGACACCATCTCGACCATTGCCAAGCTGCCGACCATTGCCGCGACCATCTACCAGAACGTCCACGGTGTCGACACCTCGCTCAAGCTCAACACCGAGGTCGACCTGTGCACCAACTTGGCCAACATGTTGGGCTGGAAGGATGACGGCTTTGTCGACCTGCTGCGTCTCTACATTGCCATCCACGGGGACCACGAGGGCGGCAACGTCTCGGCCCACACCTCTCACCTGGTGGGTTCGGCCCTCTCGGACCCGATGCTCTCCTACTCGGCGGCACTGCTCGGTCTGGCGGGTCCGTTACACGGCCTGGCGGCCCAGGAAGCACTCCGCTTCGTCCTGCAGATGCAGGAATCCATCCCGAGGGACTTTTCAAAGGAGGACATTGAAAAGTACCTCTGGACGAAGCTGAACAACGGGCAGGTCATCCCGGGCTACGGTCACGGCGTGTTGCGCGTCTTTGATCCGCGCTTCGAGACGCTGCAGGACTGGGCGGCGACCAAGCCCGACATTGCCGGCAACGACTCGTTCCGGCTCGTCCGGATGTTGAGCGAGACGGCGCCGGCCGTGCTCAAGACGCACGGCAAGACCAAGAACCCGTACCCGAACGTGGACGCGACGAGCGGCGTGTTGCTGTACCACTACGGCCTGACGGACTTTAACTTTTACACCGTCATCTTTGGCGTGAGCCGGGCGCTCGGGTGTCTGACGCAGTACGTCTGGTCCCGCGCCCTCGGACTACCCATCGAACGACCAAAGTCGCTCAGCATCGACGACCTCTACAAGGAGATTCAGAAGTGATGGTGGTGATGATGGTAATGGTAGTATTTTATGTTCAAATCAAAAAGGGGGAATAAAGATATGTGCTCGCCAATGCCATGTCCAGCCGTGACCCTGACTCCCTCCCTACTGCGTCGCCTGTTGCTGAGCAGCCCGGCCGCGTCGCTTCTCGAGCACATTCTCGATAAAGAGTTCGCCGGCCTTGAAACTGCTGCGGACAAGGGGCCCGCTCGCGACGTAGAGGAAGCCGAGACCCTCGGCGACCGTCTTCCAGTGGTCGAATTTGGCGGGGGCGACGTACTCGTGCACCTTGAGGTGTCCCTTGGTGGGCCGCATGTACTGCCCAAAGGTGACGATATCCACCCCGACCCGACGCAACTCCTGGAGGGCGTGGACCACCTCCTCGTCCTGCTCGCCGAGGCCGAGCATGATGCTCGTCTTGGTGATGAGGTCCGGGACCGTTTGCTTGGCGTGTTCGAGCGCACGGAGGGACTGTCTGAACGTGGCCCGGCGGTCCCTCACGAACGGCGTCAGGTTCTCGACCGTCTCGAGGTTGTGGGCAAAGACGTCGAGGCCGGACCGGGCGACGAGGGCGGTCGCGGCCAGATCCCCCCAAAAGTCACCGACGAGGGCCTCCACGAGCGTCCCCGGCGCCTTTTGCTTGATCTTCCGCACCGTGCTCGCAAAGTGACTCGAGCCCCCGTCCGAGCAATCGTCCCGGTCGACCGACGTGAGCACGACGTAGCCCAGGCCCCACCGCGAGATTGCCTCCGCGACCTGCTCCGGCTCGTTCGGGTCCAACGGCGCCGGCGTCCGCGACGTCTTGACGGAACAGAACCGGCAGCCCCGCGTACAGGTGTCCCCCATCAACATGATTGTCGCCGTCGCCTTTGACTTGTCCGACCCGCCCCAACACTCCCCAATGTTCGGACACCTCGCCTCCTCGCACACCGTGTGCAGGCCCAGGCCCCGCAAGTCCCGCTTGATCCTGTTGAAGTTTTCCGAGGTCGGGATGTTCGTCTTCAACCAGTCCGGCAACTTTACATGCGCCTTCCTCGACGTCTGCTTCTCCTGCATCGCGTACAGTTCCGACGCAGTGACCGTCGGCGGACGCGCCAAAAAGTCATCAAAGGAGGGACCCTGGTTCAGTGCATTCGTAAACGTCGTCGGCGCACGACTCGCGTATGAACGCAGACACAGACCCGCCGGACGGACACATCTCGGACGCAGAGACAGGGACATGATGGTCAAGTGACGACGTGAAATCTCTGGTCAACCCCTGATTCACGAAACAATGTCCAATCTGGCGATCTTGTTCAAAAGTATAGACTCTCCTTGACTCATGGCAAACTCGTAGTCAATGCTGAGAGTGGCGCGAGGTTGAAGCACCGGGCGGAGCTCAGGGATGGCAGATTGACTCGGATAAAACACGATATCTCTGATCAGTCCTTTGGAAGTGATCATCATGAGTTGGAAGGGTATGCTGCTTGAAGAGAATAGAAGGTATATGCCATTCGAATATGCTATATTGTACAAGTATTATACATGTTCTATATGCCCGTGCTCGATACTTGTTGTGTGAATGCAATTATAAATGAAAGTCTTCTGGCGGTCTGACGTCTGAATCGATACTTCGACGAACAATAGTTGAACGTTTTTGGTTCCAGGGCAGCATATCAGCAAGGGTGTATCCCGTTTCGTCCTTTGCTTCAATCGTAGTCTCATTGAGCTTGTCAGTACTGCTGGTATTGAATCTGTCTCTCGATGCATTACTCTCGAATGAAAGTGGCCGGGAGGTGCCTGAATATGTGGAGTGAGCACACATCTCGAATGAGCCCAGCGCGACATCTTCAGTCATCTCTGCATCGTGCTGCTGCTTTTGAGCCACGCAATGTATTTCAGTGATATCAGCCTTTTTAAGGCTGTCGGTCTTGACATAAGTTTGATGAACCTCCATCTGGGTGGAATCTTGGTCTAGAGGCGAATTGTGCAGTTCGCGTGTCACAATTGGCTTGGAAAATATCGAGGCTTTTGTTTCGAACAGATCTGCCGGACAATCGCTCCTCCTGTCTCGTTGGAAAGGTCGACTGTAAAAGTCCGTTAAGAGATCTCTCAAAGCAATTAAACCATCGATTCGTATGCAAAGTCCCACAAAGAGCATGCACACCAAGAGAGCAAAGTAGAGACTTGCAGTCCTCAACTGGACCAAGTGGCTGCCCGGAAGGAGGCAACCACCCTTATCTGTCGCCCCATTGGCAAGACATGTGAGCCACGTAGCTATGCGACCCTTCCAACTTGGCGAAATGCGGCCATGAGAATTTATCGGACCCCAGGAATAGACAAAGGAGACGCCAAGAAGTAAATTACTCACGTGGATGAGCTGGGTATATATGATCGGCCTGGCAAGTAGTGTACAGGCTCGCACAACAGGCTGATCCTTGAGCTGAGACAAAGTGCTCCCCGGAGCAGTGACCTGACTTGAACGTGCGCTAGAAGGGCCTTGAATCGCTGTATGACGGACTTTCATGAGTACCTTGACGACGCAAACCAAACTCCATCCTTGGAGGATACCAATGCCGGCATTGCTCAACGCGATAGGGACCTCGACGATTATGTCGAGGGGATAGCCATAAGCTGGCAAGCAAACAGGGCCAGAAAGATAGTCCAGAAATGGTACCGAGATCAAGGCCAGAGCCAGAGGCACCAAAACGACGAAACCTATTGCCCAGTTCCGCCGGTACCCGTAAAAGGTCTTGTTGTAAAGGATCTTGAAGTGCATGTCCAGCACCCATATAAGGAGCCAGAAACGACTGCTCAGGAGTCCATAGACAAAGAAGAAGCCGGAAAGTGCGCAGCGTGGCACACGAGGTCCAGTTGCCCTTGTGATTGAATCGTAACACAACGTCGGTGCCGGATTGTCCGTCGCCCTGCCGAGCAAGAATCCCAGTGTGAAGATGATGTTGGCCACAGCGGTTCCGGTCGAATAAATAGTACACATAGTCTTGTTTCTTGGCAACAGCGCGTAAAACAGGAGTATGAACACATTCATGACGAGAGCGACGAGGGCGGTGTAGAAGAGACCGTCCATGAGAATACCATGTTGCGCACCGAAGAAGCTGTCTTCGTAAGGGCATGGTGCGCACAATCCATCCAAACAGAACCGATACCTCTCAATGCCCGCCCACTCTTTCGCTGGTTCAAACCACGGTATAAGATACTGTGTACCATTTGACATTGGAACGTCACCTGTGTGTATGTATGTGTCTGGAACCGTACGACAGCAAGGTGTCGTGAATGGCCGAAGAAGTGATGACAACAGTCAAATGCGCTCGATCCCTAAACTTTAAGAGTGTGTTGTTCCATGTCTGCGGTTCGCCTGTCGTGGGAACAGACCAAGGCAGAAAGACATGCAGATTGATTGGCACCGATGTGAAGCAGACAGGTATCGCTCCGAGCATGTACTTGCCTTGCTCTCCCGTCCTCCCATTCCCACGATCGTGTGCATGTTTGCTTCTCCAGGTTCCCTGAGGAGAGCTTCGAGGTGAGGCCGTTGCTTCATGAGGCGCCGGTGAGAGAGCCATGGAAAGAGCCTCAAACATTCTCGAAGCAGCGGTGGACCTGTCAAGCCTTCCGAAGCCACGATTTGCGAAGAAAATCCAATGGTTTTCGCCGTCGACTCCTCGGGCGTCTGGTACTCAGCAGCAGATACTGCCCGCAGTAAAGTCTACGAGGCAGCATGATTTCAAGTATACCTATCGACAATTCTGCTTCCCGAATCTTTTCTTTCGTAGAAATATGGCTCGCTATAGTTGTAGACCCAGGGAGAATTCATTTCCAGGCCAACCCATATCAGCGCACAAGTCCTGCCTGATGCGGCTGGGCAGGCTGAGCGCTGGAAGTTGCTGAAAGTTTGTTTGACGGCCAGCGACGACAGCCAGAGACCGCATGTAGACAAGAGCGGCGAGCAAGTCGGACGGTCGGAGCTCGAAGCAAAAAGTCCCCGACAGCTCCGGCACATTGCGATCGGGTGAATGATGACGGAAGAGCGGGTGAGTCCATTATTGGTTGCGCGCCGTGAGCCACATTTCTCTCTTTCTGTCTCCGGCGGACACAACTGCGCTCTGGAACTCTCCTCGATGTCATGCTACACTGGACATGTTACAATCGTTTGCAGAACCTCATGCAAATGTGTAAACACCGCGTAGAGGAATGAGCTGATTGACTTTGGCCCCCGATCAAAAGTACCTTGCGTGCCGTGCAAGCTGAGCTGACTCATCAATGCCAGCATTGAGCAGACATGTCCCATGAGTAGTCACATTAGTGTCCCATCGGTGTCCCGTTAGTAGTCGAAGTGATCTAGAACTCGTTTCACAGCTTCGCAACCTCACACTGAGCCGGTAAACAAATTCTGAACCGGTCTGAAATAGCTGATAAGTACAAAAATCGGCTGAGATGTCGGTCAAGGATCAATCGTATGCAGTGAGCACTCTCTCTGTGACAAATCTAACAACGACCACTACAGCATACACGTCGTGAACTCTTTGCAGGAAACTTGAAGTCCAGTCACAATCCTTGTAAATTTCATTTTCTCCATAGTATAGGTACCTGAGCATACACTGGCTGCCCTCAAGAGCTGAACGCTTGTCAGCTGGCAAATGACATGTTGCGATTTCTGACCACGGGGAGGACATACAATGCTCCTTTGACTAGATCTATACCTCGTGAAGTTATTGTGTACCGACTCCAGATTCAAAAGAATTCTCCCATTATACCAGAGACACCAATAAGCTCATGTTTAGCCTATCGCCTTCTTTGCAGAATCCTCCTTGAGTGAGACGATACGGTTGAGAACAATCTTTCCCTCACTTGTATCACTATCCGCGCAAAAGTACCCGACGCGCAACGCTTGGAACCGGATCGACTCAGGCGCATTTTTGTCGTCCTCCCCTTGCGCCTCGGGAACCTTCGGCCATGGCCCGTTCGACGCAAGCTCGTGATACCCTATTTCCATCATGGCTCCTTTGACTATTTGTTCACTTTCAGGGTTGATATCTGCTAGGAATCCACCAGGGTTGTCCTCTGGGTTGTCAGAGTGGAAGAGTTGGTGATGGATCCTAACTTCGTGTATGCCGACTGGTGATCCGTGCTTAGCAGATTCGGAAACCCAATTTATGTAGGCCTTCGGCTTCTTGAATGGAACGTCGTTCTCATAATGCGCACGGATCAATTGCACAACTCCTGTTTCGGACAACTCGAATGAGGTGGCCCGGATCGGATATGCTGCTTTCAAAAGACCTACAGACTTGCCTGGAGCCAGTCGGAAGTAGTCTTTACTGTCGACCGTGCGGAAGTCAGAACGATCGATATAAACTACTTTTGTGAGTGGCACGATGTGCTCTCCCATGGCGGCATCCTTGGAATTGAACGGAACTTTACACTCCTCCAAAAAGTCGTCTGCAACGTTCTCCAATATGACCTTCACCGGTTCAAGTATAACCATGAGACGCGGAACAGTCTGCTCCAGATAGTTCCGCACCACATTCTCAAACTTTGCAATCTGGATATTGGTAACACTGGTCGTCACGCCAAGCTCAGCGACAAAAGCTAGAATTGCGCCGGGAGGGACTCCTCGTCTTCTCAGGGCCACTAAAGTGTAGAGTCGTGGATCGTTCCAGTCTCTGACGTGCTTCAGATTGACGAGTTTCTCAATTTTCCTTTTCGACATTACAGTGCCTTGCAAATTCAGACGACCGTACTCTCGCTGTGCTGGTTTGTAGACCTCGAGCGCGTCGCATAGCCATTCATACGACACCCTACTTTGAACGAATTCTGTGGTACAGAGCGAATGTGTGATGTTCTCAAAGGAATCGACCAAGCAATGAGTGAAGTCATAGGTCGGATATATCTTCCAAGTGTCTCCTGTCCTGTGATGCGGTGTCGATAACACTCGATAGGCAATCAGATCCCACATTTGAGGATTGCCATCTTCCAAATCCTGTTTCATTCTCAGGATTATAGCCTTTGGTTGATATTTACCAGCACGCATGCCACGAAATTCAGACATAGATTTATCGATAGCTTGGTCACGGTGGACACAGGCGACACGAGGACCTCTTTCTTCGCCGCCTCGATTTTTCTTGATCTGCTCATCAGTACATGTGCAGGTATATGCCTTGTCACGTTTGATGAGGTTCTCTGCCAGCTCATACAGTTCTTGGAAATAGTCGCTCGAATAAGTGATCTTGTACGGTGTGAAGCCTAACCACTTGATCATACTCTCAATAGCTGTGAAATATTTCTCTTCCTCCTTCTCAGGATTGGTATCGTCAAATCGCAGGTAACAAATGCCATCATGCGCTCTGGCATAGCCAAAGTTAACCGTGATCGCTTTCGAATGTCCGATGTGCAAGTACCCGTTCGGTTCTGGTGGGAATCGGGTCTGAACACGATTCCCACAGGCTTTTATATGTTCTTGGCGCAACGACTCCTTGATTTGTGGATTACCGCCGACGGTATGCAATTGACCGAGGAAACCTGTCGTGAACAGATTGGCAACTGGAGCAGGCGGCTGAACTTGTTCTGTGGAAGTGGTGGTTGCAGGCCTGTTCTGCTCTGAATTGTTCTTTGGGGCTTTGCTCTTCTTTCCGACCACATCCCTCTCGTCTTTGGGTCCCAATTTCTCAGCAAGTACCGAATCGACGGCGGGCTTGAGATCACCCATGTTTGCCCATTTCAAGCGGGGATCGACTCGAACGTCCTTCATAATCGTGGCTTGATACTTGTATCGCTCCACTTCGACGATGGCCATGTTCTTCGTGACGTACTCCTCAACAACAGCCTGAACTTCTGTTGGTGAGATGATCACCCCAACTCCTGTGGCACCGTTAAAAGCATTTTCATCAATCTCGACACTAGAACTAGTAGAAAAATAATGAAGAGCAGATTCAAGCTGCAGACTCGAAGTCAAGCGACCGTCGGCTATGGCTGCTGCTATGTAGGCACGGGCTCCAGGTGTCGGGAGATCATCTTTCGCAGCGGAGTTTGCGAGAGACAAGAGCAGAGCACCGGTGGCTTTATCAGCTGATGAACGGCCAGATTCGTGAATGATTTGATGTAAGATGTCCGTGACCTTTGGCTTCTTATTCAGTTCAGCTATCTGCTTGTCGTTGAGGCTGATTTGAGAAAAGGCCTCAGCACTCATGTCTCCAAAAATCGAGTTTGTGCCTGCAGAGAACTTGCAACTATGAGCCTGACTCAGCGTCGGATCGCAATTCGTAAAAGTCGATCGTCGTCCCCTACGAACGTACTGGGCTCGAAAGACAAAGCGAAGTGAAGGAACTGTGGACCTCTTGTGAGGTCGCAAGCGCTTGACTCACGCCATCGATCGATACAATTTTCAGCCACACCAGTATGCCTGCGCCACAGAGGATGCAACGTCCAACGAGTGTTCCTACATTAGGTACCCAGACAGCACCAGTGTACTTCCTCTCACTCTAGTAGGAAGCTACAGAGCTGGCTATGTCTATAGTTGTCGGCAGCAACTCACATGGCTGCTCATAATTTTAGCATTACATCTGGCTCGCAATTATCATTGGTCGTCCAAGGATCGAGATGATTCCCTGCATGTGACGCTCGTATCATCAATTTCGAGATCATTTCTATCGAGAATCTTTCCATGGCGCGTGGCAGGATTCTGTTCCTAGCTTTATTGGTATTTCGACTCATCATCACATTCCAGCTTCGTACGTTTTTCCAACCCGATGAGTTCTATCAATCCTTGGAGCCCGCTCACAATTTGGTGTTTGGGTACGGTTACTTGACATGGGAGTATATCCATGCAGTAAGGAGTATCGCCCATCCTCTTTTATTTGCCATCCCTTACAAGCTACTGAAAATGGTGTCGTTGGACAGCAGTACGGCAATTTCTGCTGTTCCTAAAGTAATTGGTTCTATACAAGCAGCTGCGGGGGACTACTTCACCGTGCTATTCATACACAAATATTGGAACAATACAGGTTCTTGGGCAACTCTTGTAACCATCTTTTCCGCTTGGAATGCTTTCATGGCCTCAAGGACCTTTTCAAATTCTCTGGAGACTGCACTAACCGCCTATGCTCTATATGCTTGGCCATTCGACAAGGTCAAGCCATTGGTGAACGACGAGTTGTTCTATGGATATTTGGAAACGACCATTAAGAGTCTCTCTGCCATCGGCTTTGCCTTCTTAACACGACCAACAACGCTTCTTTTATGGATTTTTCCGAGCTTGAGGCAGTTGTGGCTGCATAAGACAGCTTTTCTATTTGAGGCTGTCTTCATTGGATATGTTGCGGTGCAATATTCGGTTATACTCGACTCGTTCTATTATGGTTCCATCTCCCTTCCTCTTCTTGAGTTTCTTAGATTCAACGGATCGGGATCGGCCAGCTTTTATGGAACGAATTCGCTGCATTACTACTTCAGCCAGGGTCTGCCATTCTTGCTTGCTGGGTATACCCCATTTGCCATCCACGGTATGTTCACGTCCAGTATTATGAGAAAAGAGTTTCTCGCAATGTCGCTTTCTAACATTGCGATATACTCTCTTCTTGGCCATAAGGAGGTTCGATTCATCATGCCATTGCTGCCTATCCTCCATGGCTATGTAGCAGCATCGTTCTCGGCTTTGCATTCCTCGAAAAAGATGCTTGCGAGAGTGTGTATTGGAACTGTGCTTGCTCTCAATGCTTGCCTGGCTTTCTATGCCACCAGGAGACACCAACGAGGTGTCATGGATCTAGTTCAGTTCTTATCAAGCCACGATGAAATCACTGAATTGACCCTGTTTATGCCATGTCACTCGACTCCGTGGTCTGCTAACATACATCGCCCTCATAATTTCCGGTTCCTGACGTGCGAGCCTCCACTGGGACTGACAGCCAGCGAATCAAAAGCTTACCGCGACGAGGCCGATCAATTCTACGACGACCCTGCCGGATTTCTGGAGAATGACTGGCGAAAGAATGGGTCTCCCGAATTTGTAGCCACCTTCCAAGCCAGTACGAGTGCCTTGGAAACCTTTTGGTCATCGCACAAAATCTCATACCAAATAGAGAAACAGTGGTTCAATAGTGACCTTCACGACGATCCTCGTAGAGCGGGCGATATTCTTCTTTATAGATTACATCCCACCTCAGAGCGGGATCAGCTGTCTTTGGAAGAGCAACGAAATCAATATCAGGCATATGCATAACTTTGTTGAGTCCCATCCCAGGGTGACTGTATTGACTACATCGAGTCTAAAGCAGTCGCACGCCTTCTACGAGATCAGATACATAGCGAAACCACTGAATGATGCCTATCATACAGGTTTGTACGATTCACTCGTGATAAGAAATCTCCTTGTTCATGGCGGGTACCGGTACTTGCTGTGTAGCCAGACAACCGGGAGTTCGTGTAGAGCTCGGCTTTTCCGTGTGAGCCACCCTTTTACGATACCGTAGGTACCGTAGTCCCCGCAAGGGATTCATTGCACCAGAAAATATGTTCCGGGCCTCTTGTCGATGTACGCAAAACAAGTACGATCTGTGACAGAGGAAGGAATCTAGGGTATCTTTGCAGGTAGTCGCGCCGCCCTCTCTTCTTACATGTCCCTGTATGCTTCCATCGATTTGCCGCAAGCTCAAAAGAAAGCTGTCACCAGACCAGATGGCTTCGTAGGTCTTTATGCGGATCCTAGTGTGATCACAGAGACTCATAGCGAGATCCAACAACATGACTTGTCAAATGAAGATGCAAGTATATCGCACGCTGGTACCGTATTCCTGTCGTTCTTGACCCAAGCTGAGTGGCAGTGTTACAATTCGCACCGTCCAGGAAGCGACACAATCTACCACTTCAGCGGAAAGCAGGGGTCGCTGCATCGAATGAAAGCTTGAGTGGCCATAGCACAAATGCCCGGTCTTTTGCGGCCGAGAGTGCGGATTCGCACATAGAGGCAGGGACTGAGTGCACAACACGGACACAGCACATACCACGACTCGAAATCATAAATAATTTCGACGACTACGCGGACTATGTACCCGAAACCGGCGAGCATAGTGGTCGCCAGACTCTAGAAATTGTGAGGAAGAAACACAAGAAATCAAAACAGAATTTCGCTCTACAACAGCCACTTTCTTGGGATGATGAGTATGAACCTGTCAGACCCATTGATCTTGATGATTATCTTCGTAGTGATGAGCGTGAAGACGCTCGCAAAGACTGGAAAGCGAAAAAACAAGCCCTTGGGCCAAGTGCTGGTGGCTACAACCGCGAGACACACTTGCCAAGATCGGTAGTCTCACAATTTGAGCAAAGTAATGTGCCCAGTTTTGGTAATGGAAATCTTATGTTTGACATTCGTCCGCTGACCTTGTAGTCTCTTCGCGAACTCAGAATACTGGCAAAAGACGACTCAACTTTGCACCTGCCATCTCATCAGCCGTTCATTTAGTCAGTACGAGTCATACGCCAAGTCAAGAGGTGTCATTTCGCCTATCAACGTCACCGAGCCAAAGTCATATGGATGACCAATATGTTCAACCACCCCCACCCCCACCCCCGACATTGCCTTACCCACAAACTGCAGAGGAGGCCTATCTGCGGCGTGGGACAATGGCGCATGTCGGCCCACTCGATGAACATGCAAATTCTGCACAGAGTCGGGCAAGTGCCGTGCCTCAGCCTCACGGATCGCCTGCTGGTCTGACATATGCAACTACAAGTGCAGTGCAACACCCTTCGGTCTATACCACTTCTGCAGTTGTGCCGCGGGTAGAGTACTCGGCATTACCGACGAATCCGCGAGACAATGCGATGAGTTGTGAAAGGCCACTTAGTATGCAATCTCCAAACAGTGAGCCCCAGAATACTGATACTCTCCCTTCCAGGGGCTCCGCTCCGGGCCAAAAAGGCTTCGCTCAACGTTATATGGCCGCTCAAGGATGGTCGAAAGGTCAAGGTCTTGGCTCCAGTGGGTCAGGTCGATTGGCTCCACTCTTCGTGAAACCACAAAAAGATGGCAAGATTGGCAAGATTATAGACAAGCATGCCCGGGACAACCGAGAACAAGTCAAAATGTCTCGTGTTGTGCTGATAGAAGGCATGATCCGAGTGGATGAGGTATATGATGAGCATCTGCAGCAGGACATTGGCGAATCTTGTGCGGCTGCTTATGGCAAGGTGGAAAGAGTGAAAATTGTCACTGACTTGGGTCGTGTTTTGGTCAAATTCACTGATACAATCTCTGCCTTGCGGTGCACAAGTACGGTGGAAGGACGAATCTATGCTGGTAAAAGTATTTCGGCTCGATACTACTCGGAAGACGATTTTGAGCACGGTGACTGGACGAAATAATTGTTATACGAATCTCCTGTTATGCAATTCCTAGTCGGTGCGGAAACATGGCACTCAAATTCCAATAATCTTCCGATCAACTGGATGTGTCATCTGTCATTGATGTGTAACGCTCGTTGGTCTATGTGGTTTCGCAATGATAGTTTTTCATCAAAATAAAAGTCTGTCATGGATTTTGAATCAGATGGTTTCACTTTATACCTTACACATGTTTGGTAGTAATGCATCTGCCGCTATAATAGGTGGTCGCTTCCATCTGATCGATTGAAGCAGCATGCGTTTTAGTCTCAGTCTCGTTCTCTTCACGAGCTGCATCTCGGCGCTTGTGTTACCGCTTCAGCATCAAAATGATCATCCCCAAGGCACTACTGGTAGAGGGTCCACTGGCTCGACTCTACAAAAGCAATATATTGGACGAAATAACAATACACAACCCGCGCAGACTAAAGCATTGTACTCATGGTCTGGGACTTTGAGGAACATTACTGGCAATGCTACTTACGTTCCAATTCCTATGCAGCCTGGAATGATTCGACCACTGAATTATAGTGATGCAACATTGCCACTTTATGGTATCGACAGGTCGAATCGCATATTTCAAGATGTATCCGTTGACGATGCCGGACACATTGTCTCGTACATGCGCAATGTCGTTCGCCCCGATTTTCACAAGGCTCGTTCCGTGCTGATCTGCGACCAAGGAAGAGGACAAGGTGGACTTGGCATCGGTCTTGGCCTTGGTTTCGGTCTGGGCCTGGGCTTTGGAGGCAACATCAATAGCAATACACCATGCACAAACTGCCGAGTTCCAGCACCTTGCGCGACTTGTCAGGGTGGTGGATCGGGCGCTGGCTTTGGAGCAGGATTTGGAGGTGCTACTGCCTATCCTGTGCCGGTACCAGTGGACAGGCCCATTCCTGTTCCCGTGCCAGTCATCCGACCTGTTCCGGTCCCAGTCGACAGACCGATCCCAGTTCCAATTCCAGTTCCACAGCCAGTACCGGTTCCCGTTGCCACACCAGTGCCTGTCGATCGGCCAATACCGATTCCAGTACCTCTACCGATATCGACTCCTGTTCCAGTCCCTGTCGTAGTTGCTGGTGGAGGCGGTGGCTTCGGTGCCGCTGGAGCCGGTGTCGCTGTGTCCTCGCCGTGCAATACTTGTCAGGACGCACCTCTACAGACAATCAGTGGTGGGACTAGTGTGATTGCCGCTGGAGGTACTTATGCAGCCAGCGGTGGACTCGGCAGTGAACTCGGAGGAGGTCTGGGAGGCGGCCTTGGAGGTGGCCTTGGAGGTGGTGCGGGAGTCGGCCTTGGAGGTGGTGCGGGAGTCGGTACCGGAGGTGGTATCGGAGGCGGTATTGGAGGTGGTATCGGAGGCGGTATTGGAGGTGGTATCGGAGGTGGCCTTGGAGGTGGCCTGGGAGGTGGTCTCGGAGGTGGCCTTGGAGGTGGCCTTGGAGGTGGCCTTGGAGGTGGCCTTGGAGGTGGTATTGGAGGTGGCCTTGGAGGTGGTCTCGGAGGTGGTCTCGGAGGTGGCCTTGGAGGTGGTATAGGAGGTGGTATAGGAGGTGGTATAGGAGGTGGTATAGGAGGTGGTATTGGAGGTGGTATTGGTGGATACTGAGGTGGTCTTGGACGCCAACTCCTGACTAGTCCTGACACTCAGTGGACTCATCCGAATCTGTCTCGAAATGGCAAGGATGTAAAATATAATTCTTTAATTTTTAATCATTTGGACGAAGTAACACAAGGCGACTCAACTAATTAGGCTTTCACTAGCGTTTGGGCACAGTGCTCCAGCGAACCGCGTCGCGAGAGACTACTATTGTGACAGTATCAAGACATCAGCTGCTGGTAGGCGCAGCTCACCACTCACCAATTTGTGTTTTCAGTCACATCAACGGAATCCGTGTAATGCATATGAGTCTCCATGTCTTGAACTCTGGCTGCGCCAAACAGATTGGGCTGTAGAACAGGCAGCTTGACAGTAAAGAGAATTTCCCGTATCCGTTTCTATTGATCTGCACTCTTGAGAATTGTCATGTCACAGACAGATCTGTTTGCCTTGACCACGCGAAGCTCTAGTATTGATCAGTACTGCGAAATGGAGTCAACGGGTGTACTGAATGCTGAAGTTCCAAGGCGGATAACCTCGGAAGCCGCGCCAATGAGCAGCAACCTTGGAACGCCCTGATCCTTCCCATCTGAACCTAGAATGAATTATTATGTAAGGTGGACAGCACTGGCAGCTCCTGACAATGAAAAGCGAGCACGAGGACATCTACACGGAGGAGACGAGGCACGAACGACTACAATATTGTCCTGAGGACAGTACAGAAAATATCACCCATTCCATTTGTACCCTAGGTCCAGGTGCTTGAGCTCGCTCAGCTGTTGACCAGCAGATCTGGCAGGATCGGACAGGAGGCAACAGAATGACGCGCAGGTGAACGCCCAGGGAGGGACGGAGGGAGCAAGAAGAGGCTCCCAGCGACAAGAAGCGCAACTCTCCAGCTTGAGGTTGGTTTCTGGTCGTTTGTTCGTTTCCTGGCTGATTTCCCTTCTGGCGCACCAATGACGCGCGCTTTTCTCATGTGCGAGAATGTGGAGCTCGTTCTCACTTTCTC
The DNA here is from genome assembly GCA_005281575.1 of Taphrina deformans. Classification (NCBI taxonomy): domain Eukaryota; kingdom Fungi; phylum Ascomycota; class Taphrinomycetes; order Taphrinales; family Taphrinaceae; genus Taphrina; species Taphrina deformans. The sequence goes on from RHGG01000013.1 coordinate 57,897, forward strand.
TTCCTGATCTTTTCTCCTCGCACTCCTGCAATTGGGCCCATCGACTCCCTCTCCCTCTTGCGTCCTATATCCGCAATCACGGCCGGGTAGCGTCATCGAGTTCAGTAGTGATTTGATATGAGTTCACAAGAGAGCACAGTTTTCGTTGGCAGATTGGCCTGGTCCATCGACGAGTCGAGGCTTGCGCAGGAATTTGCGCAGTATGGATCGATCCAGAGCACCAAGGTCATCAAGGACCGAATGACTGGTCGATCGAAGGGTTTCGGTTACGTCGAGTACAGCTCACCTGCAGAAGCGCAGGCAGCACTTGCAATGTCAGGAACCGAGATTGAGGGATTCGCTGTTAACGTCGACATTTCTCAACCACGAGTTGAGCGAGCGCCACGACAATATCAGTCTGGTGGAGCAGCTGGTTACCAAGCACCACGAGAAGCAAGGACGTACCCAAAGTCGGAGCCATCAACCACAGTCTTCATTGGAAACCTTTCCTTCCAGGCTACCGAGCAGGACATTGCCAGTACCTTTGCTCAGTGTGGTCCAATCAGCCAGATCAGACTGCCACGATACCACGACACTGGAAAAATGAAGGGTTATGCTTACCTTGAGTTCGAGGATCTTGACAGCGCGACCAAGTGCATCAACTTGCAGGATGTCTCCATTGCCGGACGACCAGTGCGCCTCGATTACTCACAGCCACGACCAGACCGTGCCGTCTTCGAGACTGCCGCCGGAGGTCAGCAAGAGTGAGGTCATTAGATCAACAGTTCGTGAGCTAAAAACATTACTTTTAATGAATTATCATGGAGGATACGAGTGGTTGTGAGCAACACGGCGAGAAAGTCTGAGATAATCGTGGGTTTGTATTGTAGCATTGAATCTATGTTCTGTCCTGTTCCTTGATGTGTATCTCAATACAACGAAATTCCATCTCATAACTTTCTCCTATATGGTCGAGGTGTGCTTCGTATGACAACGATTTACCTATTGTCTGAAATGCTATGGCAAGATGGCAGCAGCATGCCAGGCTTATCAAGCTTAATTCAGACACGAGTTACTCAACTTGGAACCTGATATTCCCGATAACTAGATAGATAAGCTGTGCTGCCTCATCGTGGACTAGCTTCTCTTGCTAGCTGCTTGTACAACAGGGGAATCCGGACTCAGCCAATCTACAGCATTTGCAAGTGTCGCGACAGCGCAGAACGCTTCTGAGTTGAGCGCAAAGCCTTCGCTTGATCTTCGGAATACATAGCCCTAGATTGATCCAAGTGAAACCTCAAACATCAGTCGCCCAAAACTTTTCCTCCTCCTCCATTATCAGGACTCTTTTTCGCACATCACCCAGTGACCTATTTACGATACATAGGAATATTTGCAAATGGTACGAAGGCCTAGAGGGTTTCTGGCAGCTTTACGCTGTCGGTGATTGACACGTCTTCTCACACGTCTTTCGGGATGGCGAGAACGATGATATCAGCCCTCCGTATATTGAAATGGCCAATCGCTTATACGAAATAGTCTGACTCAATCACTCTTCGAACTCGACGATTCCTGACCAACCGACTTTTGTCGCGAAAGCAGATGATCGTCGATGTCCTTCACCCAAACAAGGCCAACGCATCGAAGACCGAAGTCTCTGAGAAGCTCGCTCAGATGTACAACGTCGATGCCAAAGCCGTCTCGACTTTCGGATTCCGAACTCAGTTTGGAGGTGGCAAGTCCACTGGTTTCGCCCTCATCTACGACTCTGTCGATGCCCTGAAGAAATTCGAGCCACACTACCGACAGGTCCGAATCGGTCACGCCACCAAGATCGAGAAGGCCTCACGACAGCAGCGAAAGCAGAGGAAGAACCGAAACAAGAAGGGTAAGATTACACGGCATCTACAATGACTCCATTGACTGACCTACTTAGTTCGAGGAACCCAGAAGGGAAAACCACAAAAGAAGAAGGAGTAAATCACGTCTCTTTTGCATTCATTCTCGGTACTTTCTGTTCACGTACCGGTCACGGTCTTTGTCAGTACTTTCCTGGACTCATCATTTATGATGGTTTCCATATGGTCTTTTCGACCGACTCAGATACCTGAGTTGGTTTAGACCCAGCATAGCTTTGCACAACCCTACATACAAACAGATTGGAGGCATGACAAATACCAATTTCTTTTTATCCTTGTCCATATCTGCGTATGACGTTTCAAGCACACATCGTTCAGATACAATGCTCCTTGCCAAATGTAGCTCTCTTACAATGTGAGATACCGGGATAAACACTGTTTGCATACACGACCTTACGGCATACGTTCGTGATGAGAGCTCCTCCCAGCATCGTGGCTCGTTGTCGTGCCAATGCGAACACGCAACACAATCATTGTTGCAAGAGAGAGTGACATTTGACGTGCACAACATTCATACGAGAGAGGCGTGTCTACAGCGCGTTGCTACAATGGCAGGAATGCAGGGACCAATGATGAGTCCAGAGTATTTCGAGCAGGCGGAAGAACAGGATGGCATCCGGTTTTCCTGGAATTCGTTCCCATCGACTCGTGTGGAGGCATCACGTACTGTAGTGCCAATCGGAGCATTGTATACCCCTTTGTTCAATAAGGTCGAACCGACGATATTGGAATACGAACCAGTAGCATGCAAGTTGCCTTGCCGTGCTGTACTCAATCCATTCTGTCAGGTCGATCTTCGTGGAAAGTTGTGGATCTGCCCATTCTGTTTGAACAGGAATCAGCTACCGCCGCACTATCAACAGATTACGCAGCAACAGCTGCCGCCTGAACTGTTGCCGACTTTCAGTACTGTCGAGTATACCCTGAGTCGACCTGCACAAGTGCCTCCAATCTTCTTGTTCGTTGTAGATACATGTCAGGAAGATGACAACCTATTGGCCCTGCGAGACGCGATACAGACGTCCTTGTCTCTCATTCCAGAGACCTCTCTCGTAGGACTCATCACGTATGGTACCATGGCGCAGATCCACGAAATTGGCTACGGCGAATGCTCCAAGTCGTACGTGTTCAGAGGCAACAAGGACTATACTGCCAAGCAGGTTTCTGATATGTTATCACTCTCGGGACGTGCACCAACATCTGCTCCTCAACCACAAGGTGCACGACAACCTCCTCCTGCTCAGTCCTTTGGCGCCGCTGCACGATTTTTGCTGCCTGTATCACAATGTGAATTCCAGTTCAATACGATTCTAGAGGCGCTGCAGCACGACCCATGGCCGGTTGCGAGTGACAAGCGACCTCAGAGATGTACCGGAGTGGCACTTTCGGTCGCTGTAGGCATCATGGAGGCTTCCTTCCCACAATGTGGAGGTCGTGTGATGCTCTTCGCTGCTGGTCCTGCAACTGAAGGTCCAGGCATGGTCATCTCTACTGAACTAAAGGAGCCAATCAGATCCCATCATGATATTGAACGAGACCACATCAAGTACTACAAAAGGGCATCCAAGTTCTATGAAGCCTTGGCTAAGAGAGCCTCAACAAACGGACACGTTATAGATATATTTGCTGGCTGTCTGGACCAAATTGGGATGTTGGAAATGAAGAGTCTTGCAAACTCTACTGGAGGACATATGATTCTAGCTGATGCTTTCAACTCGACAATTTTCAAACAGTCTTTTCAACGAGTATTCAATCAGAACGACGATGGGTCCTTGGAAATGGGCTTCAATGCTAATCTGGAAATCATGACCACCAAAGAACTCAAGATCAGCGGTGTCATCGGGCATGCTGTCTCATCAGGCAAGAAGTCACAGTTTGTCGGAGAGACAGAGATCGGAATCGGAGGCACTTCTGCGTGGAAGCTGTGTGGTATCACACCCAAGACTGCTATCGGAGCATATTTCGAAGTTGTCGCAGCGCCAGGTGCTGCACCTGCAGGACCACAAGGCTCCATGGCTCTCATACAATTCATCACACAATATCAGCATTCTTCGGGACTGATGAAACTGAAGGTGACGACCGTTCAAAGACCTCTCGTTGATGGCAGCTCTCCTATGATTGCACAAGGTTTCGACCAAGAAGCTTCCACTGTGCTCATGGCTCGTATCGCAGTTTACAAGGCTGAGATTGATGATGGCCCAGACGTACTTCGTTGGACAGATCGTATGCTGATCAGGTTGTGCCAAAAATTCGCAGACTATCGCAAAGACGATCCCACTTCTTTCAGGCTATCGTCAAACTTCTCATTATATCCACAATTCATGTTCCATCTCAGAAGATCACAATTCCTGCAAGTCTTCAATAATTCTCCTGACGAGACTGCATTCTATCGTCATGTTCTCAATCACGAGGATGTCAACAATTCTTTGATTATGATTCAACCTACCCTTTCCTCGTTCCAGATCGATGAGCCAGAGGCTCAGCCTGTTCTGCTGGACTCAATCTCAATAAAACCGGATGTGATTCTGCTCCTTGACACTTTCTTCCATGTGCTCATCTGGCACGGAGAGCAGATTGCAGCTTGGCGAAAGGCTGGGTATCAAGAACAGGAAGACTATGCAAACTTTGCAGAGCTTTTGGCAGCTCCAAAACAAGAGATTGGAGAGTTGTTATCGGACAGGTTCCCGATCCCACGATACATCGTGTGTGATCAGGGCGGTTCCCAGGCACGTTTCCTGCTGAGTCGAATCAACCCGTCAACAACGCACTCGGGAGGTGGTCAGTATGGCTCACAACCCAACGCGCAGGCAGTCTTTACGGATGATGTATCCCTCCAGACGTTCATGGAGCACCTGAAGAAACTTGCAGTCTCGCAATCATCGTAGAGCGGCCCCCAGTGAGGAATAAAATCGAGGTTCTGTTATGACGGCCAATCAATTCCGTAGCATTACCCATAAACATCCTGAACATACCAATCCGTCCACAGATTCTTTCGACGTCTGTCTTGTCAAAGGTATTCTACCCTCTATTGTGGGCATTGCTCGGGATTATTGTGCATCATACATCAAAATTGCCACTTTCTTGCAGGTATTATTCATGAAAAATAGTGAAATTGATGAATATGGAGGCTGAATATGTGATGCTATGCTGATGGTGTGTACATACAAGTCCTCGCAATCCACTCAAAAAAGATTTCGCTCCCAACTTTTTTATCTTTGCTTCCGTCGTTGCGCTGCCAGGGTACTTTGATTATGCTTTGATAGGTCTGAAATTCTTCTCCACGAACGCTACTTCTGGGTAATCGGCCATGACGGAGGATACATTTTCGTCCCACACTTGTCGCCAGAAGTTTATACCTACTGCGTGAAGTCCATTCTGTTGTGCAAACTTTTGTGCGTCAAAGTTCTCTCGGGGAATGGCTTGTTTGCCCGCCAATGGGGCGTTGGGTTGTGGAGCTTGTTCGGGCTGTTCCCAGACGACGACGGTGTATCGGTGATATGGAGTGCCCTTGTGAGGATGTGGAGGGATGAAGCTGTGTATGACCTTGCCATTGGCTGCGTCTACGGCATGCTCAACAGGCGAAAGCACGACATCGGTTTGTAAGTAATGGAGGTAACTCTTGAAAGCATCGTTTGCCTCATCTGGTACATCCTGATCGACAATGGCTATCGAGTATTTTTTCGAATCATCCCCGAATGATTGTATTTCAATTTTTGGCGCGATGCTCGATTCTCGAGAATTCAACATTTCGCCAGCTTCGAAAAGACCCTTTCGCTCTCCTTTTGTCCTACCAGGAAAGTTGAGCCTCACATCGACTGTTGGACTGATGATCGGTATAATGTCCGGTGTCACTGACATTTGTGTCACTCTCTGTTCTAACAATCGTAATGCCTTCTCCTGCCACTTTCGTTGTGCTAAATGACGATAGATAGGCATGTTGAGATCAATATCGCCTCTCGCATGGCGCCAGTGTATCTCAGGATCATTTATGTCGAGTAGACCTTCCAGTTGTCGATGATATACTTTGAGGTCACGAAGCTGTGAAGTTTTGAGCGACGAATCTGGCTTGGTCTCTAGCGTCTTGATCTTCTTCTTAGTGGCATGCATCTTCTGTTTCGTAAGCTGGCGATCATTTTTTATTATGTCCAAGGCGAGATCGAAAGCAGGCACCACACCTAAAGCAGGCGAGCGATACTGTAGTCGGGGGTACTGTTGTGATAGATCGATGTTATTCGAGGGAGAAGTAGAGTCGTTCGAGGTCGGTTTGTTGAAGGAGGGATTTTGTGTTGTCAGAATATCGGGATCTTCAGGAACTTCAGCTGCTGTGGCAGCTTGCGTAGAAAGACTTCTACGGCAGCTTCTGCTGACATACAGCAACGACCTCTTCATGAGTATCGAGTAGACGGTAGATTGATGGAGCAGCAACAGCTATTGTATAGCGAGGGAGATGTCGTCTGACACAATATCAGGATGGGTTCTGTGCCCAGACAGACACTTACCAAAATTACGAGTTTCCACCGTCAACCTCAAAAATGTCAAACGGCGACCGCAAGTCTCTCTTCCGATCAATACGAGAGCACGGGATGCGATGCAGCGGCTAAACACCGGAAGAAAGCATACACGGTCTGGGAGCTCTTCATCGTCCCTTCGTCCTCCCGGCGGAATCTCACATCGCACTCACCTCGACAACCATATGAGCTTCACCATTCCACGGCTTCTTGTACACCCTCCTCAAGTCTCGGAAGTCCTCTTTAGATATCGACATCATGTCTGGCGCTCCATCCTTCGCTTCATTTATTTTGAAGAGCAAGACTCTTACAAACTTCTTCACGCCGTTCAGCAAGACCTATGCTCGTATGGCGGGATATCGACAGATGGGACTCAAGTAAGCACGCCTTATGGAACGTTGTATGCTTAGGCACACGAAATACAGCGACTCTGTATTTGAGTATTGCCGCAAACAACAACATTTCCTACATCATCATCAATGGGAGCTGACATGTGGCAGATACGATGACTTGATCCCGGAAGAGAACGACACGATGCAGAAAGCTCTTAAGCGATTGACCGAGAGGGATTCATACGACCGAGCTTTCCGTCTTCGAACTGCCGTTCAATGCTCTGCCACACACCACCTCTTGCCAAAAGAGCAATGGATTACCGAAGAACAAGACAAGCTCTATATCACTCCACTTGCGGACGAGATCGCCAAAGAATCGAGCGAGAAGGATGAATTCGATGCATTAAAGGTGACCCGCTAAATGTCTCTCCTGTCACTGCGCTATTGAATGTGTCTTGAAGGAAGGAAAACAGAGCAAGGAGGAAGCATATGGATTTGTTGTTAGCGACGTCGACTTTCGTTCTACAGGTACATCGTTTGTGCTTGGTACCATTACAAAATATAAACAAACTGAACCAAAGTTTCTCACACTGCCTTTGGCTCCTGCTGACATGTTTGCAAGCTCTCGTCTCATTATCATATCGAGACTCCTTCTCGCCGATCAGGACCTATTGTCTCGATTCCTCTCACACAAAGAAGTGTAGTGGGTCTCCATCTTCGTTTGTGGTCTCGATAGTGCTGAATTTCGTTTGGTCTACATACCTGCCCATTCCACTGTAAAACACTTCATCTGTTCATCCTCTGGATCCTTGCCACCAATCAGCCACGCCTTCTTCACACCTGTGCCGAGTCGACCGCCACCAACGACGTCCATGAACGATATGGGTGCATCCCAATCATGGCCTGATGCCACAAAGTGAGAGTGGAAGCGAAGTGGATCGCCAGGGTAGGCGACGTATTGAGCACCGAACCGCAGGCCTGGCGTGAGAAAGTAGTCTTTTTCATGCAAGTGAGCGAATAAGTTATACCGTGCATCTGTAGAAGTAAGTTGAATTTCGTCGTCCTGGTCAGTGGCAGCAGGCAGCGGCGGTCGATAGATGATTCGTGGAGAAACGGTGTCTATATGTGCCGATCGAGTCTCGATCTTGGGCATTGACGCATCTGCCTCATCCTCACCAATGGACAGTTGTTCCAACAGATGCGTCAAGCCACGTTTCTCTAGGGCTTCTCTCTTTTTCTGCCGCTGTAATGCCCTCGAAGCAGCGTCTTTGCGAGTCTTCTCCTCCAGACTGTCGGCCTCGTACTTGGCCAATTCCTGAACACTGATCTTTGAGACTGTGGCTCGATGAGTCTGTTGATCATCCACAATATACGCATGACCGTGGCGAACGAGATACGCCGCTTCCTCAATCATGATCTGTAGCGGTAATCCGAGAAAGACATTTTGTTGCGATATTTGTGGCAGCGTTCCTATGAGCACGCCGCATATATGGTGCACTTCCCGTAGATGTTTGAGGATACTGACCTCAAATATCAGGTATCTTCCATGTACATAGTGTATGATGAATGGTTCTATAGACCCATTCTTCGATGCAGAATTCATAATCTATCCAGAACTCTGCTAAGAGAAATGGTGGTAATTGATAAATTGTCCGGGATACTGCGCCGGATCGCTTTTGATCAATTGATCACAAATAATCTCAATTGAAGGCTGTACAGTGAGACGTTCCTCTCGGGCATTCCTTTTGAGTTTTTAATTCTGACGGAGATCTTTCAGGAGTATTGACCAGAAATTGGACTTGTGGAATTGATTCCAGGGGATGTGGTGCATAGTAAGAAGAATGGCAACTGATGGAGGGTCAGCAAGAGAAGGAATCCTGATCATGCATTCATTGTAGATAAGCCCGAAGTTTAGCCAGAGCTTATTTCTGCCACCCAATGGAGCTCCGCTTGGTATCAGTGCATCTCGTAGGAAGCCTGTATATCAGCGCTCACATGGGATGATGTCCTTTGCGATAGAGCGATAGCAAGGATGGTTTCCGCGGACGACAGCAGATTATTGGTACTCACAAGTGAGTTTCGTTCTGCTCATCTTAACTTTGACGCTGATTGTCTAGGACACGGAGAATCCGAATGGAACAAAGTACGACGGCATTTATGAGCGTGTATCTACATGAACTAATCATACAAGCTCAATCTGTTTACTGGATGGAAGAATCCTGATCTGACCGAGGTATCTCAGTCATAGTCAGGCAGAGATATCGTGATTGACACGTTAGCTTGGAGTCAAGGAGGCTGAGAAAGCCGCAGTACGACTGAACAAGAAGGATCTCGGTAAATTTGACATTGCTTTCACATCAGATCTGCAGCGGGCACAGAAGACGTGCAAGATCATTCTTGAGGGCATCAACCAGTCCGGTCTGCAGACTATCAAGTCCGAGAAGTTGAACGAGCGAGACTATGGCTCACTCTCGGGTCTCAACAAGGACGATGCACGAAAGAAGTGGGGAGACGAGAAGGTCCACATCTGGAGACGATCCTACGACATCCCACCACCAGATGGAGAGTCATTAAAGATGACTGCTGAACGTGTTCTTCCTTACTGGGAATCCGACATCAAGCCGAGAATTGTCAAGGGCGAAAAGGTCTTCATCGCTGCACACGGAAACAGTATGCGAGCACTAATTATGGAGCTCGAGGGTCTGTCCGGAGAAGAAATCGGTAAGTCAATTCCTTGAGATTGTGTATGCCTTGGTTGCTAACAAGTTCCAGTGTCACGAGAACTTGCCACTGGTGTGCCAATCGTCTACAAGCTCGACAAAGAAGGAAACTACATTTCAAAGGAAATCCTCGACTACGTATGATTTGTCTATCCCACTAAGTACCCTTCTTACTGACATTGACAGGACGCATAAAATTTTCTTGACCTAGATTATAAACTGTATACGAGATAGACTGCTCAATTCCTTCTGTTCTCAAGATGCGTCTGCCTGACTGGCAGTCATGCCTATTTGTTGTCCCCTGAGCACTGGACGAGATCTTCTCTTCCTACTAAGGTGGAGCTCTCGAACGCTAATCTGGAAGCCAAGCGCCACCAACTCTAAAGTGACGCATGAGTTCATCGACATCTTCGAGGACTCGAAAAAGATATCGACCGATCCCCGGTGCTTGAGGCAAGTCTATTTCGTGAATACCTGGGAAGAATTCAAGGTGAAATGAAGAACCCATTGGATCTTCTGGGTCCTTCAATTTCCTTTCTGGGTGTTATGGCAAAGGACTATGGACTGCCTGTGACACCGTATACCCCACCACCAATCGAATGGAAACGACCAATCTGGCTCATCCTGACGTTACCGGTCCTATACCTCAGTGTCCTGAACGCGCTCCGGGGCGTGCTCCACATTTCAGAGACGCATCGTGATCGCAAGAACATTGGCTGGGCAATGATCATCTTCATAGTGGGCTTTGTACGTGACACAAGAAGACGGGAGGGGCCAAGGTAATGCTGGTGTGCTGACGACCTTAGCCTTTTCTGTGGGGCTCGCAGAGTTCGGGCTCAAAGGTGGTGGATTTCGCGCTGGCAGTCATTGCGTTTGTGCTCTCGCTGCGACTGTACCGGATCGCGTTCATGAGGCCGGTGGCCCAGACGTCAAGGTGGTCGGCGATCGAGTACTATGGCCGTCTCTTTACGTTTCCGACCGAGTCGGAAGCCGAGACCTCGTCGACGAGAGACTTTGGCACGTCTGCGGTGTGGGAGAACGGCAAGGACTTGGGGATGGCGTCCGTCAAGATCTTGGTGAGTCTCTTCTTTATCCGGTTCATTCCCCCGCCCGAAGCGTTCGACGACATGTCCTGGGTCCAGCAGCGGGTCTACTATGCCGTCCTCGGGGCCATACTCCTCGTCTGCCTCGAAGGCTTCGTGGGCGGACTGTTTGCGGGCTACGGCCTCGTCTTTGACCGACACATGCGACGTATGCCCGACCTTCCACGCCGGTTCTGAGCAAGGAGACTGACGTGCCTCTAGACATGTTCAACCATCCCCTCGTCTCGTGCGGGTTCAGGGACCTCTGGGGCCAGCGATGGAACCTGCCCGTCACGGACGTGCTCAAGGACGTCATCTTCAAGGGCATGACCTTTCCCCTGTCCCAGTGGTACCACGAATCCCACAAGACCGCGGCCCACTCCACGGAACGCAGCAAGCGGTCCTTTCGCGAGAACGCCACGGCCGCCTTTGCTACCTTTCTCGTGAGCGGAGCGTTTCACGAAATCATGTCGGTACGTCTTGCCCCCTCCCACCTCTGTACACGGAAATACTACCGCTTACCGTGCGCGTGTGCGTGCGTGCACACCGACTGACGCAGCGCAGTACATGGCCTTTGGCGACTTTCGGTGGGCCAATGTCAAGTACTTTTCCTGGAACGCGATCGGGTGTTCCCTCGAGGTGTGGATGGAGCACGGTATGTTTCCCGACTACGCCCGCATCAAGCGACAGTGGTGGTTCCGGTTCCTGTTTGTCGTCCTGTGGGCCTACGGGTCGGAGAGCTACACCGACGGGTACCTCAAGTTTGGCTTCTTCGAGGAGGCGAAAGTCTGGATCGGGATCCTATTTCCCCCCTTCACCGTCAAGGAAGTCATCTGGGTCCCGTTCGTGGGCAAGCCGGTCAGGGGCAATTGGTGAGTACTGAAACTGCAAACTACGATAAATCGTCACCGCCCCCTCCTCCTCCTCCTCGTTTCGTCTTTTTGAACCTGTTGCCCGCTGGCTTACCACCCTCCAACCGTCTCTTCTTGCCCATCTCCTTGTAATACTCGTTCGCCTTCTCCTTCTTCTTCTGCACCTGGAACTCCTCCTCGGTAGCCACCTTCTTCCTGTGCTCCGACCGACGCTCCTCTTGCTTCTCCGCCCTCTTGCGGGTCTTGTCGTTGCGGATGGTCATGAGTTTCTGCATCAGGTCCCGCGCCTTCTTCTCCTCGCCTCCGAGCACGACTGCCCGTTTCTGAAGGTACGTCTGCTTCTGCTGTGGTTTCATGAGGGCCGGCTTGCTGGCAAACGGCAAGGACGCTTGGATTGCTCTCGGCACTTTGAGAGGATTGAACTTTCGCTCCTGTCGGACGATCGGTCGGTACTGACTGTCCGCGACCAGAGGCGTCTTGAGACCCTGCTCGTGACGAACCACACCGGTGAGTCGCATGCCCTCCCAGGTCTTGTTGTTGGCGAGGAGAGAAGTGACTGGGTTGTAGTACTTTCGTGGTTTGATCGGATACCAAGCTCGCAGGAAAACAATGTCGCTCATCAGCACCTTGTCTTCGAACGTGGCCCTGAAATGACCCTCTGGCTTACGCAGCGCCTTCTTGACCTGTCCCCTGATGCCAGAGACCGTGCGGACATTTGCGCCCTCAAACTTGGCAATTTCCAAAGACGAGGTGAACATGTCTTTGATGAAGGCCGTGTTCTTGAAGATCTTGTATGGCGTTCCCGTGAGCTTCAGTTTCTTCACGATATCCGAGGACTGAGTGATGTCAAGGACAGTACCGGTCGCAGAGATTCTGAACGCATTTGATTCTGAGTTTGCCACTGATCTGAAGGCACAGAAACCTGTATTTGGTGCAGTCAGGGGTCCATAGAATGTGGCGAAACAGTGCATGTGCTCTGGAGTGTACTTCAAGAGGCGATTCCTTGTCCTGTTGTCACTGACAGAGTATATTGGTAGAGACTGGAAGCGACGCCATCCGATACTGAAGATAAGAGGATCGTTGGTCTTCAGAATCTTTTTGTGCCATCGATGTTTCTTGATTCTGACCTGGACGAATCCGAATCGCTGCTCGCTAGACAATAGACCACCGACAACAACTGGGAAACGGCCATCAAAGTTCTCAACAAATTCGCAAGGGACACCTGGGATCTCCAGACGCACATACGAGCCAGGACGATAGCCTTCGACCGCAGCCCTCGTATCAGGATCCATCTCCTCGAAAACTGTCTTGTTGAGCTCGAGCTGTTTCGCAATTTTTGCCTTTTGCTGATCGTGCCAGTCCATATCTTCACCTTTCTCGTTCTCGTCCCCATTGGAGCCACGATCGTCTTCTTCTTCGAATCGAGCTCGCAATTCAGCTTTTCTCTTCTCATTCGCGGCTCGTTCGGCAACAAAGTCCACAACCTGATTCTCGGGTTTCTCTACGACTTGAGTCTCAAGATCGTGATCAGAATCATCCTCGAGATCCTCAAAATCGCCATAAACTTCTTCATCAGCGTTCTCGGCAGTCTCGTTTGCTACAGCAGCTTGTTCGTCCTGAACAGGCTCTCCGTCTTCCCTGGCGTCGGCTCTCGGAATGCATCGAGCAAGTACTCGTGCCATAAACTCTGGATCCTCCAGCTGTGTGACTGTGCTTGTATTTATAGTCGTTTTCGAAGCATCAACAATCTGAGCGTGATCGTTCTCCACAGCTCTAGTAACATTGAAGAAATCGTCCTCTGCATCATCCTCACTATTGTTCTCCTCTTCCTCGCCCTTGATTATGCCTGTGGTCCATTCTTTCACGACTTCGGCAGCAGTGTAGTCGGGATCGTATATAAGAGCAGATAACTTGCGCTTGCGTTTGCTCATGAAATCTGCTTGTGCTTTACCTGCAAGATCACTCTTCCATCGTAGCGCAGCTTCGTCCTCGTCGCCAATCTCTTGTGCTTCGTCATCCTCGGAACCTGATATCTCACCATCCGGTCCTGATTCCACTGAGATGTCGTCACGATCAGAGAGTTCTCCGAGATCACTATCGCTTTCTGCAAAGATCATAGACTCTCGTTTCCCACCTAGACGCTCATCGTCCTCTTCCTTTCTTCGCAATTGCTGCTCAGCGTTGTCTAAATCTTCATCAAATTCCTCGTCATCTGTCGGAATGTCGTCTAATCCCTCATGGTCATCGTCGTCATCGTCGTCGTATGACACTCTCTCTGTTCGGCTGTGACGCTGAGACTTCCTTCCAGTATTCTCCTCAACGTGCGTCAGGTCACGACCGCCTTTGAATAATTGCAGGCCCTGAATTCCTTGTTCATCAGTCTTGACGTCCTGTAGACCCATGACTAGTCGCTCTCCGAATCCAGCCTCTTCCTCGTCGCTCGAGGCATCCTGACCATCGACATCAAGGGATTTTTTATGCGAAAATGAATTCGTTGGCATGTCGATATATACTGCGTCCTTGTCGAATGTGATTCCACCAACATCTGACATCGGTCCATAAATCAACTTCTGCTTCTCGCCCAGTGTCTTTCTCTTCTTTCCTTTCTCAGCTCCAGGCGCCGGACAAGGATCAGGGAGCATGGAAACGCTAGCAACCGTTAAATCAGCCACCCCTGGTACATGTACACGAGCATTCTGAGCAGGAAAGTTTGTACCCCTACAGAATCCATAGAGGGTGATGGTCCGATCACACGTGGGATCTTCATGAATCTGTTGCGGCGGAGTGAGGTCTTCCATCCGGTCGGCCAACAGATATGGATGAGAGTTTCGCCATATTAGAGGTCGGAACTTCATGACGGAGATGAAACGCGCGAGATTCAGTACTTCTCGATCGGGATACCGGCCGTTGATGACCCCGGACAAGTAGAACAATTTCGCACCTTGATAGATTTCAGTCCAGAACCTCTGCTTTAGTCGTTTCTTGGCAGTTCTTAATGTAGCTGGCTTCTTGAACAAATCAAGATGGGTTAGGACACCCATCACCTTTGGCATCCCATGAGGTGCCAAGATGTTGAGAAACTCCATCGTTTCCATCTCGAATCCAAAGTTACCATCAATCAGCAGTAACACTAGATCGGCAATTTTGGCCACATCAATCATCGAGTTCAAATCATTCGCACATTCCATAAACGTCAACCGTCTGTGCTTTCCAGAGACAACAGTGATTGGACCAGTGACATCGCTCAAGGAGTGCTTCGAGAACCTCTTCACGAGTGACTTGATAAGTGTCGATTTTCCTGTTCCCGGCGGACCGACCACCGCGATGATGACTGGCGGCTCTGTATCTGATGTCCTATCGACGAGCGGCACATGCAGCTTCTTCTGCCCGACATCAGCGCTCCGTCGTGCTAGTTTCTCTGCCCTGCGTCCGACAGCGAATCCCTTCGGATTCTGTTTCGCGGACTGGTCCTTTTGTGCCTGTGTCTTCTTCTTCTCAGCAGACGGCCCAGAATGCTTGTCCCTGTGTGGCCTATTCTGCTGCTGCTCCATTTCGGAAATTCGCCCCAGAAGTGACAACCTGAACAAGTAAGGGATGGAAGGGGCCTATAAAGAACGTCCCTAGACGTCCAACACGATTCGAGTGTACCACCACCACAACCAACAATTCTCAGGCACAAGCAGCCGCTCAAAGTGGAAAGTCGGTGTGTGGCTGGCGGCATGGTCCGACGATATTGAATTTGGCTGCCGCAGTGGGCTCAAGTGTGGGAGGCACGGGAAAGGAGAAGACGAAGACGGAGAGGAGACTCGAGCAACGAGTTGAGCCGCTGACTACAGACCTCTCCACACCTTCACAACTCGCGTCCTTCTCCTTATCACGACACGCTCGTCCTTCTTTCCTCGCTCACCGCGCGATAGGTTGAGAACGTCAGCATGCAGAACTTTATCGTAAATCTCAAGGACGATGCCTCAGATGCCGATGTTGCAGATGCAAAGAAGAGTATCGAATCACAGGGAGGCACCATCAAGGACGTAAGCATGATCGTACACTGATGCGCGCCATCCCCTCCTGACTCGCACCAGTCCTTCACGCTCATCAAAGGCTTCTCCGCTTCCTTTCCAGAGGTAGGCGCGCTCCACCGCCTCTTTCCAGGGACGATACTGATGCCTGTCAGGACCATGTCGGCACTCTGAGCAAACACAAGGCGGTCGATGTCATTGAGAACGACGGGGAGATCAAGACCCAGTGATGATCAAATGCAGCCCACATAACGCGCTTGACATGGGACTTTTGTGTCATCGAGGTGCAACGACCGGTCTGATAGAACCCAACATGTGACTCTGTAAAGAGTCATTACTACTATTACGACTACTATCAATTAAGGCATTAGTATTCTATTGCATTACTTATATTTGCTTTCCACAACCCTTCACCTTTGCGCCTTTCCCTCCTTTTCTGCTTTACCCTTGTCACGATTGCCACTGACCATCGAGAACAGAGTGTTCACTAGACCACCACTCTTGCTGCCCTCGCTGGTCTTGTGGATTCTTGCAGCCTCGGCTAATGATGCTCGGCCTGCTAGAGCAGCCGGTGGAGGGGTGTCACCACGGAAGTCGCCAATTGCGAATCCTTCTCTCTCAGCACGCGCATATTCCCGAGCACGTTGTCGTTGTAGTTTTAGTTTGCGCTTGCGATAGCGTCGATCATGTGCCCCTCGAGCGGCCATGAACTTTTGTACAGGGCCAGGCTTGATGACACCAATCTCTCCCGGGTCCAAGGAGAGCGCACTGATTTCCGAGACAGGTTCCATTTGCCTAATTCGACCGTAGATACTGACCCGCTCTCGAATCATGTTATCGACGTAGACCGGCTCGACGCCTGATACCTTGACCTCGGGTAAATCACTGTGCTTCTCCCGATCGGCCACGGCGGCGTCAGAATCCTCTGAGCTACTGTGCCCGTCCTCGCCTTGATAAGTCAACTTCAAAGACTGCAAAAGCGCAGCGATATCCTGCTGTTGTGGTCCTTCGAAGCGAGCAAGCGCCCACAAACTGAAGTTTGCGATTGCTCGGTACATGTACTTAGCCGGCCTGCACATTGAAATAGTCGGCGTTACATGGCAGCAATCATCATAAACTTGCAGATGAACCGTGGTCGGGCCGTATTTCTTGAGAGACTCTCGTTGGCGACCATCCCGGTCAAGGTAGGCATCCATCGGTGGATACTGTTGTGGATTAGCTGCTTTGTGAGCTGTATAGATGATCTCATCACGCAATAATTCTGATCCGCCGCACATGATGAACAATGGACAGAGACCACCCAGGGAGCCAGCGACCACTGGTGACACAAGGGGATGTGAAATCTGCTCGTTGGTGGCGTAGAGCTGAATCTGATCCTTAATCGTGACTAATTTTCCCTCAATCATGATTTCGGCTTTGTTGCCTATGATTGTCGCTCGCGAGGATGTGTGCGGTGTCTGTGGATCGCTTCGGACGGACTCGACAACAAAACCCTGACCCTGCTCAGAATCACTGCCAATAGACTCGTCGTCCGTGTCATCTCGAGGTGTCAGTTGTCGGGCTTCAGCTATATCGTCTGATGTCGGTGGTGGCCAAGAAATACTTGGTTTGTGTTGAAATCCCGATGGCGGAATGTAATCTCCGCTGGAGTCGGCCATGATACTTGGGAAGCTGTGGTTGAGATCAACCCAAGGACTGATGAGGACACAACCTGCAGGTAGAGCAATGCCTTGATCCCTAAGAACGAGCAGGAGTGCTAGGCACATGCCACCACCTGCCGAATCACCGGACAGAATTATGTTCTCGGGCTTATAAGTCTCAAGTAAGTACAGATACGCAGCCAAATTGTCTTGTAAGCCGCAAGGAGCAGGAAACTGTGGGGAGAGACGATAATTGGCTGCAAAAGCTCGTCCGCCAAGTTTACGAGCATGTCGTTGTATCTGGTATCTATGTTCGTCCACAGATCCAAAGTAATAGGCTCCCCCGTGTATGTAAAGAATGACACGGTCCACTTTGTGACCAGCACTGGCTTGTTCGCGGATTGTCCTATCTTTCTTCATCTCAATCCATTCACATTTCATCGGCACTACACGATACTGCCACCACTTTGCACCTCCAAAAGTCTTCAATCCAGAAGGACCTAGATTGTCGATGAGTATGGCTGCTGCTTTGTCCAAGTATGAATCAGCCATTAAGAGTTCCTCCCTGGCGACCCAAGAAGGGCACGGTATCTTGTTCGCTGTGAAGGACTGGACCTGCTCCACGGTGTGCTTTGAACCGTAGAGCAAGAACTTTTTGACAAGCACGATGGCTTCGTCATACGTGAATTCGTGTCTAGGACTGTCTGCTGAAGGTTTATCGAGGAAATGCTGAAAGAAAGTCTTCAAGAATGCCGGTGCAGTTGCTGCTGCAACCTTTGTTGTTAGCTCTCCACCAAACACTGCGACCTTGGGCTACTTACACTGGCAGTGTTGAAGGGCATTGTGACTCGACCGGCGCAAGCCTGTCAGGGCAAGATGTGTCCAGGCCGGAGCGACAAGTACTTTGTGAGAGGGAGAGGAGGACAGCGCGATGTAGCAGCCCAGGTGCGCAGAGCAGAGCAGAGCACAGGGCCCAGCAGGATGGGCACGGGAGAGCGGAAGGCGACCTGAAATGGGAATGGAATCTGTGTGCGCCGAAATTGCTCGGGCCAAGATGGGCGATCCAGCCACCGATTGGCCCACGGGAAAGGCCAGAAAGCATGTGAGACGGCGATCTGCGCCCAACCACATGTACCCAGACTCCGAGTCTCTTCAAGCTCCAGCCCTTGTCTGCCTGCTGATGCTGCTGCTGCTGATGCTGCTACTGGCTGTCTCCCAGCGCTCACTCTGGCTTGCCAGCCTGCTCTCCAGACCTGCCTCTGAGATGCAACAGCAAGGAGACTCGTCCCATCATATACACAACCTGACAAGTCAGCAGTGACTTCCATACTGCTGGACATCGAATCAAGCTTGCCAGAGTCATGTTCTTACAGTGAAGCCAATGTTTCCCATCGCCATTGCATTCCATTGTCTGTAGTCGACCAGAAATTCCACACCCTGTACTGCTGCGATAGAGTAGAGATGTCCCAGATCTCCAACGAGAAAGGCCAGGGTCAGATCTTGCAACACCTGCACATCTGATGTGCGGCGCCAGAGGAGGCCTGAGATTAAGCTCAGGACCAGGAAGAGATTACTCAGGTGTGACACAAGGATTCGAGTTGCGTCATCAATGCGTGTGACTGGTCTGCCTGGAATAATAGCTCCGTGGTATTTGTCCTGGAAAAACCACGCATAGATGAACCCACCAAAAGTCGAAAGTGGCTCGATGTAAGCAAACAGTAACTTGTACCGGAAGGGTACCGCTGCCGTCATACCAACTAGCAATGTTCTTGGCTCCAAGGACGTTGACGCGACCGCTGTCGAGCACTTGAATCTATAAACCCGGGTGTGGTGTACTCACAGTGGACCTTATTGAAGCGCGCCGACAGTGCAGCACCCGGGCATTGCAGTCGGGCTCTAACCGTGGATGACTCGTCTGACAGATCCTGACATTTGGTGGCCCGGCACAATTTAGTTCTGCGGAGCCGTCGAATGCATTGTTTGCAATCAGATGATGGCTACGAGTCATCCAAGAGACGCAATCGAAGGAACTCCCTCACACACAGATTATAGCCAAGAACAGACTTCAATATCTGTCGCCTCATTATGAATTGTCATTTCAATCGGGAATGTGATTGAGCAGTCGCACTTCAATTCTGCTCTTTTAGGTAAATGTTGACGCAAAGACGAGGCGCCTATATACATATGGAAAATTCGGGACCAGACTTCTTCACTTGACTTAATGTGGTCGATCTGAATGCATCCGAGACTCTGATACCAGTATGGTTCACGTGGCCAGCAGGGACACGCTCGTGTTCACAGATTACACAGTAAGACTTGGTGCGGTATTCTCATGGCCCGCATTGTCACCGGGACTTCAAAAACCACGATGCATCCTGTTGTACTCACGGTTCACCATGGTACTCCTGCTCAGTGTCTCTGATTGGATTGACAGAAATCAGGCACGAGACACACTTCCTACTGCAGGGGCCCGATGTCGCCAGGTTGTCCGTTACGAACAGGATATATATCTCGAAACATTCTGAGATCTTAATTATGTATAGTGCAACCCCTGACTATCCTGGTCTGGGCTCAAGAAATCGCACAAACAATCTCAGCACAGCTGTGTCTGACCAATCACTCTGCAGTCTAAAAGACGCCACCTGTGACTGGAGATGAGGTATTTTATTGTGTGCCTACATACCTTGAAGGTCACCAGACAAGGATTCTGCCACTGTATAAAGACTGTCTGACAGCCGGTCCGCATGGGATAGGTCAGAGAACCTTCGAGACCGTTGATATGATATGGAACCAGATCATACTCGCGCTGATATCGTGTGCTTTGGGTCTGCCACAGGCAATTGATGAAGCACAAAATTCGGAATCGAAAGTACCCACTGCTTCTCACATTCTTGGACGTTACCGCGACGGCCCTAGGAACTTTGCAAAAGTGCCGCCACCAAAATTCAAGTCTGTGATGTACGGTCCGTCTTTCGGAATCACGCCTGAAGGCACTACAGCAGGGTATCTTTTCGATGACAAATATCTGCTTACTCGTGGTCTTGGCAGTGGTGAAATGCGATCTCTTCAAGTCATCAATTGCTTTCACATGAATCCAGACAACTACTTTATTGGCCTCATGGAGATGTACTCATCACCAGCTGGTGACCAGCAGATTTCTTATTATCATGGATGGACGCCTGTTGTCAGCATGCGAGCGAAAGCCAACGTGTACAAACTGAAACCGGGTGAATCGTGGGCATTTGTGACGTATAAAGCTTGCGGAGGCAAGCTCGTTGGAATACATTTTGGAACTGATATGAAAGGAGGAGGAGTCGCGTGCGGAGACTACCACTACAATGGTCCGAATCCGCGATACATCCATCACAGTATCAAGTGTACCGGTGCCGTATTGTTCCCCGACCCGGGTCAAAAGATTGTAGGTCTCTATGGGGAAGCCAACGGCTTGTGGTTCACGAAGAACCAAGGTGTCCTTGGCATAGGTCTCCTGACTGTCAAAATATAGTGCCAGAACTCGAGCTAATCAAAATTCGCCTTATTCAGCTCAAGATGATACTTCTCCCCTTTAACGATCTGCACAAGATTTTCAGTTTCTGCTCGAGAAGATTATCAATCTGCATCAGCAATGATCCATGTGCTTCTGATTACGACATATGACTCTTTGTTTTTTCCGTGCGTCCTAGTCGTCGAGCTATTGTGATAAAAGGCTAGTGGGCCTGGTCGGTTTTGCTCAAGAACGCTTTGCAGAACTTAACATGGTTAGAATTCTCACCTTGATATGCTTGGTGATGACAAGTACAACGTCGAGGGTCCACGGCACAGTCCTACCTACTGATGTTGTGCGCCCAGACGTTTACTATGAAGATCCGATAGGCAGACCGAGACCGGGCCCGAATCCGAAGCCATCTAAACCTGGCAAGATAAAGGGTCTCCACTATGGTCCTGAGAACGGGGTCCATTACGACGCTAAGAACGGATGGCTTCCGAAGAACTTTGACGAGACCGCGCTCTTGTGGATCGACGACAAAGTGCACAGGAGCATCAAGAAGGTGACATGCACCCACATGAATCCCGGGAACCAGTTCCTGGGCATCGAGGAAGAGTATTCCCTTCCCGACGGCACGGGCCGGGTATCATCGACTTACCATGGCACCAGGCCATTTATCGGCTGGCGGTTGCGGCACAATAGCTACGAGTTGGGCCCGGACGAGCACTTTACCGAAGTCACCTTTCGATGGTGCGGTGGTGCGTACACCGGCATCCAGTTCGGGACCGACAGGAAGGATGGCAAGGGCGGCACTGCCTGTGGCGACTATACCTATGTCAAGGGCCAGCCGGGCTGCGGAGGCGACACGTTGAGGCCTATTGCTGGGCACAAGATCATTGGGTTCTATGGTGACTCGAACGGGTATGCCGGCACCCACGACCAGGGATTCCGAGGCATCGGTCTCCTGACTGTGCCAATCCACGAGTGATGATGCGTCAACAGTATACCAGTATCGAAACAGTTTTATAGCACTAATATCTCATCATCTTTCCATGACTGATACCGGCTCATCCCTTGACGCACTTTGATGGGTCCGTATCCCGGAGACCCCAGCCCCGTGAACAGACCGGAATCTCTGTGCGACGGGAAAAAGACAACAAACAGCCGCGTACCGGTACACGAGATTCCAATCAAATCTCATCGTGCCACCATCTCTTGTTGTGTCGCGCAGACATCTATCAGATGAGAGTGAGCAAATGTCGATGGGCACGACCTTGAGCAGTCCGGGAAAGTGTTCTCTCGAGACGTGCGCTTGTGCCCGCCCGGTCGGACATTGAGAGACTCGGATGACGTGCTCATGGGCCAGTGAGATAGATTGCGTGCGAGCATGAGATGGCGTGATTCATCGAGACGCAGGCAGCTGTCAAGATTCGACAGCTGCGAGACTCGCTGCCTCCACCTCGAGGAATCTCTGGACCGCGACGGCTGAGTCACCAGTGAGCAGGATGGATGAGGGCAGGGAGTAATGATTGACGCGATATATTTATTGCTGAAAAGGCTGGAGTGGAAGCTATAGAGCCGCAATTAGGGAGTGCTATGTACATCGACTCGAAATGACGTTTGGCCCGAGGAGATCCCTGTACGATGGGCCCGTCCGATCAGATCCTGTAGGTAGTGATGCCGATGCCCCGTATGCCCTTCCTCGGAGTGAAGTATCTCCCGTTGGCGTCTCCGTAGAGGGCGATTATCTTCCTTCCTTTGGCAGGCTTCAGAGTGCTGGCATAGCATCCGTCATTCTTGATCGCATGGTAGTCCCCGCACGAGACTCCGCGGCCAGCACTCGTCTTGAAGTTGATGCCCGTTATCTTGCGACCACAAATCTTGAAATCCACACCCGACCAGTGCTCGCCCTTTTGAAGGACGTACAGGTTGCGGTCGGCACTGTCGTGAGGAGTCGGGTCGTATCCGCGGTAATTTGTCCACCTGGGCGCAGATCCATCATACAGCGTGTACAGCTCCTCCAGTCCAATGAGTTGCCCCTGTTTGTAGTAGCAAGAAATCTGCCGAAGCTCACGGTGATAATGGCTGTCGTACTTGAGCAGGTACTTGTCATCAAAGTTCTTTGGGTGACTGACGATTTCATCGTACTTTACACCAATTGACGGCCCAAATTCCACTCCGGGGAACGGTGGATCCCACGGTTCGACCTCGAGATTGTCATTTAGTGTGTCTCCTGTACTGGTAGACTTCTCGGGTGTAAGGTCGGCCCCAGCCGGTGAAGGCAATCCATGGACCTTGAGTAGCGCAAGTGACAGCAGCACTGTCCAGAGTTGTCCGAAATTTGTCATGGCAAAGAGTAATGCTTCGGTGACTGGATCTGTAGGCCGGGATGACTGATTGAATCGGATTCCTGGGATTGGACCGGACTGGCCGAGTGAGTCGGTACTTATAGACGAAACAGGCTATATTTCCCCGCACACAAGGTTGCATATTGTCCAGAACCTTATCGTGATCACGCGATGTCCATAGACCTGAGAACAATTTCAGACGTCAAGCCACCAGTCGAGGATAAATTGAGTCCGTGTGATGAGCGCTGGCATTCAAGCTCTTTCTCCTCGAATTGTAGATGCTGCAATTTCGCCGGCGATACCTCGCGCCTGTCCCTGAGGGTTCCGATTGGATGGACACAGCTGGCCGTAGTCAGTGCACACAGGATCGTCTCTACACCTCCATATTGCATCATTCCACGCACTCCTCAATCGGCCTTGAGCAGCCTGACCTTATCGCCGATGGTCGCCAAGTGCTCTCTCCTTTACCTCTGCATAGTGGTCCATCCTGCTGACGGACGCACGTTACCAATCATGAACGTGCAGTCGACGCATGGTCCAAGTTTGTGGTGGCATGTTCTTGAGATCAATCATAAATAGAGATGTAAAGGTCACACCTTGTAGGCAGTCGAATACTCACAAGCTGTAGATCCGCTGGTTTCCCTCCGAATGTGTCACCAGCCATGATCCACGTTGTTGTCTGCTTCGAGTGAAGTCAGTCCACTTCAATAATCCCAAACTTCCAAGCAACAGTGGAGCCGGCGGAACACATTTTCCGGTTAGCACGATCCATGTTTAACTGTCCAGGTTAGCAAAAGTCAATGTCGCTTCATCAGAGGGACAGATGAATAGCGTCTCCGAGCGCCCGAGTCTATTCTAGCGCCCTTGACGTCGAAGCTTTGGTGCAAGAAAGGAGCGCTGCGAGCATGAGTCGAGTGGCTCGGCTGAATGCCGCCCAGATGACGGTGAAGGACAGTGAATCCTGGCACGCAGACTACAAAGACTCCGCGTATGCCACCGCAATGATCAGGCGTGCTTCAGCTGACTCTATCAAGTTATATCTATGCTGGTGGACTGTCTTATGAGTTGACTGAGGGAGATGTCGTATGTATTTTTAGCCAATACGGTGAAGTCTTGGACGTCAACCTCATTCGTGACAAGAATACCGGTATCTCGAAAGGCTTTGCTTTCTTGCGTTACGAGGATCAGAGATCTACGATATTGGCCGTCGACAATCTCAGTGGCGCCAAGGTCCTAGGAAGGTCGCTGCGGGTGGATCATGTCAACGAGTACAAACAGCCAAAGAAAGAGGGAGAGTCTGCCAACGACTGGGAGCAAGATCCAAGGGCAAGTATGAATGTAGCACCAATCGCCCTTTTCAAGCCAGAGCAACAGGCCGAGCTTGCCGTGCGAGCTGGATCTGCTGGCCCAAGTACCACAACGGAGAACAAATATGAGGATTATACCAAAGGCATTGACCCCGAGGATCCTATGTTCGAGTACCTCGTTCAAGAACGTCGCGAGGCTGCCATAGCTCTCCAGGGGAAAGGCTCGAGAGACAAGCGGAAGAGGGACCCGCATGAACATCGTTCCAGGCGTCATAGGTCGCGCAGTCCTGGAAGCAGGGATGAGAAGGATCGCAAACATGATCGTCATTCATCAGGACGACAGCACAGAGAGCACAGAGAGCATCAAACAAGGAGAGACAGGAGTACCGAGCGTGCTGGAAGACGGCATCGTTCTCCCTCTTGAAGGTAGGTCTGCCCTGATCACACTCCGACAAGATCGAGCATTCCCACATGTATCATATTCTTTGTGCCATTGAGCAAGCATTTTATCAGGGATATAGCGTAGCATAGCGATCCTGTGGTATAAACGAATTTCATAGTCATGGCATGCACGGGAGGCATGCCATTCCACTATTGCGCCGGAATCAGGGTACAGAAAACAAGTAGCTTGATCAACTAGTCTAACCACGTCCTCCATTATAATCGGCACCTCCAGCTTTTCGCAACCGCACAACAATGTCCTTCTCATTCAGGTCACTGATATCCCGAGCGTCGACCGAGATGGAATGGTGGCTCAGGACCTTCCTGACGTTGCCGGACTGTATGGAGACCTTTGCCTTGCGCATGACCTTTGTGTTTTCGCCGATCCACACAATCAATGCAAACTTGACACGCTTCGACTCCGTGTCGTTGGCATACTCCACTCGCACACTACACCACCGGTCAATCTCACGCTCAGGTACAACAATCACAAGCCACAACAAAGCCGTGGTAGGGGTGAATGCGGTCGTGTACGTACTATGCATATTGTGCCTCATAAGGGTCCAGGTGCTTTTGTAATTCCGCCAATCCGCCACTGCCGGAGGATTTGAGCACTAAACGGTCCGACTTTGCATCTTCGTAATTGATGACCATGTAGTCCACGTCCGATTTGTCCGATCGGATATCGTCATATGCCTTGAGAATTTCCGGCGTTTCGGCGGGATTTGATGACATGCTGCAGGAAGGAATACAACGGGAAATACACGGAGATTGATAGACAGACTATCGAGTTGCCATGTCGGCAGTGATGCTTCCTAGGCTCGTGGTTGACGCGACCTGGAGTATCTAGTGCGTACGGATGATCCGGTTTCGTTTCGGGGTTTCACGTTTCGCTTGCGGGTGGCTTTCGAGATCAGATTGGGTTTTGAGGCAGGATGCACTTTCGAGCTACGGTCTCAAACCTCTGTGTAAACTTTATGCGATGTGCTTCTAATCAAGCCAGCGCTCTGACTCTCATTCGTTCGTACGTACATAGACAGAGTTGCACCGACTCTGCCGCAATAGTGGCTGCTCGTGTCTCGATACAATCTTTTCAGAAGCGATTCCACCTGTTCTGTGATCATGCCACCTCCAATCAAGAATCCATACTTGAGTCAAGAACGAAAGTGAGCAATCGGTGCTCTCACCATTCCTGAGTATTGAGACGATTAGATTGACTGGTGTGATTGTCGCCATTCCCTTCTTCCTGGTCACAAGCTATGTACTATATAAAAGAGGCAATAGACACATCACAAAATTGGTGGAGCATTGACTGACTTGAGCAGTCTTTCTAGGACAAGACAGAAGATACGTGCCCAGAGCGATCCCGGCAGGACAAAGTACAGACAGGAGCGAGAAGAACACCTGAAGTGGTTCTCTGACACGGTGTCTGACTAGCCAATCTGAAAACTCAAAGTAAATCGCCGGACAGAACAAAAGCTCGTTCAGGTGGTCTCGAGGTCGCTTTGACTGGATCATACACTAGACGCACGACGCTAGATATGGCCCACCCAGATATTTGACCATGATCCGAGTCTGCCCTGGTGATCAGATCGGCCTCAGAAGAAGAGGTCCATCGTTGGCCCGGACTACGAACAAGCTCAAGACCACGCTACATAAACAATGAACACACCCGCTTTCCTGATTGAGTAGAAACAGAAGTCAGTGCGTGAGAGATAAGATGAGGAAATACATCATGATGCAACAGCACACGTACGCTACCGCAGTTGTCATCCCTGCCCGTGAGCAGATCACTGTTCACTGATCACTGATCGCTGTTCAAATTCGTTGCCAACCTTGACACGCGTGGCTTGCTCGTACATAGTGTGGAGATACGAGCAATTTACCTGCTGGCAGAGAAACCAGAGCAGATCTCCTTGGATGGATGGACCTTGTGTGGCCACTGCAGTGTCTCTAGATCGTGACCCCCTTCTCAATTCCTGAAGCCCTTGAAAGTTGCCTTCATTCACATGCTCGATTCTTTCACGGTCGTGAACCGAGGGGGCATCGTGCTCTGGCAGAAACAACTGGCCCCAGTCTCGACCTCTCTACTCAATTCACTCATCAGTGATGTCTTCATTGCTGGTTCCTCACGGGATTCCTATGCGAAATCCGGGTACACCATCAAATGGACCATGGCAAATGAACTTGGGCTCATCTTTGTCGTGGTCTACCAGAGCCTGTTGCAGCTGCAATTTGTGGAAGAATTCCTCGACAACATGAAGAAGATCCTGGTCAAATTGCATGGCGAGGAGATCAAAGCAGCTGCAGCCGAGGGCACAGATATCAGTGGCATAGTGTGCAACTTTGAGCCATACTTTGAACAGCGGTTGGCAGATTTAGAGGAAAAGTCAAGCATCAGTAGTCCCAGATCTCCAAACACGCCGATCGCAAATGGCCTCGTGTCACCGCCAATCACACCGATCACCAGCCCTACAGCTGAGCTTGCCGATCCCCTCGTGATCAACGAAGAAGACAAGATCAAGAGAGTGGCGAGCCCGAAGGTTTTGAACGCAGCCAAAATCGTTGGCGGTCGACGAGCCGGAAACAGTCGACGGGCATCTGGTCGGAATACTCCAGTCAACAGCTCTGTGCCCAGTTCAGACGACGAGACTGTCACCAAAAAGCCTGCAAAGACAAAGACGGCACGAAGGTGGCGGGAAGATGGCACAGTCGATGATTCTGGTCACGAAACACTCGACTTTTCGACTGCTGATGGTGAGAATGACAAGTCATCTAGCGGTCCGGACAATCTGGATGAATTTGTTGGCAATGATGAGATGGAAGAAACCAAGTCTGGGCAAATGGTGATTAAAGACCTCAACGCGTTGTTGCGGACGGACGATGAAAAGACACAAAAGAGTGGGGCATTTTCATTCTTCTCCAATCTCGTGTCGGGAAAGACCTTGACGGGTGAAGACCTCGCGCCAGTCATGGAAAACATGCGACAACATTTGCTAGCCAAGAATATCGCAAATGAGGTCTGCGTCGATCTCTGCACGAGTGTGTCGGATTCCCTGATAGGACAAAAGACGGGCACGTTTTCAAAGACTTCGACACTAGTACAAAGTTCAATGGACACCGCCTTGCGACGCATACTCACTCCAACGACCTCGCTCGACCTATTGAATGAAATTTCACGAGTCAAAAAGGCCGAGTCACGACCATATACCATGTCATTCATCGGTGTGAATGGTGTTGGCAAATCCACCAACCTGTCAAAGATTGCATACTGGCTGCTTGGCAATAAATTGAGAGTCCTGATTGTAGCGTGTGACACATTCAGGTCGGGAGCCGTGGAACAATTGCGAGTACATGTCGTGAGACTACGTAAGTTCATCGAGAACCAGGGCCGAAGTGGCGATGGTGTCGAGTTGTTTGAACGAGGATACGGCAAGGACCCGAGCTCGATTGCAAATGACGCTATTCAGTATGCCAAGAAGGGTGGTTTCGATGTCGTCTTGGTCGACACTGCTGGCCGGAGACATAACGACGTACGTCTCATGTCTGGTCTCGAACGTTTCGTGTCGACTGTAAAGTTGGACAAGATCTTTCAGGTCGCAGAGGCCCTGGTGGGGACAGACTCCATCTCACAAGCCAGGCACTTCAACGACGCCCTCGGACCGCGACGCAATCTCGACGGCTTCATCATCTCGAAAGTCGACACGGTGGGAGAACTGGTCGGGACACTGGTGAGCATGATTTACGTGACTGGTGTGCCGGTCGTCTTTGTCGGTGTCGGACAGATGTACACCGACCTGCGTGGCCTCAGTGTCGAGTGGGTCGTCCAGATGCTGTTGTCGTGAGCCGGGTGTAGGTCTCCCCGCCCGTCAGTAATCTACCCTTCGCTTCGCTCTACGTCGCCTTTTGTGCCTTTGAGTGTCGCCTTTTTTTCCTTTTCGGCCTGAATCGCTCGTTGCTTTGCAGCCCTTTGCTTTTCCCGCTTCAGTCGGTTCTTCTCCGTCCTTTCCTCGTCTTCCCTTCGGGTCCTCTCCCGGTTCCGCTCAAACGCGAGCTGATCCTTTTCTTCCCTGTTCAGGGCGTCCATCTCAGCCAATCGTTCGAGTTCCCTTCTCCGAGACGCCTTGTAGACGTGAAACTCGCCGGACCCTGCGCCCGCGGAGGACCCTTGTGTGCTGCTGACGAAATCCGGCGGTGGTGCAAGGCCGCTCGAGGGAGGAGCGGGTACGGCGGTGTGGTCTCTATCGGGATGGGATTCGAGGTACTCGAGCTGTTGTCTCTGAATTGAGATTGGATCATTCTTGACCTTTTTGCGAGGTGGAGGCTCCATCTCAGTGTTTTGTGTGACGGAAAGCTATAGCCAAATACTATCGCTTGCTAATAGCAACTACAAAGCTTTTTTGACCCGATGCTATTGGGATGGTGTAGGTGCAAAATACATTGTGGAGGTGAGTGGTCTCAATCTGGTAATGCTTACCGCAGATTAGATTTCCAAGCATAAAGATGCCTTGATACAGCTTGGAATTGCTTGGGTAATATGTGAAGCATCAGCTGAAGTGAAGCTGTTGGCAATAAGCTCCACCAAGCAGTACATCACTGACTTTACTACAGCCAAAGACACATCTGTGGAGCATTGTACAGGAAACTTTAATACTATTGTCAAGGATCAGTCGGCACGGAAATGACATGTAAGCTACGCAATACATCCCTCTACTTCTCACACTGCAGCAATTGACCAGGTATCAACCAAACGACACGTAGAGCGCAAATGAGGAGTGTGCGGAATACAGTTTCACAAATCGATTTATAAACAGCATTTTTTTTTGAAAGATCGAAGTCTGACACATGTCCAAGGAACTTTCTTCTTGTCATATACGCTGAGCTACCTATCGACAATGATGCTGAATGTATTCGTCCTTGAAAAATCTTGAGATGTCCAAATCGAGTCTAGTACAATCGATACATAAATAGCATCGCTTAGCACTTGTCCTGCGTTCTTGGAAACTGTATGACTGTGTGCACTAGCGAAGAGCCATGTTTGGGCCAGATTGATGATATGGCTGATTGCTCATTTGGTGAGGAATGTTGGACCCCTCATACTATAATCAGCCACGCAGCACGGCCGATCAATCATTTCATCGACTACTCCCCCGATGGCTTGATTTCGGACGGAAAACAAGTTCGTGACTTGAGACCACAGGCAGCTGACTTCTCCCGTCTGCGTGGATTGTGATGAAGCACTACAAGCAGGGCGAGAAGGATCGAGGAACAGGTAGTGGGTGGAAATTCGCGGCTGACTGGGAAATAAGACGGTGACGATGATCAGACAGCGCTACAGAGGATAAACTAATTATACTGCACTCCATATGGCTTCTTGCGATGCACTCGGAGCATTCTCGTCCGGATTGTGCATTGCATACGAGGTGGAAGGCAGCACAGGAGAAAGAAAGTGAACTCCTTGCACAAGTTTGGCATACACCCAGGTCTGGGCAGATGATTGGTCGGCGTGACAGAGGAGCGCAACTTTTCGCATGGGAGCCGGCGCGAAGGGCGAGAATTTCCACCCGCACTTTGAGAGTTTCTGGCGCAGGCGCGATTTTCTCCGCTGCAACCTTGTCCCAGACGGTGGGTCCTTTCCCCTCCCTTTCGAGCCCTCTGCAATGCATGCACCTCGTCTCAATTATGCTCGAGAGATCCGGATCTACGTGATGGCCCTGTCAGCTTCAGCCTCAGATGCTGCTCACTGAAAACTGTCTGTCTGACTGCCATCCAAGACAGAAGACAGTCTCGGATCTGCGCAGTCCTCGCTGTAGATCTACGTATCCTGGCTAGCACCCAATACTGCGCCGGATGCTTTTCCAGAGCGACGCTTCGGCGTGCTGGGTTATCGTGAGGGTACCGTCCGTGCCTACCCAGGTAATTGCATTAATGCGGTCCCGTGTGAAGTTGGTGGAAGAATGTGGAGGAAGCCATCCGTGATAAAAAGCCCTCGGCGCTTGCGCACAATCCTCAGAAGCATATGCGCACAAACAATCAAAACAAAGCGACTGGGACTCACTCTGAGCACACAAGGTCTTTATAATACATGCCGTGCTGCCCTCTTTTCTGAAGCTTTCCTCAACAACACCAGACAACCCTCAGTCCGTTCTCTACTGTCTATCCGGCAACCACACTCTCTCGCACAGTTATGCAGTTCTTCTCCACCATCGCCTCTTTGGTCGCCTGTGTCTCAGCATACCAGGTCCTCACGCCGACCGCCAACTCGACCATCACCAAGGGTTCCACCGTCAATGTCAAGTTCAGCACTGTCGACACTGACGCTTCGACCTTCTCGGTCTACCTCGTGAACTTTGCCACCGCCCACTGGCCACCGACTGTTCTCTCCCTCGCCCAGAACGTGGCCTCCAATGCCGGTTCAGTCGACGTCCGAATCCCATGCTCGGTCGACAACGACAGCGGGTACCAGCTCAACTTTATCAACGGAACCAACACCTATGTCATCTACGCCCAGTCTGCTGCATTCAGCCTTACCGGCAGCTGCACTGACCCGGTCGCCGGATCTACCGCCGCAGTCTACTCCAACAGCTCAATCTCGACCGTACAGACCATCATCTACTCCAGCCCAGTCGTCTGGTTCGTTCAGCCGTCCAACCTCGTCGCCGCTGCCGCCATCTGCCCACCAGCTGCTCAGCAGACTGTCACTGTCCAGGCCGGACCAGTTGCTCAGCAGACCGTCACTGTCCGTGCCGGACCTGCTGCTGTCACCGTAGTCTCGACTGCTACCGTGACCAAGACCGTCACCAGCTGTCCATCACAGGCTGCCATCGTCGCCGCCCTTGCTGTTGCTGCCGCCAACGGAGGAAACGCAGTTGGTGCCATTGGTGCCGCTGCTTCCACCACGGCCGCATCCTCGGCCAGAGCCTCGACTGCCGCTTCGAGCATCGCAGCCGTCGCCGCCGTTCCAGTCGTCTCAACTCTGCCAAAAGCCGCAAGCTCAGATGCCACCAAGGTTGGAGGTGCGTTCGTCGCTCTTTTCGGAGCCGTCGCCGCCCTGCTCCTGTAGGAACCTTGCAGTCGAGTTTCAGTCCAAAATTACATATTGAATGAATTGTAAATAGTACTTTTCTGACCTTATCGACCGCAATTTATATCATGTTTATCTATACTGTCCTGAAATCTACTGTATATAAAACTTGTTCGTTCTAGGACTTGTAGTTGATACGAATAAGTGTCTCACACGGTGCCCACGATCGAGAGAACCGTGTACAGGCATAATGTAGCCGCTGATTTGCGCTGCCATAGTAGCAAAGAAAGCACAAATGAAGGCAGTACGGCCGAGTAGGCCGAGGAGTGGCGATACATGCTTGGCCTACAGGGCTGCACAATTCCGAATCCATAGTATGCGAGTCTACGTGCGATCTCAGTGCCCGGGATGAACTCATGCGATGTCGCAGCCGTCGATGCAGGGTGTGTTGCACGGCGGCAGGGTTCAAGTGATATTCACTCCCGCTGTCGCACGTGAAGGACACCAAACAACGCCCAGCTGCATGAGCCGGCCTTACCTGTTGCTGTTGCTTCACTATCTACCGGGACAATAGACATCTCTAGAGAGCAAGAAACATATACCTAGCTATTGCAGTACAGTCGGCCTGTTACACGTCTTGCCTGCTCGTGTGATCTGTTACACCATCTGTCAGGCAGCCCTTGACCACCGTTCCAAATCAGCAACCCCTGGTGAGGTCTCGGCAGAATGGTGATGAAGCTGGACATCAAGGTATACTCTACATGTATGAGGATGAACCTTGCATAGACTGACACGAACCAGCGTACGCACTTGGCAAGGAGCGATCGCGTCAAGGCTGTAAGTTGGCAGAAACACCTGTGCCGCGCGTGATTGACCGTGTCCAGATTGACTTTCATCCTACAGAGCCATGGATCCTGACCTCGATGTATAATGGACAGGTCCTGCTCTACAATTATCAGACTTCGGCAATCATAAAAACCTTTGAAATCACAGATGTTCCCATTCGAGCTTGCAAATTCATCGCGCGGAAAAACTGGTTCGTTTGTGGTAGCGATGACTTTATACTCCGTTGTTTCAATTTCAACACTGGCGAGAAGGTGATACAGTTTGAGGCACATCCCGACTACATTCGATGTCTCTGCGTGCATCCGACACTACCCCTGGTTCTGTCGGGCTCAGACGACATGACGATCCGTCTGTGGAATTTCGATAACAATTGGAAACTGCAACAGGTACCACAGCTTCCACACCGCGAATCCCACAAGGCTAACGACGCAGACCTTCGAAGGGCACTCTCACTATGTCATGTCTCTTGCATTTAATCCGAAAGATACCAACACATTTGCTTCGTCCTGCCTGGACAAGACTGTGAAAACTTGGTCACTTGGCTCATCTCGCGCAAACTTTACCCTCGACGCGCACGACAAGGGAGTCAATTTTGTCGAATATTATCCAGGTTCAGACAAGCCATACATGATAACTACCGGTGATGACAAGCACGTCAAGATCTGGGACTACCAGACCAAGGCGTGCGTCCAAATACTCGAAGGTCACACATCGAATGTGTCATTTGCAGTCTTCCACCCGGAAATTCCGGTCATCATTAGTGGATCGGAAGACGGAACGATCAAGATTTGGCATAGCGGCACGTATAGACTAGAGCAGACACTTTCATACGGACTCGAGCGGGCATGGTGTGTCGGTGTGCTAAAGGGTCGCAATGACGTCTGCATGGGTTTCGATGAGGGTTGCGTTGTGATCAAGATGGGTCAGGAAGAACCCGCAGTGTCGATGGACAACTCTGGTAAAATCATTTGGGCCAAGGGTACTGAGATTCAGACTGCCGTCATTAAGGGAGCAGATGCGGATGCCAAGGACGGCGACAAGTTAATGCTAAGCACGAAAGACCTCGGAAATTGCGAAGTTTATCCTTCGACTCTGCAGCATTCCCCGAACGGTCGATTCGTTGTCGTCTGTGGTGATGGTGAGTACATCATCTACACAGCGCTGGCTTGGAGAAACAAAGCGTTTGGTTCTGCGACGGACTTTGTGTGGAGCATTGATTCGAACGAGTATGCAGTACGTGAAAATGCGACAACAATCAAAGTGTTCAAGCAATTCAGAGAACGCCCGGGTCACATCGACACAGGCTTCTCGTCAGAAGGTATCTTTGGAGGACAATTATTGGGAGTGAAGGGTAGTGAGTGGGTTTCTTTATATGATTGGACGACTGGTGGACTTGTCAGACGAATCGATGTCGGTGGAAGCAGCGACATTTTCTGGTCAGAGACTGGCGAGCTCATGGCACTGATCACTGACGAGGCGTTCTACATCTTGCGCTTCGATCGTCAGGCATATCAAGATGCAGTGGATAACGGTACGGTCAACGATGATGAATCTGGGGTCGAGGACGCTTTCGAAGTGATTGCGACTATACACGAAACAGTGACTACTGGACGATGGGTTGGGGACTGCTTTATCTATACAAATTCGGCAAATCGCATGAACTATCTCGTGGGAGACCAGACTTACACTATCTCGCACTTCGACTCTGGCATGTACATGCTTGGTTATATCCCCCGAGATGGCCGCATATATCTAGCCGACAAGGACGTTAATGTCTCGTCATATGCCCTCTCCCTAGCAGTGGTCGAATATCAGACACTGATCATTAGAGGAGATCACGACGAAGCTGCAAATGTCCTCGAGACTATACCGGCGGATCAAAAGACGAAAATTGCTCGATTCCTGGAAGGTCAAGGTCTAAAGGAACTTGCATTGAGCGTGACTACTGATTCCGAACAAAGATTTGAACTAGCTCTGTCATTGGGCAGACTAGACGTAGCACTGGATATCGCAAGATCTGTCGATATTGAGAACAAGTGGAAGACTGTTGGCGATGCTGCTTTGGCATCCTGGGACTTTCCACTTGCAGAGGAATGTTTCACAAAAGCACGAGATCTCAGCTCATTGTTACTCTTGCACACCTCTACCGGCAATGCCAAGGGTTTGACAGAGCTGGCTATTATGGCTACTGAATCAGGACAAAACAATATTGCATTCGTGTCGAGCTTGTCACTTGGAGACAGCTCTCAGTGTATCGACACTCTTCTAAGGACGCATCGATATGCCGAAGCTGGACTGTTTGCTCGAACTTATCTACCATCACGGGTGGAGGAAGTCGTCTCTCTATGGAAGGCCGATTTGGAGAAGCATGGCCGGTCCAGAGTGGCTCGCAAGTTGCAGTCACCTGAGGAGGATACCGAGGCATTCGAAAACTTTCAGCAAGCCATTCAGGATGAGAAATCAAGCTCCAACAATCTGATAGAGCTCGATTCTGGCGAGGCAGAGTCATCAGCGCAGGATCCGTCAAATAGGGAGACTGAGGTCAATGGTCACGACAAGGAATCTTTGGGTCCCATGAACGGGGAGGGTGTGGTAGTCGACGCGGTACCTGATGCAGGTGAGTAAAGCGAGCATGTAGATTGAGCCAACAAAAAGTAAGACGTGTATCTACGTGCTCCGAGTCGGAACTTGTAGTGAGTCCATTGATTCCAGTGGCACGAGAGCTCGGGCCTCTGGATCAGGAAGGATCTGGCCCGTGCACGAGTGCGGTGCGGTCGGGCGGAGTTACCGAATCAGGCTAAAGTTACATCGCACTTCACGTGAAGCACCCGATTCGTCCTCCTCTACGGTACAAGCTTGTGGCAGCGGCAACTTTGGAGCGGCTACCAAACCAAGGATACATCCCAGAAAGGTCAATTTTGTCGCCCTCGCCGCAGTGTGTTCAACATCAGTGCCTTGTCGTACCTTGATCCTGTACCAAGCAGCGCTCGTGAAAGCCCGTCGCAAATCGCAATCCTGAAGTTTTCCGGCCTTCTCAATTCCCGCAGGAGTGCGGCCAGTCCTGTCGCAATGCCTCAACCCCGATTCGTTTTCGCAGTCTTCAATTTTCCGGGCACGACTGAGGAAGATCTACCACTTGTGGCTGGCGAGCGCATAGAGGTGATCTCAAGGGACGATGAATTTGGGGACGGGTGGTGGGAGGGTGTCAACGAGAGAGGCCAACAGGGCCTGTTTCCCAAGATCTATACCTCGGAGAGCTATCCGATCGGCAGCAGTGCCGCTGCGAGTCAGTCCAGTCTGAATGACTCTTTGTCTCGGGTGGACGAGGAGCCAGAATCAGAGGTCTCTGCCGAACAGAATCATGGGGCGATGCCCGTCTCGACCTCAGCTGGATCTCAGACGTCCACGAAGCCGACGATCGAAGCAGTGCAGAACTGGTCGCCTGAGGACGTGTCGAGGCACTTTGCACTCCTAGGCCTTCAGGACGTTGCGCCGAACTTTACAGAGCACGAAGTCAGTGGGCGCATACTGCTCGAGATGCAACACACTGACTTGCGCGAAATCGATATCAATGCCTTTGGAAAGCGATTTGAGATTATGCGAGAGATTGATGTATTGAGACGAACAGACTTGTCCACTCCTATGTTTTCGCCAGATGTGGCGACCGACTCTGGGGCATCCACACCACCTTTAGACTTTTCACAGCGCTCGAATGCCCGAAAGTCACGACTTCTGCCACAACCTATTGACACTACTGACCTGCACGGCTCAAAAGAAGAGCTTGATTCTGACGGTGTGAGACCATTGGTCCCAAGGTCCGGGGACTCAAGTCCGCAACTACAGACGCTTGCGCCATCTCTGGCGCATGATAGTGCTGGACATGCTCGCACGGATTCGGGTCTTGGCAGTTCCGTCAACAGCAACTTGGCGGAGGCAACGCCATCCATCACAACATCGCAAGCCAGCGCTTCCAACGCTTCCAATGCTCCCAATAGTAGTCATCGTAGGTCCATGTCAACCTCAGCAATCTTGCTGGGAAGCAATAGAGCCGATACCGCCAATGGCAGGAGGAGTCCTGACAAGAGACACTCGCGGACATGGTCGCAAGATACTGTCAAGATCAACTCACACAAACGAGGTGCATCAGCTGGCCTTGGGCCCGTCGGCGAAGAAGTGGCTGCCTCCCTTGTTTCCAGCGATTCAATACCACGAAGCCCGTCGAGTCCTGCATCGAATGCCCTGAGTAGTCCCTCGTCTGCCAAACCATCTTCGTTGACGAAGAAATCGATACTTGGGCGGAGGCCGAAATGGAAACCTAATGCTGTCTCGGAGAACCTTGAAAAGGTCTCTGCTGCAGAGGCAGCAAAGGACGCTGATTTCAGTGGCTGGATGCGCAAGCGGGGTGAAAAGTCATACAATTGGAAAGTGAGGTATTTTGTGCTACGTGGTACCCGGTTGTCATACTACACATCCGATCGTGATGCCAGTGAAAAGGGCATAATCGACATTAATTCCCACAAGGCTTCCACGGTGGATGATATCTTGTTTTATGGACCGTCGCGCAATACCTTCAAGCTTACGCCGCCTGCACCAGGCGCATCCCGATCCTTGAACTTTACCCCACCAAAGACACATTTCTTTTGCGTAGAGACAAAGGACCAATTGCGACAATGGATCGCAGTAATCACGAAGGCCACTATCGGTCGAGATTGGTCGACTCCCGTGATTTCCTCTTGCACCACAAAGACCATATCACTCAAGGCTGCCAGAGATGCACGGGGTGTCGGCTCGTCTCAAAGTTCATCAGGCAGAACTCTTGAGCCAGGCTTCGACATGGACAACTTGCCTGATCCACAAGTACTGAGTCCCGACGAAGTAGTTGCTCAACACAGGAGCAAGACTCCGGATGCTCAGGAGAGTGTCGGCCAGCGGCAGGAAGGTCACCTGAGTGATTCCAGTCTACGAAGGGCAGTGTTGAATGTCCCGAGCAGCAGCACTGCGGACACTTCATGAGCACTGCGCTGCTAGGTCGGGGAGTGGCAGGTTGGGTCAGGATTTTAGTCATCGCAGCATGTCCATTAACCATCATTGCGAATGCATAGCAATGAACGATACAATTAATTATAAAAGGTCACAATTACGTACAGGGGAACCCAAGAGTAGTTTCGAGAAACAGTCATATATACGTTAATAACATCTGTGAATGCCTAATCCTTCTACACTCTTCTTGCACCATACAGTGGCGATTATTCAGCAACGCCACCAATCAAGAACTGTGGTGCCAGATGGATCAGTCCAAGCAGGCACTAATGAGCACTCCATCTCCAGACAACAGGCGCAGCATTTGGACAAGCACCTTCGTCTGTTTGTTTGTTGGTTGATGCAGGTACAGGTCTCGTACAGAGGACAATGCCATGCTTTCACACTTCCGGACGCCAGCACTGTCGCGGCACTAAAGGACCTCATCCATGAATCGCTGGACTTGCCACCAGGGACGCAAAAGTTGTTGGCAAAGGGCAAGGTGGCCGGTCCCGACTCGATCGTGCAGGACGGCACCAGGTTCATGTTGTTGGCGACGTCGGCCGAGTCCATTTCGGCCGTCTCGACCTCACTCGCCCGGTCCGGGACCGGTACTGGGACCGGTACGAGGGGGACACCGGGTACTAGAGTCGGGTTGAACAGGACTATCGAGCCGGCGACACCGTACATCTTTGATCGGATCGTCGCACTGCCGCACCTACCGTCCCCCTCGACGTCCCAGACGTTTCTGGAGCGGTTGGCGCGTGACGCAGCAATCAGGCACCTCATGCGGCGCCGACACCT
Organism: Taphrina deformans; assembly: GCA_005281575.1. Taxonomy (NCBI): domain Eukaryota; kingdom Fungi; phylum Ascomycota; class Taphrinomycetes; order Taphrinales; family Taphrinaceae; genus Taphrina; species Taphrina deformans. The sequence continues at coordinate 96,244 of RHGG01000013.1, forward strand.
TCGGGTCGCGCTGTTGACGGAACTCGATCCGAGGGCACACACGACCCACGACAGTAAAGTCCTCGGTCTCAACCGGAACGCGGGCGAACAGGTCCTCCTGCGGGTCAGGACAGATACCCTCGACGGCTGGCGAGACTATCGCACCGTCCGCGCCACCCTCGTCCACGAACTCGCCCACAATACCCACACCGACCACGACCGGGCCTTCTGGGACCTCTTCAACGCCATGAGCCGCGAGGTGGCCGAGTTTGAGAGCGGCAGGGCGATGGCGCCCGGGGAGGTCTTCGTGCCCAAGGAGGCCAAGGAGAGTGACCTTGGTGCCGAGTGGACCGGCGGCACGGGCAAGCTGGGACGCAACGGCGATGGCCCCGGACCGGCACTCGAGGGACGAGAGGCCCGTGCGAGAGCCGCGGAAGAGCGCAGTCGAGAACCGCACGCCTGAGTCATGTTTGATTGGGCACGATGGGATGTAAAATGAGATGGCATTCTCCTAAATACGGTAAGGATTGAAAAAAAAAGTACATGTCATCGCGATTCAGTCACGGCAACAGTCGTAATGAGAGTCGACCGTCACGAAGATGGGAAAAGAAGTCGGACAATCGGAAGGGTTCCTAGAGTCCTTTCTGTCCCGCGGTAATGCCCCGAGGGACTTGGCCTTGACTGGGTGTCGTGGCTGACGGCATCTCTTTTCTCCGGCAAAGACGTCAGTGTGATTGGACTGCATGAACTCGTGCCGATTCATGTATGCGAACGAATGTGGATAGTTCTGCTCGACCTGTATCGGCGACCACGCTCTCTCTGAAATATCAAATTTCGAACCCAAATGGCCCATCTCAAGATGATGTTCTTGCCTGGCGGTACTGGCCTCGGATCCGGCACTTTTCAAGATCGAGCACAGCAGAGATGGACCGGGACTTTCCAGCTTGAGACATTGCATCAGGGTGTGTGTTGTGTCTGTGGACTCAATCGTCTCGGAAAACTCGAGTGGATGGCGCGTAGGTTGAGGCTGCTTCTTGGACGCTTGAAATTCAGTAATGGTCTGCATCTGTTGTGTGATGGACTTGGTTGAAAGCTGGTGCATTGAGCTGCGCTGCCCTGGTTTGTCGATACCGAAAAGTTCAAAGATCTGGTATAAAAGTGGCCGGAGCACCATGAGCGACTGCACAATGATGAGACAACTCTGTTCGAGTGTCGACCATAAGATGAAAATGCTAGCGGTTGATATTTCAAGCAGAACGACCCATCTAAGGATAGCAGCACAGATACAGAGCAGTCCAAGAGAAAATATCACCACTAGAGCAGTCTTCTCCTTCAGGTTGATGCGTAGCCGTCGTAGCAGCGCGAACGGCAGAAAGGTCAGTACAACAGAAGTGAGAATATCGAGCGGGCCGATGCAATATGTCTCTAGCAGATCATGTATACGTGCCGGCCCGGTAAAGATCCTGTTCCGAGGATCTCCTGCGCTAAAACCATCAAGTGGTATCACCAAGAGCACAGTCACAAATAGCCATGTGAGGAATAGAAGCACAGCAGCCATCCGGAGCTGTTTCTGCATACACAAGCCGGATAGCAGTCTTTTGTAGAGCAAGAAGAGCGAGAGCTTTGCACTCCAGATGACTTGCGAATATAAAATGTGCAGAAGCCAAGCCTCTATGCGTACCAGCTTGAGTTGTCGAGGGACAAAGTATGTGCCATTGCGCGTCAGGTGCTCGACGTCTGTGAGAATTGCCAATTGTACCAAGAACAGAACGAGAGCCAAAACTAGAAAGCGGTCATCGTTGCCGAACAGTCTAGGCCGCGATTGCAGCCGCACGTAGATTCGCAACGTCACTGCAACAACACTGAGAGCAAACAGCACCCATGCTTGAGAATGTGAATATTGTGAGATAGTGTTGATGATAGCGACATACCTGCCACTAGCATATTCTGACTTGCCCGATAATCCATCTAGAGTATGCCTCAATCTCTCTGTGGCTCTGTGAAGTGATAAAGTTCTTGTTCGCTTTTCTCTCCTTTGCACGCAGATGGGTCCTCAGGGAGATATCACAGGTTGAGTCTTGCATTTGGATATCGCCATTCCTGCATCACCAGAAAATTTCCAATGAGGTTGATAAGCATAACAGTAATATTCATGCTTATAGAGTAGCGAAATTGCTTGCAAGCAATCTGAGGTATGATCTACCAGGGCTGGACTCGGTGCTATAGTTCACCAGCATTCGGTCGCCGATGAGCTGCCGACGCTCGATTATCGTCATGCTTCTGCAACGAGTCAGGTCTGGAATTGATTACTTCCATATTTGGAGAAAATTATGATTGGTCATGAAACGGTCCAATGAGAGCTGTCAACACGAGATAGGATATCTTAGGCCAGGAGATGACCCAAGGTCGAACGACACAGAAGCCAGCGAGTCATCAATAAACATACCAAGTGCAACATAACTAGGAGCTCTTCTTGTCTGTTGCGCACACCTCAGCACGACGTTGAGCTGTCAATTTACCCAACTTTTGTTGAAGCTCCTTGTTCCAGCCGAGACTAAATAAGATCTCCAAAAAGACAAAGAAAGGGGCGAGATAGAAGGCCTGAAATATGTTGTCCAGCAGCGCCGGCTTACGCCCTTCGTACACGCCATGCCCCACAAATTGCATGACCCATGAAAGAACATGGATAGCCCCACCGTACCAATTGGCACTTGCTCCAAAGGTCTGTGTCAGATAGCGTGCTGATGTGACCATAGCCAGAATGACTGGTGCGGCAAGGAGACCGGCTGAAGGTTGCATGACCACATAACCAGGGATAGTCAGGAGCGCTAGCAAAGCGGCTGCATTACTTTCGGGAAAGAATGATGGCCATATACCACTATGCTGATCTATCAGAGGACCAGTGTTGGACAAGAAAATGAAGACTGTATAGAGTATAACAGGAACGAAGATCATGTGAATGGAGACATTCGTCGAGTTTGTGTGATAAGCGCCATAAAAGGGCATTTGATGCTCGAGATTCAGTAACTTCGACATGTTTGCCAAAAATTCGACGATGCACAGGTTGTATCAGTAGAAGCTAGGAACATATATCATGCAGAACCTTTATGTCGGTACACCTGCTGGTACCATTAGTGTCATTGGTTACAGTTGTCTATTTCCGAGGTGGTGCGGGGTTATGCCGGTGCGACCATTCTGATCGGAGCTCAGATCTGTTACTGACAGCAAGTCCCGTTGCTTCACGAATGACAGTCAAAGCACATAGAAAAGACAATCAAACACAAGCTGAAGTCTGTTAGTCACTCTACAGGCTCGACGAAGATGGAAGAGATCAAGGTCACGAACTCTAGAGTGGAGTCCTGAAGTCATCATGCCACACCTACTCTGCTTGTAATTTGGTCGTGCTAGCTCATTTATCAGATTTCCAGAACTTATCGATCAAGACTTGAGTAAGGACGGTATGATCTAGGACCTGTGCCAAACCGCTCATCGTTATTGTGCCTACCACCGGACCATCCGAGTCCGTTCTTATTGGAAAGCAACCTCCATGAGCAGCATACTCAGCTTCCGGCAATCCAGCATACTTTGTGGACCATGATTGACCGTTTTGATGCAACGCTCTTCCTGTGTAGTACGAGGATCGTTCAAAGTGTTTGACTGTCCTTTTCTTGCGTTCTATCCACCAATCATTGTCCCGTGAACTTCCCGACATCGCACAACGGTATATGCAGCGACCATTAACTTCAACATCAACGACTACAGGCTTCTTCTTATCAGCTGGAAGAAGATTCACTGCGTTGATTATCGCGCCGCCAATATCTATCAACTCTTCATTAGTGAGAGTGTGGAATATCAGATGATCTTCTTGCGAGCGTAGCCCCTCAATCGTCCCCAAGGTCAAATTAGGATGCTGCTGTATGGCATCGGTGTTTATCTTTTCCAATGATGCTGATGACACTCCTTCGACTGGCATACTACGACAGAAGACAGTGTGTACTACAGAAACATTCCTGTGTGCTGATTCAGGACCAACAACCACTTCTAGTGGTCAACAACCTCATTCGCAGATCTTCCAGTACCGCACGGTCAACGGCTCCGCAAAGTGAGGTTAACCTGACAGAATGAGGACAATGTTAGCCACGACTGCAGCTGCCACGGGGTCATCTGCCACACAATCGGCGAAAAACGAGCACTAATTACCTATGATTGAGGACGAGACAGATTAGGGAATAAATTCTGCCATGTTCCTTGCTCAGAAATATACTTCCGCCGATCGCTTTGAAGAGACCTCCAAGTTTCGCGGATGAGTTTCCGTAAAGTTCAGCGGCCCAATCGACTTCATTGCAGGCTGCATCCATCCAAGCGAAGAAAGTTCGCCGACAAGCTCACTGAGAACGGCTCGTGCAAACGGCAGCTGCAAATAGAAATTGCTTAGAACCCACGACTCTCTTGCATGGTGTGGAGGCGTTGTCAAAAAAACCAAAGCTTTGTGTGGGGGCAGTGCTACGACATTCTCTCACACAAACTCAAATCTTTTCGGATCACTAAGTGCAATAATGCCTGCGTGGTTGTGATCGAACAGCGGAAGAAGCGCATCATACACTTTTTCCGAACGAATGCTGATCGCGCCGCCATTTATTATCGGGCATCCCTACCTGCTCATTCTCGATCATCAGCACCCGCCTGTGAGAGCAGAAGGAAAGGTCCGGCTACAGCGCAGTTTAAGCTCGGGAGGAGCGCCGACATCGACGTCGATATGAGCGGGAAGGCAGATCATGGACGCCACATCTGTGGTCAGTGGCGTACACAGTTGTGCGGCAGGTTACACAGCTCCACACCCAGTTTTTATCATGCCGGCCCTACAACCAATCAATGGTTCGCTGCTTCGGGGGCCTTAAGCATACGCACACAACGCCGTTGTGCCCAACACTCTGCCAATCATGCCTTAGAGCTACCAAAAGCTTAGCGAAACGCCAAAGATCGTGCACAGCAACCAGCACATGACCATCCTTTGATTCTTGTCGCCTGTTCGTGGAGGCACAGTCGATGGATCGGTTCTAACAAGGTTCGTTCCGTCATCTCATCCTTGAGCGCGGTGCTATAAGAGGGACGATTCCCAAGAGCAGGCCTCATCTTTCAAACACAACGACCACTTCCGATCGAAGCGAATATGGGACTTCTCTCACTATGTCTTCTGACTCTCGCTGCAATTACCCAGGCCACACCTGTCGAGAAACGACAAAGTGATGGATCTGCCACCCTGGCACAACGAGTGTCATTCCTCTGTCCGCCAGGCATAGATGCAACACTACCACTCGATGCTGGCACCGAAGCAGGACTCAGGTTCTGCTCCAACATTGATCGCTGGAGTCCGGCAACTCTGTATTCTTCCAACCCTTTGAGCGTGGGAAGTGGTAATTACCGAGTCGCAGCATCTCGTTGTGCAGCTCTCTGTACTGGCAGATGCCAGACCTTCTCTGTTGCACCTTCGACCCCTGGAAATGCAACCTTTGGCTGTAACTTGTACAATGCTACCGTACCTTTCAGAGGAAACACCAACGGAGGACTCTTTTACGCAAGACAGAGCGTTGCCGGTGCCTTGCCAAGCACGACTACTGTCAGTCTGATAGAAACTAGAACGACTTGTCCTGTTGCGACTCAAGCGGCTCCAAACACTCCGGCGGTCATCACAGGTCCTACGAATGTCGCCGCGATTGTGTATCCGGTGGTCTACCACCCAGCCGGTCAAGTACCTGTCACTGTTACCAATGCCAATCAAGTAGTTACGCAGACTGCCACCGTGCTTAGCACGGTGACGACCACAATCCAGGGACAAGTGACAACAACGGTCCAATCTGTTCCTCAGGAATCTATCGCACCATTCGTGGTCTTCATCGGCCAGGTTGGAGAGATCAAAATCCAGCAGATCATTCTGAATGTCGTCACCGTCATCGTCGTTCAGGTGAACGGCAACATAAACGTCCCAGTGACCACCGTTACCACTAGCGCTGCTCCGACCGCTACACCAAACACGTTCCAGTGCCCAGCAGGCATCGTCGGACAGTACCAGGACACCACGAACTCGGCCTTTACCTTTGACTTGCGATTCTGCTCGAACGTCCAGCGATGGTCGCCAGCAGATCTCTTCTCGTCCACCCAGATCCAAGGAGCTTCATACGCTTCCGCAGCCCAGACTTGTTCCGAGAGATGCAACACGCTCGAGTGCCAGACCTTCTCGGTAGCACCGACGACAGTTGGAGGATCCACGTTCGGCTGCAACCTCTACAACGCGACAAATGTCTTCAACGGCCCGACGAACGGCGGCCTATTCTACCAGCGACGACCGGCAACCACCTCGATCGACCAGGAAGCCCAGTGCGTGGGTGCACCGGGCGCAGTCGCCGTCTCAAGCGACTCTTACTCCCGGGAATTCTGTTCACGCACGGAGCGATGGTCACCGGCGACACTGTTTGACGGTACCGTGCAGACAGGCCAACGTCGCGGCTCCGTCGCCCCGATCGTGGAGGCTGTAAACAAGTGCGCCACGAGATGCTCCTCCTTCGGGGCGCAGTGTCGCACCTTCTCCACCACCTTCACCGACCAGAACGCACCCATCGGTGATTCCGCCGTCCCGGTAGAGTTCAACTGTAACATCTACAACAACACCCTCCGTGTCGCCGGAAACACTCAAGGAGGAGCCTTTTACCTCAAGGCCCTGGCCTCAATGCCGGTGCCGCCAATCAATGGTACTCTCGCTAGACGATACACTCACTGATGACGATGTGCGAATCGGTAGTAGGGAGATGGCGTCTGAAAAAGGGTTGACTCTGCCGTCCACCATATATCAAGTACTTAATAATGATGAATTATGATGCTACCATTCAGATATCACGTTACATCCATTCAAGTGATTACTGTCATTATTGTGCATGGTTCACTTGATTCGAGAGTTCCAATTGATTGTCACGAAAGAAGCTGAGCATGTAGATGGGAGGAACGATTTACAGTCTATAAACAAACTACTACATGACCTAGATAGATCGCATGGTTTTGAACGAGTGGTTGGCTTAGGCGATAGCGAACCAGATCTTCTCCAGGAAATTACGTGGCACTGGGACGATCGAGTTCCTCTCGTCTTCGTCTATTTCATCCTTACCGGTGAGGAAGTCCATCTCGTTGTAAGGCACAAGCTTTGGTCGTTTGACCACCTTGTAGATGACCATCGGCAGGAAGAAAATCGGGATTCCAATGTAAGCTGCGACAAAGTCGGCAGCGGCGAACTCGCCAAAGAAGACTGGGAAACCTTGGATGAGAATGATGAAAATACAACTTCCGAGTGCCCAGTATCCGGTATATGGCGCAAACCAAGCCTTGAAGGGCAATGTAGCGTGGATTCCCTGCAGGATTGCTCCCTTTCGGAATCGCAAGTACGTGAACGACAATGTAGCCCAATTGAAGAGACCACTAACGGTAGTCAAATTTGAGAACCATCCAAAGGCGACTGATGATGAGTTGCTAACGTTGAGGTACGACAAGAGGGCAATTGCAAATGTCGCCAAGACAGCAACCCATGGGACACCGTTTCGGTTGACCTGGGCAAAGACCTTTGGCACATTTCCTGCGAGAGCGAGAGCGTACAGATTTCTGGAACTACTGTACATGAACGCATTTCCAGAAGACCAAGCAGAACTGAGGATGACAGCGTTTATGATATGCGGGAGTACCGAGATCTCCGCGTTCTTGATAGCAATGACGAATGGTGACCGTCCAGCGCCTGGAGCGCCAGACTTGATAGCTGCCGCAAGAGTTGGATCGTTGTATGCCACGGTGAGACTGATGGCCAAGATACCTCCGAGGTAAAAGATTAAGATTCTCCAGATGACACGGTTACACGCTCGTGGAATGTTACGCCGTGGGTTCTCTGCCTCAGCTGCAGCCACTGCAATGACTTCACTACCACCATATGCGAACGCGGCATACACGAAAGTCGATAGGAAACCAAGAAATCTGCCGGCATTACCCGGCTTGAGATATGGCTTCATGGCTCCTGGATTTTTCCAGTACTGGAAACCGAGTCGATGGTGGTTTGGAGCACCACCAAGATCGATGATAAAAGCCAGGATCAGGAGCGCGATGATGGTAACGATTTTGATCGAAGCGAAAATGAATTCTGCTTCGCCATACCCTTTCACCGAGAAGATATTGAGTGCAAGAATACCGAAGAGTATAATCGTGATCCAGATTGCAATATTCACTTTGGTCGTCCAGAATTGTATCACGATTGCCGCGGCAGACACTTCAGCACAGATAGTGATAGCAGCACCAAACCAATAATTTACTCCCAGTGCAAACGCCACATCGTCCGAAACATATCGCTTGGCATAGACAGTCAGACCTCCAGCAATAGGAAGATATGTCGCCATCTCTCCAAGGACCTGGATCACAGAAAGCAAAATGGTTCCTAAACATGTCAGTATTCTTGGAATAGGTACCTGCAATCGAATTTCATACCGACAATAGTGTACCCAAGCAGAAGAGACACTGGGCCGGCTCTAGCCAAGGCACCCCCTGAGCCGACAAACAGACCTGTACCGATGGTACCTCCGATGGCGATCTGGCATACATGTCAGATCAAATCGTAAAGCACTTGAAATCTGATTCTTACAAATTGAATATGTCGAGACTTGAGACCTCTTTGTACTGTTCCATACTCCTGTTCAAGAGTGATAGTACCAGGCTCTACTGGCTTGGTGCCAATGTCATAGACACCCTTCTCCTGGTCGGGGTATTTGTGCATCTCCATCTCGTCTGGGGTACTCAAGATAGTGGTGAGATTTTGACAAGGGCAGGGGCTAGCTTCTTATATATCCCAGCTGCGGGATCGCATCCACGAGACGAGCTGCATGGCCTTGGTTGAGTGTCAATCTAATTTCTTATCTCCTGTCAGGTTTGGGAGTGAGTGCCGAGAGACGCCACCAGCTGCCCATGGGGCGGCCTCTCCGTTCCGAAGGCTGAAGGTCAGGTGGGACTTCCCGCCGAGCTCGTGTGTTGTGTTGAGCGGGCTGAGTGTAGGTAAGCGTCGAAGAAAGGGAAGAGCTTCGTACGCTTCAGCCCGGTAGTCTCGTGGCACGCTATGGGCTTTGGATTGTGCGAGGCCACCGCTCTGTCTCTCTTCGGAGTAATCGAGCTTGAGGTTTGCTTCTTCTAGGATCTGTTGGGGAAAACTCAAGTCCCCTGCCCAAATTGTCCCGACAAACCGATAGCCACAACCTACAACCTTGACGATGTTGCGAAACTCCCAAGTTTCTTGATCTCTCGGTACAATCATGTGTCACCCTAAGCAACATGTATCGTAAGTAGTGAGCTCGAGTTGCCTTGCAGCTGGAGTGCGTATTGATCTGGGCACAAATACGTAGGCCTAATGCCTTGTGCCAAGCGGTCTAGAAGCTACAAGCTACTAAAGGTGCGGCCCAAGATAGCTGGAGCAATCCAGAGCAGGCGAAGACCACCCTGAATCACACATGCCTGAGCACGCCTATCACTAGCGGCTGTGAGAGCACCACTGACGTGAATCTGCCTTTCGCAGACTCTGGCAGTTGTTCAGGTGTGATGGGCGCGCACCCGGTGGGATCCGGCCCGAAGACTGCACCTCCTGAGAATCTAGAGGCTTTAGGTGTACGTCTATCAAGCTTATTTCCGCCAATCACATGATTCCTCTGACAATCTAGGTCCACTATCTGTTCTATCTGGCGACTATCACAGATAAGTGAGCGCTCCACGCTCTGCTTTAGGCATGATCGCTTTAGGAAGGTCGTCTAACTTCATGTAGGACCTATTGCCTTTGATCGTCAAAGACCATTATAAGCCTAAAGTGAAGCAGCGGCTCCGCTCCCGGTGCCTTGCACATGCTGACATCCAACCTGGCGAGTGAGCATTCATCAACCACTTTCCGAGATGTTCTACATGAGCCGTGCTGGAACGAGTACAATGGTTAGAGGTAAGTTGTGACCAACCTTGATCTCCGACGCATTCCCGTGGCTCTGCAGATTACCGAGAGTCTATATGCTGCTCTTCTCACTGATGATAGCTCGCTCTTTCGTTTCGGCCTACAGCCAGAAAATATCTGCTTCAGGAGCATTTCGATATCTCTGCTGATATCACATTGCGAGTGGGAGAGAAAGACTCGAGATCCTACTACCCTTGCTATACGATCAATGTCTGTCAGATGGGCCCTTGGTAGCAATATGCTACGCACTGTGCATTGGTCTTGGTCACATGCGGGAGATACACGCTGGCTTGGCACTACTCTACGTTGACAATAGTTCATAGATGGTGGGACACACGGTATATAGAAGGCAGCATCAGTCCTTGCAGATATGCATCTATTTTTGCAAATGAGAAGACACGTTCAAAAGGTTAAAATGGCAACGGCAAGCACGAGGCTCTCACCTGCGGAGGCTCCACGGGTTTTCTTACCGCACATTGATAGTGTTTTGTGGCTAAAAATACAGCATGTGCACTGCTGATCGTGATCAAGATTCTGCAGAGTTAATCCTACAACCTACTGCATATAATTGACTTCTGCTGGCAGCGATTATAGCAGCTACTATAGGTGCACAGGAAAGCAGGTATGTGGTTGGAGTCCTTGAGATTGTAAGAATAGTCGTCATAGGTGCGTCGTTGGTCACCGAGTCGTTCGCTCGAATATTATACATTTTCCGGAAATCGTTGTGAAGCAAAGTTGCAACTCGAGAAAGTTACAATATGTCTTGCGATTCGGAGGAGACTCCATTACTAGATAGCGACTTACAAGCTAAGCAGTTGCCAGATTCTATACGTGATGTACCATTCGACAGCTGGCTCATGCTCATCGGCGTCTGGATCGGTGTTTTTCTCGCTGCCTTGGACGCTACCATGGTGGCTACACTTCAAACCACCATTGCTTCAGACTTCCACAAGAACAATTTGAGTTCTTGGCTCGGCACAGGGTATCTCTTGTCTGTTGCAGCGTTTCAAGGACTTTATGGCAGGATTTCAGATGTGGTGGGCCGCAAGAATGCAACGATCTTTTCAATCTCAACTTTTACATTTGGCACTATTCTATGCGGCATAGCGTCCTCAATGGAGATGATCATTGTGGGTCGAGTTATAGCAGGCCTGGGAGGAGGCGGTTTGACAACTTTGTCGTCGATTATATGCTCTGATTTAGTCTCCCTTCGACAACGAGGTACTTTTCAAGGACTCGCCAATTGCCTGTTTGGAGCGGGCGCTGCTCTCGGCGGACCTCTCGGAGGCTTCTTGTCTGCTCGTTACGGCTTTCGTTTCGCTTTTCTTATTCAAGTCCCATTTTGCCTCCTGTCGTTGGTTATAGTTATCTGGAAAGTCAATATACCCTTGCCACTCGCCAATGAGAGTGCTCGCGAGAAAATCAAGCGTGTTGACTATCCAGGCGCACTGACACTTATTCTTGCGGTCACTTTCTTGGTTGGTGCATCGTCGATTGGTGGCAACATACTGCCGTGGTCATCACCATATATCATCGCTGCGCTTGTGGCATCGTGTATTGGACTGTTTGTCTTTGCTTACATCGAAGTAAAGATTGCACGATCACCAGTGCTACCACCATCGATCGTGGTTCGCAGAACTCCAGGTTTCTCGGCTCTCGTTAATTTCTTCTCGGCCGCTGCGTCATTCGGATACTTGTACTCTGTGCCAATTTACTTCCAGGCAATCAAGCAGCAGTCGTCGCAAATGGCTGGCCTTCACTTATTACCGAATGCTATCGGTATTCCCATAGGTAGTCTTTTGGCAGGGGCTTTCATGGCACGCTACGGGACATACTACAAACTCACTCTGATATTCGCGCTATGTCTACCACTGTCTGCTCTCAGTCTAGCCACATGGGGAAAGAATCCTGCAACGTGGCGGACGTGGTTCGACATCTTTTTCAATGGACTAGGCACGGCAGGAGCGACGACAACAACATTAATTGCACTACTCAGTGCGGTTCAAACGAGTGAACTCGCTGTAGCTACGGGTCTTTCTTATCTCGCCCGGTCTGTCGGTCAAGTACTTGGGGTCACCATCTCTCAGGCAGTGCTGCAAGACGTACTTAAAGTCGAGCTTGTGCGACGGGTTGCCGACAAGAACCTTGTCCAGGCAATTCGCAAAGATGCAACCATCATCCCCGGTTTGTCGCAAGCATTACGATCTGCTGCAATCGATGCGTACGATGTAGCATTACGCTATACGTTCTTATCTATCGCAGCCATGGGAGCATTAGCCTTTTTCTTCTCCACCATGATCCAAGAGAAGCAAGCGGGACTCGCGGTTAACCCCACTGTGGATGACGAAGACTGATGACATTTGACAGGAGATAAAGACTGGGATCGGCAACCATCGCAGGTCAGCTGACCTCGGGCCCGGACGCCTATCTTTGGGGCTGCCCACACCTGCCAACGTCTCCCTGCGTGAGTGTCCAGGGGAGGCAATTTTCATCGGCAATCACTGCCACAGCTTTCCTCCTTTCCCCCGCACCAAGACTCATGGCTAGAGATAGGCAAAAAGAGACGAACCACACTGCAGAGTCGCACGGAGCCTGTAACAAGGAAAGCGAGGATCGGGTCAACTGGAGACAAAACCCCCAGAGTAGTGCAATCTGTCTTGACTTGACCGTTGATTGTTTGTTGACCGGCCGAGAGAGGGAAAAGGAGGGCAGAGAGAGAGGGCGAGAGAGATCGGGTGCAGGCAAGGACTGGATTGGGTAAAATTACGCGATTCAAACGATTGAGTGACAAAGTTCGCCCGATGAAGCCACCACCACCTTTTTCCCTCCCCAGTGGCCCGTAAGTACGTACGTACAGACGAACAAGGGCCACGAACCTCCTCCACCTGCCTGCCTGTATGCATGCTCAGGCGATCGCAATTGCCGTACGTGCTCGGTTACAGACCCCTCGGAGTATATATCTAGTCCTTTCCAATCCTCCAGGGCCACTGATTGCTCGCAAAGATTCATACAAGACATTACACTACACAACCATCAATCATGAGTATACAATTGACCGAAGCACAACGATATGGAGGTACATTGCATCATCATCAAATTGACATGATAGCTTACCAAGCAAGATTCCTATACCCCAAGGGAGACGGCACAACTCATGTCCGATCTAGGTGTCCGGAAGGCTCGGCAGTCCTTCGGTCAGCTGTGCATCAAGTCGTTCTTGGGCGGTGCTTACCTGTCGGTCGGTGGTCTTTTTCTCCTGATCATTGCAGGTGGTGCGCCAGGTCTGGCGACGAATTATCCAGGTGTGCAGAAAGCACTCGGAGCCGCCGTCTTTCCCATTGGTCTCATCATCATCGTGATTGCTGGACTGGAGCTATGTACGTCCAACTTTATGGTCATGACCATCTCCACTCTGCAGAGGCGCACGACCCTTCTGGATCTGGCCAAGAGCTGGGTGGTCTCGTTCCTTGGTAATCTCGCTGGCGCCATGTTCTTTGGCGGAGTCCTTGTCTACTGGACTGGACTTGTGGATGTTGCGCCATATAGAGCTTACTCCATCACACTCGCGCAGCACAAGGCTGCTGGCGCAAACTGGCGTGAGATCTTCTTGCGTGGCATTGGGTGAGGAAGCTCCTGAGTCCCCACGGCCGGCTCTAACGGTCGACAGGTGCAATTGGCTAGTTTGTATTGCTGTGTGGATGTCTGCCAGTGCAAAGGACGTATGTAATGGCCTATGAACCAATTTTTTATGCTAATGGTATTCTAGATTGTCTCAAAGGTAGTCATCATCTTCCTACCAATCTGGTTCTTTGTTGCCGTCGGATTTGAGCACGTTATTGCAAACATGTAAGGGCAGAAATCTTACTGCAAATGGAAAGACTAACGGAAGCAGGTTCTTGATTCAAATGTTTGTCTACAATCGGCCTGCACGATCTTTGCTAATGGTATAGGGGAATGTACTTGGGCACAAACTTTGGCGTGGGATACTACATCTGGCACTCCATGATTCCGGTCTGTTTGGGAAACATTGTCGGTGGTGGACTCTTTGTGGGCGTGGCTCATTGGTACATGTTCCTCTACAACGGAGGTGGAGAGGGCACCTCTGTCGGTGCCCCCGGATTCCTGACTCGAATCTTCACGAGCAACTTGGCCTCGGACAGCTCCGACACTGTCGCTGCAAACGGCAAGGTCGAAAGAATGGTGTGATGAACGACAAGCAGGACGACGACTAGATGATTGCTCTGTACTTTTCCAGATATATTCTTGTACATAGATTCCAGCACTGGCCATCAGGCATTTCGCCATCTAGCCTTTTTCTCCCCCAATAGGACACAGTCACATAGATTTGAAACACCTCCATTCACGTCTTGCCTGGCCGTCACGCCAACCAGGGTACAATTCCTTTTTTCCCCGGGTGACAGTTACGTGTTGACCAAGCCAATCATAAAGGTGGCCAGAAAACTGAGTTTGAACGTCAAATCCTTCGTGAGCAGCGTCACGATCGGACTCTCCCCGACCTCTGTCGCCTTTTCCGCACGCTCACCGAACGAGGTCCGGTTGAGGAGGAACTGACGCGCCTGGGCCCAGGGCACCTTGATCTGTCCCAGGCCAGGGACGGTGCTGGAGCCGAGTGCCCGGAGAACGAGGTAACTTCCCCCAACAATGACAAAGAAGAGTTTTCCGAGGCGCTTGAAGATGAGACCGGCCGCGATGCCCAGGACCGAACCCGTCGCGAACTGGTGTGGGTCCAGGATCGGGTCTGTGCGGTTCCGCAACGTCGGTAGGGAGGCCGCAGACTCGCACTGCAGTGTCGTCGGACGGTAGTGGTGTTTCGTCATGAGGCCCGTGGCCACGAGGGACGGTGCGACGAGGAGTCTCGCGAATGACATGCCGGTTTACTGGTCTACGCGAAAATATCTTCTTTCAGAGTGAAGAGTATTCTGTTGTAGTCACACTGACGATGGTGGTGATGGTGGTGGTTGTGATACGTATCTTGGTAAGAGGCAAAAAGTGGGGAGCCGAGTTGTGGCATTCGATAGCCATGAATAAATAAAAAGTTACGCTATGTACTGGTCCAGTTGTTATCTACAGAGCACTTGTTTAATACTCATCAGTTGTCTTGACTACGTAGTCAAGGGTATCATCACGCGTCATGCTCGAATATGCTCAACAGATAATCTACGCCCGCATTCGTGCCGTCATCGCTGATGAACCGAGCTGTCCCTGTTAGTTCAGTCGCTATGTCTGGCACTGCCAAAATCTTACCCAGCTTTGCTCTGTCAAATCCCTCGGCAGCAGTCAGATCCGGATATAGTGCTAGAATAGATTGCCAGGCAGGCATCTCCGACTCTGCTACGACACTGATATCTTGAGTCCCTTGCGCGTTGCAATTCGCGTGATCCTTCGTGGTGACAGGATCGTAGCGCGCTACGGGCTCTTCATCATAAGGATGGAACCCCGCTGGTATTGAAGAATAGTTCGAAGGTCCAAATGTCGATCTCGAGAACCATCTGCGGAAATTCGTGAAAGTGTTCATATTGAGGTTCTCTTTCTCATCCGCTTATCATCACACCCACGCAATTCTTATACTGTGATGATATCACTGTATTCTTGAAACAAAAATTGCGTTTGACACACGGTGGGTCTTTGGGCCATCTTGACAAACAAACTGGTTTCAGAATGAGTGTCCTCAATACCTGAGACTGAAAATGTCTGGAAAGTCGGATAGTTGCAGGCTCCAATGTCCAGG
This sequence comes from Taphrina deformans, assembly GCA_005281575.1. Lineage (NCBI taxonomy): Eukaryota > Fungi > Ascomycota > Taphrinomycetes > Taphrinales > Taphrinaceae > Taphrina > Taphrina deformans. Next base: position 111,978 of record RHGG01000013.1, read on the forward strand.
TTCTAATATCCAATGCGTGAAGGGTACCTTCGAGGATAATACACTGGTTGTGCGAATAGCTAGGCCACTAAAGCTGTGCTCGCATGAATAGTTCACTCGCCGTCACTTTCCAATTCTGCTTGAAGCACACTTTCTCGGGGCTCAAGCTCATCAAGATCCTCCAATAAAGGACGACTCATAAGATTCGGGAGAGCAATATCAAAGACTCTTGGTTCGGTCAACAGCTGATCGATAAAATTGTCCATGTAGTCTAGCCTGAAACCGTTCTGTCCCCTGACCTTGAGTTTACGATAATCTGTCAAGAGTGGCTCAAGTGTGAGATAAACATCTTTTGGAGAAAAAACCAGCCGCACATATAATGCCGCCAAAGCCCGAAGATATTTGAATTCATCGTCGTGCAAGTAGTGAAGTATGATGTCCTTCTCCGGTGCTAGTTGCAGCATCTTGAACACCAAGCAAATAAACTCGGTGGGCCGTCCAATGGAGTAAATACCACCAATGTAGGTCAACCCAACCACACGATCTAACACGGTTGACGCAGTGAGGCCGAAACATTGATCTTTGAAATAAAGCGAGTCGAGTATTCGCTCACGTGTAATCTTCTCGATGAGAAATGCTGGATTGACACCATGAACGGTGGTGTTCGCATCTGCTTGGCCTCTTTGAGCATAAAATGGCTCCGAGACCTTCTCTTGAGCCATTTAAGAGAGTCAACTTCGTTACTGAAGGTTATGTTTCGAGTCGGCTCGAACTGGCAAACATTGAATCCTCCATGCAACGATCAAATCAGGTCAAAATTTTAGACTGTGATTCTGCTCCAGTCTAGCATAGACACAGTGAACCTTTGTAGTCCGCGAAATTATGGTAACTGTCCATTCCAATTGACAGGCATTTGCTTGAATCATCTTCCACCGAAATTTGTGTGGAGAACAAATATGTCGTGTTCATCGTACATTGTCAGCTCGTCCTCAAAATTTGGTTCAGAGCAATTCTTGGTTGTTACTTTTACTTGCATCTAGTGTTTCGAGACTCGTGAAAGGGTCGCAATAACTTCCATAAACTCCGCAATGCTGTCAACAGTCAGGAGCATTCATGCAGTGAAGCGTTCGAGTGTTCGGTCATTCTCCATCACTTCTGTTCAGCTAGCAGACGAATCGACCAATGATGCCATCTCGAAACTTGTAGGTGACCTGGATATAGGACTCAACAAGCGGATCCAGTCGTCTGAACAGGGTGGCACCACAAATCCTTTACCGTTTGCTCCAAGGCAATTGAGGTCCGATACTGGCAACGTCTACTTCCGTCCCCAAGATGCCGAGAAATATCAGTTGGCAACGAATAAGTATTACCTACATTGCCTCACGAGTCACTCCAACACGTTGCTCACTTTGACGAATCACAAGCACGAACCGATTATGTGGACATCTGCAGGTCTTTGTGGGTTCAAAAAAGCAGCACGTGGAGGATATGAAGCTGGATTTCGAAGCACGACCATGATGTTGGAGAAAATGAAACAAAAGGAGGAAGACGATGCTGCTCTTGAGCTTAAGGCTCGTACAGAACCTCAAAAGATTCAGAAGACCCAAGCCAAGAAGCAGAAACCGCAATTCAAGCCTGCCTCGATAGAGCTCATCATAAAAGACTTTGGCTTAGGTCGCGAAGCTGTTATGAAGGCTCTGATGGGCGTCGAGGGTGATCACTATCGTACCAAGATCACGAACATTATCGATGCTACGCCGCTGAAATTCGGAGGTGTCAGGGCTCGAGCTGTTCGACGACTATAAACAAATCCTCATAACAACTCCTTGACACTCGAAACGTGAAACTTATGTTCATCATCATCACTATCATCATCAAACTTTTTGGGAGTCGGTGGATCGATGGCTTTCGAACTTGTACTGTACAAAAGTCTGAACTTCTGTCTGTGGACGAAGATACGTTACAGTAGACTCATTGTGTGCGTACATCGCTGTACATATGCAATTTCTGTATGCGCACGGTCCCCTGATAGCAAAGATTCCTGGCGCACAATTGGCCTGTCTGAGGGATGTATGTCAATAATCAGTCTGTACATCGATGATGATTCCGCGGAAAAGGTCGATTATCTGGATTCTTAGACTCGCCCACATTTGTGCACAGTGAAGACAATTTTGATGGTCTTTGCAGGCTATCCGTCTTGTCAGTACCCGTTTAGGACGATGTCTCGTCAGTAGCAAGACGAGCCGGGAAGTTCTCAATGGTCTCACCTTGGACATCCAGCTCTGGAAGTGGATTATGCTATCATTATAGCCATGTCGAGCTCTACTTGCTTGCTGAAGAATTTGTTGTAATCTTCTGGTTTGGATCTTGGAATGCCAATCTCTTCACGTCTTGGTTGTTCAAGTCCTGGTGCGTAACGCCAGACGAGACTGTATACTCTACTTTGAATTTGTCAATGAGATGACTGTCGCTAGCTTACTCATGGGATTGTTTGCGTACATGTCTTTTTTACCTTGTGCTCGGCAGAAGTACTAGGTTTGAACAGGTCTGGTGTCTTTCATGCATGGTCCAGACCTCGAATAGATTTCCACATAAGTCTATAGTCTATAATCTATATTGTGATCTGTACGAATCTATTTGCACTATCCTCTCCCTGCTGCTTCGCAATGGCAACATAGTGACCATCCAAGAAGTGAAGCTCAAAGTGCCAGTCCTGCTGCACATCCTTAACATACAGTACCGCTGCATCGTTCTGCAATGGATGCTCCTCATCGACATAACTTATCGACTGGAACTCGATGGAGGGAAGATCCCCCAAGATTCCGGCCCCTGTGGCCTTGACGTATGCCTCCTTCAGAGCCCAATGCTGCGCGAATTTCTGCAAGTCACCTCCGATCTGCGCCCACTCAGTCCTCGAGAAGACGTCCTGGAAGCTCGAGAGATACGATTCACTCGTTTCTGGAGACACGAGCTGTTCCGGAACAGTCACGTCGACTCCGACGCGACCGCTCTCGAGGACGGCGACGAGCGCGACTGTGCCCGCGTGATGCGAGACGTTGAAATCGTGTGCGCGCACTGCCGAGTGTCGATACATTGGCCGATTGTCGTCGTCCCGAACGACTGCTCCGATCTTGTCGGGGGATTGCCCTAGGATGTCCGCGATGAAGCGTCGTTGAAGAAGGATGGAGCCGAGAGCCATGTTTCGGTCCTTGGCGAAATGAAATTTTTCCACGGTCTGAGCGTCGGAGGATGGAATCGTCCTGAGATTTTGTTTATATGCTTCATCCGTCCATTTAGAAGTGTCCAGATGCCACCTGATCAAAGTACCTTTCTTGGGCGTAACGGCCTGCTCCCAATATGGAGTGTGGTATGGCACAACGTCCGGTGCTAGATTGCTAAAGTTCGCGGTGATGGTCTCCTGTATTGTGTTGTAGATTATCTTGTAACCACTACCGATCGGATGAAGACCATCTCTGAAGAACGAGCACAATCTTTCGTTCTTGGGAACCTTGAGGCTACCTGGAAGTGGTTTACCGTGTTCAACCTTCCAGTCGATGGCTACCATGAATTCATTCCAGACGTCAGCACACGGGACTTGTAAGCGCTGGCAAAGTTCCTTCAAAGCTACACCGTACTCGTGAGTGACCTCTGCTGTGCGTGTCGCACCAAACACGACATCGTGAGAGTAACCCTCAATTGGCGGAGGCGTAACTGCTATCACCTTACCGCGAAGCGCGGAGGATGTGAGTAGAGCTTCACAATTTTTCAGGTAATCATCCAATGGAACGTGCTGAATTGTGCCCGGTAAAGTTGCATCATTTGCACCAAAGAAGAGCACAACAACTTTTACATCGTCATCTCTATGGGGGAATATCCTTGGCAGCAAGTCTAATGCTTGTACCGTCGTGTAGCCCGAGAACCCACGATTCTTGACATCCAGTCGTCTTGTGTATGCATTGGCCAGAGCAGAGCCATAGCCTGAAAACTCCGGGTCGAATGATTGTTCTGTAATCGAGTCGCCAAAGAGCACGATTTGACCATAGGATTCGATATCTCCCGCTCGAAGAATAGAAGAAGACATTTGAGAAATGCCCGCACGCTATCAGCCTTCAGGCAGGGCTTGCAGGGCCACTTGTTATACAACCAGAGAAAGCGGAAGTCAAATGCCTTTCTGTCGTTCGATTGTGGAGAAGTCGACTTCTCCACAGTTCGAGTTCAGATGAGCCAATCACATTCCGTCGCTGCGTGTGATCGACCACCAAGTCGTCTGACGAAAGCAAACGTCGGCTTCAGTTCTGTAGCAACCGTCGCTGTTCATTCTTAGCTTCAGGAACGAGTTTCCATAAAACTGAAAGTAGTCTGAGATAGATGGGGGACTTGTTGGATACCGGTGCTACAACAAGACGGGAACGTGCCGTCAATGTGCTTGTGACCGGCTTCGGGGCATTCAGAAGTGCTAAGAAAAACCCGTCTTGGGAAACCGCGAAATTGCTCTCGAAGCGTGGTATCCCATGTGAGGACGCAAACAGGCAGATATCTCTCGACATTTCCTATGTACCCACAGAATACGAATATGTAACCGAGATCTTGGCGCATTTTCACGGACTGTCAGATCATGCACCCACGATACCACAAAGTCTGATCGATGATCCTGTAGTAGCGGCAAGGAGCGACTTTGACCCACAAAAGAGATATGATCTGATTCTGCACATTGGCCAAGGCAAATCCGGGGGCGTCTGCATCGAAACAGTTGGCCATCAGACAGGATACGACAAAGCAGATGCTACAGATCGTCTAGCACCTCTAATAGAAGAACCATCGAAATCCCCAGAAGGAAGTCGTGGTCATAGTGTATCAGAAGTTGTTGGAAGGGAGCTCAATACCGATGGTGAGCTGCTGACCCAGATCGATACTGCAAAGCTGGTCGATACCGTGTCCAAAGAGTTCACAGACATCAAGATCACGAAGAGCATTGATGCCGGTCACTACCTGTGCGATTTCATATTCTTCGGCTCTTTGGCGGCCGCGATTCAGGCACAGGACAGAGCGCGAGCAGCCGGGACAGATCCTGCAAGAACTCAGGTACTATTTGTTCATGTCTCGCCCGAAAAGAGCCCACTAAGCATAGAAGACATGGCGGATGTGCTACAGAGCATTATAAAGGAAGTAGCGACAACGTTGAAAGGAGGACGCGTGTGACTGGATTATTGAATTCATTGTAAGCATTGATAGATCCTCGATGAGCGCAAGGCCGCGGCAATTTGTATATCCTGTAAAGCTGCGCGTCGCAACCAAGGAATAGCATAATGGTTGGAGTCAACGTTTTACTGCCGTGGTAAACAAGTACGATATCTGCTCATCGTTTGTGAGAGCAAGACATTTTACCCCACAACAGAACCCGATGACGTGCCAGAGCTCCAGCAGATCCACTGGAGCCACGGAATCGGCAGAAGTTCAGTAGGACTTCATCTCTACAAATGCTCATTCACTGAAGGAACGTGCCCATCGCTCACGTCTGGGCCTGCCGATGAAAAGATCAATCAGCTCGGAGCCAGAAGACGAGTCTGATGATTCTTCGAAAGGTCCTAAACGAGCAAAGACAGATATCGATGAGTGGCCAGCCTCGAAAGTCTCGATGGAGCTGGCACGGACGTTCATCAAGAATGCAGCAGCCTCGAATTCGCGTGTAGTGATTTGTCCTGATAAGGATGTACGTAAAGATCTGCTTGAGGTCACTGCGCTCATAAAGTAGGCAGATGGATTGAGTGCTGGCACGATTATGCTGCGGACTCTTGTGACGTTGGGCCTTGATTCCAGTTTGATTTCAGTTCATCTACTGTCCAAGGGAACCGGTATACACTCCGCCGAAGAGACCGACAAGATTGTAAAGCTGGAACCGAAGCATATAATAGTGCTGGATCAGGGGAGCAGAGGGGGCCCACCGATCCTTGCAGACGTACCCACCCTGATCATCGACCATCACTACTCCTTCGAATTCCCAGAAGAAGCTACCATCTGTACAGCGGCATACTCCCCACCGATTGCAACATCTGCTCTGTTGACGTATTGTTTGTGCGAACCGTTACACGAGGAACTCAAGTCAAGGATCAATTATGTGGCCGTGATAGGCACAGTCGGGGATTTATCTTCCACAGTCAAATGGGTGGAGCCGTTTCCACCATACTTGGGCGAGGTTATGCGCGACCAAGGAAAGAAGAACGTAGCGGATGCAGTAGGTCTATTGAATGCTCCAAGACGATCGCACATATACAATACGATCGAAGCCTGGAACTCTTTACAGGCATCGAGCAATACTTCCGACATTATCCATCACTCCACGAATCCCCATCTCGTCAAATTGTTGGAAGCGAGGGATGAAGTGGCTGTAGAGAACGAAAGGCATGGTCGTAATGCTCCGTTGTTTTCACTGGACAAAAGGACGGCCTGCTTGATCATAGACTCGGGATGCCAGGTTCATCCCCTGATTGCTACCAAGTGGGCGAGCTTTCTAAAGTCCAAGGATTTGATGGTGGTGATGTGTGCAAATACAGGGTACATGGAGGGGAAAGTGCACTTCAGTTGCCGCGTACCCAAGTTCCGCAGGGTTGATGATGGCACAGCCAACGCTGTAGACTTACAGGCCGTTCTGAAGGAATATGCTTCACGCAATCCGGATCTCGAGCGGCGTCTGATTGAGGGTGGGTCCTTTGCCAAGGGCCACAAGGAAGCGAGTGGGGGAGTACTAGATACTGAAGTGTGGGAAGAGCTGTATAAAACTATGGAGATTGGCAAACCCATCAAGAAGACCAAGGAAGTGCCGAAGAAGCAAGCGAATGTATTGACGAATTACTTCAAATCACCTGTGAAGAAGAAGGTTTGACCGGGCACAGTAAGATATGTATGAATGGGACGAATTGTACAGTACTCTCATTCCCTCAAAATCTTCCAGTATTCGTGAAGTATCGATGCCCTGGCAGGGTCGAAGCTGCGAACATTCCCACATCCTTGAATACTGAAGCAATTGCAACCAGCATCTGCCACAAGCGGCTAGATAAGATAAAAGCGGCTCACCAGGTTCGTGGCACCAAAAATTATGCTGCACAATATAATTGTTCCTGTACCGAACGTGAGTTTCACGACTGTACATCTTCGATAATGGACATTGAGCCAATAGAAATCACGGAAGAGCAGTTGCAGCTGAACCGAAAGTTCTTGACGGCCTGCACTGAACTAGATTTGCAAGCAGTCCAAGCGCACATCGACACCGGTTGCGATGTCTGGTTCCAGGATCCCGAGTCCGGTGAAGGTGCACTCCACATCACAGTTGTCGCGGCCCATTCTCGCTCGGAGGAAGAGCGAGGGATCGAGATATTGAACCATCTGTTAAGCAATGGAGGAGTATGGAACCAAATGTCAAAAATTAATGAGACACCCGGATGCACTGCGAGACGACTGTTTGGCCACTCGTCCAAAATTTACCAGACACTGTTGAATGCTGGAGTCAGGGCAGAGCTTTTGCTGACGGCATTGGACAAGCAATCTGGCTCACACGACCCCTCAGAACGAAACAAGACATTCTTGAATGGCAAGCTGGTGTACACTGCACCCACGGAAGACTCGACTACACTTCTTGATGAAGAAAATAATGCCGTCATGATGACCTGGGAACAAGATATCATGGTAAAATCCGCCGCTATTGTCGTGCCGACAATAGGCGGCGGATCGGTCCTGAACGTCGGCTTTGGCCTGGGACTGATCGATTCTGCCATACAGGCACGCAAACCTAAACGACACGTCATCATCGAGGCACATCCGGACGTCCTGAAGGAGATGAGAGACAAAGGGTGGTACGAAAAAGAGGGAGTCGAAATCTTGGAGGGCAGATGGCAAGATGTGGTGGATGACTTGGCTGATCGCGAAACCTTTGACGGCATCTACTATGATCCGTTCGAGTACTGGGAAGACATGCACCAGTTTTTCGATTCTGTTGTGGCTCTACTCAATCCAGACGGAGTCTTTTCATTCTTTCATGGTCTTGGGGCAGACAATCAGACGTTCTATGATGTTTATACCAGGATTTTAGAGATTGAATTGTCTGACTTTGGACTCGACACGACCTTTCAAGAACTGGACATTGAGACAAAAGACGAAGAGTGGCTGGGTGCAAAGAGACGCTACTGGAGTCTGGACAAGTACCGCCTGCCGACTTGCAAGTTTATGCAGTAATAAAGGTTTACGGAGCTGTGTCACTTTGTGCTCATCGATAAGGCAATACGGCTCGCCAGGCATGCATTCCGGCGATCTCTCTTTTCATTAATTCATTACTGATTCATCACTCATCAATCACTCATCAATCACTCATGCAGCCATTTTTGTAAATGGGTCTTGCTCAGTATCTGCCTGACACACCTTTTTACGGGGGACAAGGGGTTATCTTTCTGTCGAGCTGAGGCTCGGCACTCGTCTCTTGCCATTGGGCACTGTTCCATGTCGAGCGAGTAATTCGATACATCGGCAGAGTTGATGATGAATGCAACACTCTCCTCGGACCGAATCGTGCAGACTGAAGGACGAGGAGTGCGGGGATATAGTAATCCACACGTCGCGTCCTCTCCATATGCTGTGGCCTCGCTCATGCAAGACTTTGGAGCACAGGACAGTGTTCTGTGCTGATCGATGGGCATATCATTGTATCGCAGGGGTTCTACCCTTGATTGAATTGACGACGTACTACATCCGTAGACGGCCCCCGAAAGCCTCGTAGTCGACAGGACATTGTCGAGCGGACGTTGATGTCTACGCGTAAAGAGTCTGAAGAAGCTCGTCGTGTATCTTGGCTGTGGGACTGAGGATTCCTTAACTCGCTGGAACCTCGGTGTCGTTCTTGGTCTGGCAAACACCCTCCGAGGTCTGCCCATTTCAATACAATATGTCCGACAAGTTGTTTGTATGTAGTCTTGGAGATTGTGAAATCACTATAAAAGATATTGGTCGTTCGAGGTGTCTTTCTACAAGTGTATGATATTCGTCCCTAAAGAACTTGTTTACATTAGTCTAAATTGAAACCGCAATCAATATTGAAAGCACATGTCGAGACTTGAAACGAGAAACATAGTGCGCATACGAAAGGAGTCCAAATTATCGAGCATAGCCTTATCCCACCCTGGGTCACAGATGGAGCGAGATTTGTGCTGTCGTCAACGTGAATCATTATGCAAGCGTCGAACACTAGCATCCTCCCCGCAGTGCCAGGACCAAGTGTAATACACTACCACCCTCCAGACCAAATTCCGTAGCCGTCTTCTCGTCACTCATCTGCTTGCCACCAAAGATCAAACGTTGTTGTGGCGGTGGAATTCCCTCCTTTTCCTCGACTCGTTCCTTGATTCTGCTCACCTGCGGCGGTCAGCTCTCGTCCACATCAGGACTTGCTGTTTAGAGAGATAGGACATGTAGAACTGTCCCTGAAGTCCTCATCGGGCAAGCATTTCGGTATGTCGTACTTTGTCTGATGGTTCAATGTCTAGTTCAATCTCCTTGCCAGTGAGTGTCTGGCTACGTCAGATCAAGCACTTTTCCATGGAGCGAGCATGATGGCTACCTTGACCTTGATGAGCATACTTAGACCGTTCTATCTTGCTTGTAAACAGGCTCGAGGCAGCATCGAGTTATAACACACATCACGACATGATGAGCACTTGCCAATACCGTACGGAAGCTTGATTCAGAATTGACTGGAATCGTGGAGTAAGCCAGAATTGCACGTGATGATACCGGCAGTTATGTTCTCTGGATTGTAGCGTTTGGTTGCTAATACATCTGGAAGAGTCTATGCGCTTCTCGGTCGACTTGTCAATTTGTCTTCTGCGTCGATGCAGGACATATAAATGATCGTCGGTCTGCTATTGAAGTTTGCGCTCATCTCCATCATAGCCAGCTTTATTCAGACGGCCTTGTTTTCTTCCTCGAAGTCCTCGAAACACTCGCCAATACGCAACACATCACCTCCATCCAGTCTGAACGCCACCACCATGTCGTTCTCAGGTCCTGCGCGAAAGGTCGCCAAAGTAGTAAAGGCTATTGAGCAAGCTGAAGGTGCGGGTGCAAGAGTTCGCAGATCCATCGGCACACAACAGCTTCGAAACTTCTCGCCGTTCTTGATGCTCGATCATTTCAGAGTCCCCAAAGGCGCGGGTTTCCCGGACCACCCCCATCGTGGACAAGAGACTGTCACATATATGCTAGAAGGCACTTTTCAACACGAAGACTTCGCCGGCCACGCAGGTCAGATTGCAGCTGGTGACCTACAATGGATGACTGCGTAGGTTTTGTCTTCGTGAGTACTATACAGAGGCTGACGATGTAGTGGACGCGGAATTCAACATGCAGAAATGCCCTTACAGGATAGCGATACCATACCTACTGGGCTTCAACTTTGGGTCGATCTACCAGCCAAGGACAAGCTCTGCGAGCCGCGTTATCAAGAGCTCAAGGATGCGAAGATTCCCCGAGTCAAGCCGGATCCCCTCGTCGAGGTCAAAGTGATTAGCGGAGACTCATATGGGGTCTCGTCCCCGATACAAACACTTGTAGGAGTATGGTACATGGATATACGAATGCAACCAGGTGGCAGTCTGAAACAACCTATCCCTGAAGGTTGGAACTCGTTTTTATACACAATCAGAGGTGACGTCGTTCTTGATGGCAAGACTATTAGTGCCTACAACACCGTGGTGCTGCGCCCCGAAGGAGAGGGCTTGGAAGTACACAATCGTAGCGATGAGCCCGCTAGATTTGTGCTTATTGCGGGTGAACCTTTGGACCAGGAGGTGGTACAGTATGGTCCATTCGTGATGGACAGTCAATTTGGCATTCAACAAGCTTTCGCGGATTACCAGTCCAAGACAAACGGGTTCGAGCGTGCTGCGACTTGGCGAAGCAAGATCGGAGAGCATATGATGTAGTTCATTCAGTGTAGCAACCATCTGGCAAGTCGTACCAGTAGTGCACGGCTGGCCAAGTACATGACCATAAACTTTGTCCTCTCGCTGCCAAGCAACTCGAAGCCACTGTCAGGCTCCACAACATCACACGGAGCTCCCTCATAAAAGTTTAGAATCTGATCTGATGTTTCCATCCACGGTATCTACAGGTGACTCACAAGCCAAGGCTAGTCTGTCTACTAAGACTTCCTTCAGCAGGATAGGTTGTGACTATGAATGGTACGGATCTGTTGTCAAATGATCCCGAGCATGGATGGATCGTGCAAAAGTTTGGTGGGACGTCTGTAGGCAAGTTTGCAGACAAGATTTGTTTAGATATTGTCAAGTGAGTCAACCTCGTGTCTCCTGAAGCCGGAACTGATGCGTCAGAACGCATGTCCAGAACAATAGAATCGTGCTCGTCTGTTCAGCTCGGTCTGCAGATACCAAAGCAGAGGGAACGACGAACAGATTGATCAAGGCATCGAAAGAGGCCGAACGATTACCAAGGACAGACGACTACCGCAAGATTGTCAAAGTTATCGAATCTGATCACATACAAGCTGCCACGGATGCCATATCGAATACAGAAATACTTGCGACCCTGAGGAAGAGTATTGAGAAGGAATGTGCATTCCTGCAAGGACTTCTAGGCGCAGCTCAATTCTTACAAGAGGTCAGTCCCAAGACGATGGACAACATATTGGCCACGGGAGAGAAACTGAGTTGTTTGATTATGGCAGCCATGCTCAATGACAGAGGAGTCAGTGCCGAGTACGTCGGTATGGAAGACGTCATTGGAGAGTACGATGCCAGTAATGGCTTGGACGTCAATTTCTACGACTTTGTTTGTGATAAGATGGCAAAGCGTATACAGCAGTGCGGTGACCGTGTGCCTGTCGTGACGGGATACTTTGGCGTTGTTCCTGGCAGTCTATTGGCCATGATTGGTCGCGGTTACACAGATTTGTGCGCTGCCCTTATAGCCATCGGACTGAAGGCAGATGAGCTTCAGGTCTGGAAAGAAGTGGACGGTATTTTCACAGCAGATCCCCGCAAGGTCCCTACTGCTCGCCTTCTACCTCGTATCACTCCCGAGGAAGCTGCAGAATTGACATACTATGGATCCGAAGTCATTCATCCATTCATCTCCAACCTAGTCGTTCGAGCACGAATCCCAATCAGGATCAAGAACGTCGAAAACCCAGCTGGCGCAGGTACCGTGATTTTCCCTGATGCAGACACCAGGAGTGGCTCTGCCACGCCCGTCAATGTGCCGCACAAGAATCCTTTGGAAGTTATGAAGCACGGCAAGACACCAACGGCGGTCACAATCAAGGATAACATCAACATTCTTGTGGTTGAGAGTGATCGTAAATCTGTTTCTCATGGTTTCTTCGCCAAAGTCTTTGCCATTCTTGACAAATGGAAGTTGACAGTCGATCTCATCTCGACCTCGGAAGTTCACGTCTCGATGGCCATACATGCCGAAGTCAAGCTTGCTGCGCTCAAGGGAGCGGAGGAAGACTTACGAAAGGTGGGAGATGTTCAGCGTAAGCGAGACATGGCTATCCTGTCTCTGGTGGGCAAGCAGATGAAGAACATGATTGGTGTCTCTGGCAAGATGTTTTCTACCTTGGCGCAGGCGGGAATCAACATTGAAATGATCTCGCAAGGGGCAAGTGAGATCAACATATCTTGTGTCATCAATGAGAAGGACTCCATCAAGGCCCTCAGTGTGATTCATCAACACCTGCTCACGACGAATAGCTTCAGTGACAAGGGGTGGTTGTTTCGCTAGAGATCCATGTATCTATAGAGATGCTTGGACCTCCGCCGGAAAAGTGTACATACAAAATGTAGAAATGGTCAGGTATGTTAGACAGGATCGAAAAATAGGATATAATGTAAAACATAGAATGGCTGATAAGCCTGACTATACTAGAGTGACTAATTGCTTGTGGAGAGATGTCCAGGATGATTAAAAGTACTGACAAGAGGTGGAGATTTGAAATCGAGCAGTGTGGAAAGTCTGGTTCTGATCTGCCATCTCTTAGAGTTGCTCGAATCCCAACCTTGTGCACCATTGAAGGGCTGGTCCGCGAAGACTCTGGGAAAACGAGCAGGCAAGAGTTGGCGCTTTGATTGAGATTCGCTGGTGAAGAGAAGAAGGAGACTAGAGAATTTGTCGAATACCGGGTAGACCAACAAACATTCGCATCTCCTTCTTTCCTAGTAATCCACCAATACATGTTACAGGACGCAACACTTGGCTAAATTTCAACAAGTGGACAACCAGCATCTTCGGCAAGAAGTTATGAGACAATCTGCAACTTCACTCGTCTCTAGGGCTTTTCCAGGTAGAAGTGATCTTCTCGGGTAGCCATTAAACCAGGGTCTTGACGAATATTAAATCTGGCTTGATCGACGTGTTTGGCGATCTGGGAACCCGTGACTGTTCAGACAGGCGGAGAATTCCGCTTCGGCTCTCTGCGGTCAAGGGACAACTTTGCGCAAAGTCCACTTGCGCGGGAACGGAAACCAAGCACCGGGCTCTCGACCAATCAGATATTAGAATCTTAGACGATGGCGTGATGTCACGATTACAAAGCCACGATACACACGTGCAGAGGTTGCACTCGGCTAAGGGCGGGAGATGCACTCTGATCAGTAGGACGTGCGCTCAAGAAGTTCAGCGACAATTGGACACAGTCTGCATAATTATCACAAGAATCATACTTGAATTGACAAGCACACAGTCTCGCGCGTGAGGCCTCTGGAAGAAGCAAGGGATGCCGCCATCAACACACTACCTCAACCTGCTCAATCTCAATCATGCGGACGAGCAGGCACAGCAATTTGACTTTACAAATGAGGATATCGCAAAAGAGCTTGAATTGTTCACCAACACGAGCTTTTTAGATACCGAACCATACTACCAGCAGAACTTTGGCGGATCCAACAATTTTGATGCACAATTGCTTAATGGTCAATCGAATCCAGCATTCAACGAACTCAATAATGACAAGCTAAAATACCACACTAATGCCACATTACCACGAAACCAGCATCCACAGTTCCAGAATCTGCCAAATTCCACCGCCGACTCCGTCGTGGACGGCGAGCGATACTACGACCAGCAATTCGATGCTTCTTTCACTTCCCCCACCGTCAACAAGCGCTCTGCAGACGAAGCTGGTCTGGATTACAGCGTGACGCCGTCATCGAACCCCGAGGAAGGCGAGGACAAGAAGGGCAAGACGTTGGATGAGGAAGACAAGAGACGTCGCAACACGGCTGCATCAGCTCGATTCAGAGTCAAGAAGAAGCAAAGAGAGCAGGCACTGCTCGAGTCTGCCAAGCAAGCGACGGACAGAAACACAGCACTCGAGACTCGCGTGAAGGAGCTGGAAATGGAGAACAAGTGGCTCCGTAGTCTGCTGAAGCCGGTCAATATGGAACAGAGCAAGAACGTCCTGGCGAGTCTGTGAAGAGTCACCAAACCATTTGCACAATCGTTTCCGTCGAATGACAACACAATCACACCGAAAAGTCAGTTTCTCCCTTCATTGCACAAAAGCGAGTCGTCATATACCAAGACTAGTCGGTCGCTCCAAGCCTTCATCCATGAGCGGCGAGTTCATTTAGCAGTAGCGCATCTGGTAGTCCCTTTCCATATATATTCTAAAAAAGGTTGAAACAAATGGTCCCCATTGACATCGACCGCTTGTCATATCTACTCAGTCACTATCGCATATGCCGCCGGTCTTGATCACATAGACACATTCGCCCTCGCCAACTAGAAAAGATGAGTTGCTGGACACGACGGCAGCGACAAGAGAACGAACCATCGGGACTATCCTGAATCTTTGCCACTCGCTCCTCCCCTCGCCCCTTCCGCAACAGGATCCTGGTCGCAGAGGCGTGTGCAAGTATGTGACCTCCAACCGGTTTCCGATCAGCGCTAGCAAACATGGCGGCTGCTCCCGGATCGCTCTGCACCCTGGCTCCGTCAATCCATTGTAGCACGACGTACAGCTTTTGTGTTGCTCACTGGTTGGTGAGGAAGACGGCGACATTGAACTCCTCACTGAGTTTACACAGTCTCGAGAGCATGACATTCAACTTTTGTTGTCTGTCTGCCAACTCGCCACGACCAGAGTAGTCGACGCGAAACAAGGCCATGATGGAGTCGATGACCAGTAACTTGTAGTTGCCATCGGCAGCAAAGAGTCCGCACACTTTATCGATCGCCTCCTGCTGCATCTCGGTGTTGAAGCAACGGTTGACGACGATATTTTCCATGGCTGCGTCCTGGTCCACGCCGAACCGTTCAGCGATCGATCTGCACCGCTACCCGATCAGTAGGGCCCCAGAGCTTGGACATCAAAAGCAGCAGACGTCTGGACGGAATGTTCCTTCAGTGTCAATATAAGCTGCCTTGCCCTCTGCTCCCCCCATGGCTTTCGGCAACTGTGTGGTGACACACCTAAAGTCATCAACCTCTACTCCCTTTTAGTTCCGTCCGTGGGCACCCACATGGTGTGCGCCAGTTGAGTCTTTCCACACCGAAATTCCCCAAAGACTTCAGTCAAGGACATTGTCATCACCCCACCACCGAGCATGGCGTCGAATGCCTTGCTGCCTGTCGAGATGGCGCAGACTTTCTTCCGTACCTGGGAGATTTCGATAGCGCTCTGGAACGTCGCGGACGGCTAGCACGTCAGGGTGGTGGTAGACTCTCGATTGTGTGGTTGACCAGTAACTTTCCGCACGCCTCTTTGATCTTTTCAATCTTGGCTTCTGAGAATCCTTTGATCTTTGCCAACTGTCTGCGAGTAGTCATTTGTGCTCCAGATATTGTGTGTATGCCTGCTTGTTTCAACTTTGTGATGTCTGCTATGCCAATGCCATGATTCTATCTCGTCAATGTTTGGCCGCATCAAGTAGAAGATAGTGTGACCTGTAAATCCTCAATCTCTAGGAATGCAACCTCTTCTTCAATCAATTCCTCAGTCATGCTGCCTGTCTGATTCTGGCATGGTCATGTCGGATGTGTATTAGGAAGCATGTAAAAGGACTATTGCAAGGATCAGACGTAAATTGATCATTCACTGATCGCGAGAGTCTCCTGATTGCTGATCGAGACGCGGCCAGAGTTACCGTAAATTGCCCGACGAAATGGGGCCTGAAGACTGATCACGATCACAAATTTTGTAGGCTCTAAAGGTCACTTGAACAGGGACACAAGACTGCGTGAAAACCGTCCATCAGAAGGACACGCCGTGCTCTGCTGATAGTGATGGCACTCGAAGACTATATAGTTGTTCCGGTGACAGTGCCTGGTCCTGATTCAACCAAGGATTCCACCACACACCACTTGTACATGCGCAAAAATACGCCTCAGTTCCCCATTGAAGACGATCAGAGGACAATCTTTGTCGCAAATATACCTATAGACTCTACAGTGGCCCACTTTAAAGCACTCTTTTCATCGCTCGGTGGCCGGGTGGAAGCAGTCCAATTCCACACGCCTCAGAATACAGCAAAGTACATCGCGCCGGAGGATATCCCGATGGAACTGGACACAATCACGGACGAGACGTTCACAAAGGACGTGAGGAGATTGAAGCGTGCGGCCGTCTTGCCGCTGACCTGGTCGCGGACGGTGCTGCGTGCCGGCTCGAACGCCCATGTTACGTTCCTGGAACGGTCGGAACTCCAGGCCGTGCTCAAGGCAGCACGGAAGTCAAAGGTCGAGTTGGTCTGGGGCGCCAACATTCCTGCGGGCAGAGTGCCTCCGCTAGGCCCACAGCGGTACCGCGACCACCTGGCCGCCTCGCAACCCGACCCGGCGGTCTTGCAGACCGCGGTAGACGCGTACATGGAACTCTTCAATCAGGAGGAAATCCTGCGCCGCAGAAAACAAAAACTGATGAGGTCCGAGCCGGACGAGGACGGGTTCGTCACCATCACGAGAGGCGGTCGTGCGGGTGCTGGCCGTGCCGCCGACGCCGAAGAGATCAAGAAGAAGGCGGAAGGTAGGGGCATCGTGAGCGACCTCTACCGGTTCCAGCGCAGGGATGAGCAAAAGGCAAAGATGAACAACATGAGGATGAAGTTTGAGGAGGACAAGAAGAAGATTCAGGAGCTCCGGTCGAGGAGAAGGTTCCTGGCATAGACCAGTACATGTCATGACCTCAGCAAGTGCATATTTAGCGGCAGGCGGTCTAGCGATACAAAAAAAAAATACAGTGCATGCAATGAAGATCCACAGCCGGCTGGAGTAGGATAAAGCACTCGTGAAGCATGACTGCTTGAAATTGTTGAAGAATGAAAACGAATTGACTATCGCGAAACGCATATGCTCGCCAAAACCACGACTACTGATGCTCCCTGAAAGTGACTCTGGTCGACCGACAGACCGACGAGACTAGACCTGCATGAGGTCGTAATCGTCCAATTTGTCATTGTAGGTCGCAATCTTCCGCTTGATTTTGCTGCTGTCGACCCAGGTGACGTAGTCCTCGAGCGATCGGTTGACGAGGTAGGCAGGGTCGGTGACGACCTCGGGGCCGACGCGGACGTGTCCCTGCTCGATGTACGTGACCGCCTGGCTCACCAGCTGACACATCTTGAGGCGGCACATGACGATGGGCAGCCGGCGGCGACAGAATGCGCTCACGGAGAGGCCATTGATGTCGCTCAACTTGGTCGCCGACGGGACGAGGCCCATTGCGAACGCCTTGTCGAGCAGCAACGATTCCTGGCGCCGTCTGAACCCGTCCTCGGCCGACAACAGCGAGAGTCGGTGCGCCATGTGCTTCATCGACCCGGCAATCTTGTTGTACTTGAAGTAATCCTCCCGATTCTGGATATGGTACCGCCTGATGACGGCCAGGTCCCGGTGGTTGTTTTCCGACTTGTAGGTGAAGAGGTCGACCTTTTTCAGCAGCTTCTGCTCGTGATGCTTGAGTTCCCTCATCTCGTCTCGTCCCGACTATTATATCGCACGAGAGCAAACGAGTATAGGAGCAGACTCTGATATATTCGGGTTGCAATCGAGCGCAACTTTTTTGTGGCGTCGTCGCGGGTGCCGATATCGATCGAGCCTGACATCCCGTCTTTTGTCCATGACGCCGCTCCCTCTCCATCTCATCATGCTTACTACCTTCCACTCGTCCCCTACACAAAAAACTCTGCCCACCGGGTCAAGGGGTGTCAGCAAGAATAATGTCACAATCTCTCCAGGCACTGTCGCTCTACCGCTCAATCATCCGGGCGGCCCAGCCGCTCCCCTATAATTTCAGACAATACGCCAAACGTCGAGCGAGGGACAGTTTCACCGAGTTTCGATCGTTGCAGGACGGCCGACAGGTCCAGGAAGTCTTCCAGGCCGGACTCGAGGACCTGCGCATGTTGAAGCGTCAGGGCACGATCCACGGCATGTTCCACACCGACCCGCTCGTCGTCGAGGTAACCGTCGTCGCCCTCCCACTTTGTGTCGTCTATTGATCTCCCCAGGGCAAATTGGCCGGTAAGCAGACCGGCAAAGACAACGAACTCGTCCGTACACGGGAGATTGGCTACGATTGAGCAGTCCCTGCATCCGCCCTCCAAACACGACGACGTGCTACCGTGGCGGCATGGATAAAGACAAGACCACGATGAGAGCTGGTGTGGCAACGTCATCCCATGTTACACACTTTTCTGGGATTCTGATCTACAGTTCTCGCTCGTCACCCTCTAGAATTATCTACATGCTTCGTCAGGCTTTCTAGACTACACCTCTTTCTGAGGGACATGTTCTGGCGTTCTGGCCATTAGTCCATCTCTGAATATATTGAGCATTGCTCCCGTGGTCACGCTCATGTCTGGTCGTACTGGAGCCGGCATCTTTGCCGTTGGTGTCTTGGGTGTCGTCCTCGCGTCGACCTGGACATCCGAAAGTATGCCCAACCATTCGCCAAACCCATCGTCACCAGTCTTCCTGAGTATTGCTTCCAGCCTTGAATGACTCACTTCCCTCTTCTGCTCCAGATATGCACTGTAAGTGTCTATCTCTCTGATGATGCTCGTCCTCTGCTGTTCATCCATGTCGGCTACACTATTCTTGAGTTCCATCGCAGGCGTGCCAGTATATGCCTTGAGACAGTGGTGATACCAGCCGACATATCCCTCTCTCATGCTGGGTGAATTGCGAATGATTTGACTAGCAAACTTGATGAAACTTGACTCGTGCTTGTCAACCAAGGAGACAAACTTGTTGATGTTTCCATTTGCTTCCGAGACTGATATGAGTTCAGTCAAGAAGTTTTGAGCATCAGCGAGTCCTTCTGGTAGATTGGCTGCCTTGTGCAGCTCTGCAATGATTGGAAAGAAGATATCGAGCCCAGCTCGAATGGTGCTTGTGAGCACTTCATCGCCAGTCAAGATCCTGATAAGTTCGATCCGGTCACGCCTAGACAATTGCAGTTCGAGATACTTCAGACAATCGGTGTGTCCTTGCTGACTGAATTTCGTGGTTCCCAGAATGGCAGCCACGATACTGATACCCTCTGCCTGACTCCTCTCCCGCAGAGCGACCTGCTCTGCCCGGGATGTGTCGTATACATACTTCTTAAGACCATCGGCCTGTGCTTTGGGAAAGCCATCGCGTTCAATGGTAGCGATGCCCTTCTCGCAACGAGTTTGATCTTGACCGAGGATGGTCGAGATCAGTGTTTGCAACAGTGCTTTCCCACCAAACATTGATTTTGCGAGGAAAACCTTGATCAGTCCTTGTACCATCTGCGTGGCATAAGGAATCTTGAGTGTTTGACGAATGGTCCAGTACGGGAGTTTTTCGTGCAGCCTCTTGAGGATGTTTAATGTATCAGCACCGTCGGGAGACGAGACAAAGATGTAGTGCAACAAGGAAGCGAGAGTCAATTTTATGTACAATGCAGCAGCATACTGGTGGGCAGGCCAACTATCGGTAGGCTTCGCTGATTCCAACAGGGCCAGAGCGTCAGTCAAGTTTGAATCGTAGATCATGCCAATCTTCCATATCCTCCACGCTTCCATCAGATCGGCAGCGTTCATGTTTTCCTTGCTGAGCTCTGGATTCCGCTTTGCTTCATCGTGAGTCTGGTTTTGTGCCACCTTTCCAAAGAGTCCGCGTGCAATATTGGCAAGGAAGACAGACACAGACATGCCCAAGACCTTGCGTTTCGAAACCTTGCCTTTGTCATATGAGTCGGACAAGGTTGACTCCGCCATGTTCTCCAGAATCCGTTGAACTTTATCTCCCCAGAATGTCGAGTCATCCTTCACCTT
The DNA here is from genome assembly GCA_005281575.1 of Taphrina deformans. Lineage (NCBI taxonomy): Eukaryota > Fungi > Ascomycota > Taphrinomycetes > Taphrinales > Taphrinaceae > Taphrina > Taphrina deformans. The sequence continues at coordinate 132,257 of RHGG01000013.1, forward strand.
TGAGAAAGCCGGCAGCGAGTCGGTCAAGACGAATTCACGAGTGCATTTTTCGAGAATCGGTGATGGATCCTCCTTCGGATGCGCTGTATTGACGACGAATGGAGGTCCAAAGGCAGCAATTCTACCAGCTTTTGATATCAGCTACATGAAAACAGTCCACACGTAGTACATACGGACTTTGAGCGACGTGAATTCGATAAAGGCCTCCACATGACAGAGGTAGTGAAACAAGGCATGGGTCTGCTGGGTGCTCAGCTGATTGCCGTTCGACATGTCAGCAAAGTCCACAAGCACGATCGCACTACTTTTTCAGCTGATCTTCTGTGCTATTCTCAAAAGAGGTCAGGCGGTCTATTGCCGTGCTCTGAGAAGAAAGTGACGTCGCGCGATGGGGAGGTCAGAGGTGGAAGGGATGGTGGAAGTTGGTGTGGAGAATTGGCACTTCAGCCTCACCATCCCGATCAGATACGACACTTCAACCACGGCTGGTGCTCAAATAAAAATCACGTCGCTGTTCCAAAGACGAGCAGTCTGGCAAGTGGCCTGTGCTAGGTCCGGATGGGCTCTGGAACAAGCTGCATCACTTGCTGTAAGTTACCAGATCAATCCACATCGATGAATATGTATTTTACTAACGAACCAAACCTTCCTTTATTTCGTGCTTGATTGTGCTGCCTGAAAAGTTGAGAGATTAATCCCTGGTCTGAGGTGGATTGTATTGCAGCTTCCTGGTCTTGATCGGTGCCCACTTGAATCTTTTGACCCAGATGGACATTCCGAAAAGGATCGATAGGATACAGACGGCCTGGAAACCCATCTTCTTCCTGTCGTCGAGCTCTGGCTCTGCAGACCATTGCAGGAACGATACAACGTCCTTTGCCATTTGAGATGTGGTAGCTGGAGTACCTGGCTCGTTAGAAAATACTTCTTCAGCATCTCATCATCAGAGGACTCACCATCTTCGTACTCGACTAGACCATCATACAAGACACGAGCCATGGCAATTCCTGTGCCAGGAAAGTATGGGTTGAAGTTCATTCCCTCGGCTGCAATATATTAGCAAAGTCCGAAAATCTTGGTTGAGCGACTCTTACCAAGATGAAGGCCAGCGGGTGGGTCAACGTAACCGGTGATGAGAGAGAAGATGTAGTCAGACCCACCATGACGAGCCTTTGTGATGAGTGATAGATCGGGAGGCAATGCACCAGCGTTTCCAGCTCGTGCAGCTTCATCGTTGGGGTAGGGTCGTGGCATGTAGTCGGACAGTTTGCCTGGTCGCTGGAACATCTCACCGTTGTCGTCCGGACCATCCTCATATTCGACCTCCTCGCACATTCCCTTGGCTTCATCCACGGTATGGGTCACTCCCACAAGGTTTCTCCAGGCAATTCGGTCGAGCGAGTGGCATGCCGAGCAAACCTCCCGATAGACCTGGTAGCCTCGTCGCAAAGACTGGTGGTCGTATGTGGATAGGACGCCATCCTGTGGCCATGGGTAGTGGGGACTGTGAAGACCGTTGTCAGCCGGACTGTTTGCACTGACAGGGTTACCGTATATGTATGCATACGATCCCACCAGCCCGATCGAGGTCAGGGTCGTGAAGGCAAGGGCGGAATTGGACTGCGACTTTGCCGAGACGGTCGATGCGAATCTACGCAAAGAGCTGGCAGATCTCGGGATTCGAGAAGAGAACATGATTCGAGTCGATGCTCTTGCAGGAAAGACTTGGCCAATGGATGCAAGACGGTCAGTCACACAGGGGCGGCAGGTGAGGCCAGGTAAAGAATGGAGTGCTGAGGGATGCTGACTCTGGTGGGTGTGGTTGAGGATGGAGCGTCCCAGTCTTGTCTGACTCTCTGGGTGTTGGAAGGGGGAGCGACAGAGAGAGACAGAGAGAGAGGAAAGGCAGGGAGGAGCAGGGGCAGGGCCAAGGGACAAGGGCAGGGCAGGGACGGAAGGGAAAGGTCAGACGGGTGGACTTACCCTTGACGAGGAAGAGAGTCAGAGCAAAGTCTGTTGCCAATTCCCTGATCCCGGCTGCTCACGCAATCGTTCCCGCAGCTTTTGATCAGCAATTTCTGATTGGCTGCTGCTTCCCTGCACCCGATCTGCTGTGTCTGCAGCGAGCTCTCCCCTCCGTGCTGCAGGACAAAGTTCATCTTCTGTCCATCATTGACTGGCGGGTGGTTGATACATTGCATAGATACTTATTTACGAAACAGTCTTTGACTTTTACTTTTACGCCTCGAGCTGAAAATGAACCATCACACCAGTATTCACCACCTCTCAAGTCATCTCATCATTCGTTTCGTGATATTTTTGGCCCCTTTCGTTCCCACCGGTCTCAAATGACCAACTTTGTAATGTCATCCTCCAGTCCAGCTCCAGATGAGCGACGATCCTCGTTGAGCTTCTTGTGCAGGAGCTGCTGCATCAGGCGGACCTTTTGTTGTTCAGTCATGTTCGGAGTTCGCGGACTCTTCTCTGACTTCTCGGCTATCGGTGTCAGGGTGATGTGCTTGTTCTTCTTCATAGGTGCCGCCGGCGACACTGGAGCATCTTTAGCAAAATACGATGTAGTTTCTCGAGTATCGGACTCCACTGTTTCCTTTTCGGTAGGAGTTTCATGCACGTTGAGTCTGATAATGCTGTGCCTCTTGTGGGATTTCTTTGGCGATACACGAGGAGACGTGCTAGATAGTGATTTTGCTCTGCGCTCAGCAAGGTCCAAGGCAGAGAGACTGGTAGACTTGTATATAGCTTGAGCAATAGCAGGAGTGAAAGGTGTGAGTTGTCCTCGGCCTGTAAAGGATTGATTGCGATAGAGATGAGGGATGGACTTTGGCGTGTTGTAGCCTGTACCTCCCAAGGACCTACTCTCCATGGCAGGCACGGCAAAGTCGAGCGTCGTTGCGCGTACCTTGGGAGACCGTTTCGCACCAGTCCAGGCGAATGATAGCGTCTGAATTATTGCTGGCAATTCATCGCAGAAGAGCTGTCTGAGCTTCTTTTCTATCTGGCACTGAAGGAAGTCTCGAATAGCCGGGATTGAATCGAAAGTACTCGTCACAAGGACATGATCCAATGGATCATTGCGAAATACCATGCTGAGACCTTTTGATTTCGTGAATAATAAAATCACAACACCATTGACTTTCATGTCTGATAATTGGAGAAACATCGGTACTGTCAGGGGTGCATCGGCAGCGACCATCTGAACCGGAGCAAACGGGAGTTCAGTGGTGGGCCGATTGAGCAGAGGATTTGCCTGAACTTTTGTCTGTAGGACGAGATGTGCATCTCCGCTGTACTTGAGCCGAAAGACTCCTCGGAATTCATCAATTGCTAAATCACCCAGCTCGATCAATTCCAGCTCCGGAGGCTACCTGAGTCAATTCTGTCTCTATGTAGAACACGTAGCAATTGATACGTACCTGAGAGCCCATGTTGAGTTCCTTGACCGTGATGTCATCAGCGATGATGGACGGCTTTGCACCCTTATTCAAGGCAGCGGTCAGCAAATCCTGCGATTGTCTGACAAATCCAGCGGAAAAGTCATTCCAGCTGAAATTGAAAGCCATGGACAAGTCGAAGTACGGCCTGTAGGCACTGAGACGTTGGATCAGTCGACTCTGCAGATATGTGTGGTCACTTAATGGTGCAGAAGACGGGTGTATCGTGTGTCAATGACGATTTGTAAATCTGTGAGGGGACGAGCAGTCTAGTCGGGTGAGCGGGTGGAAACCGGGAAAGGGCGAGAGGAGAGCGCGCGCGCGAGAATCAGGCGGATCTCCGTTCCAACGGCTTGAAGGAGCAATCAGTAGATCAAAACAACTCAAGGCCGCATCCAATTCCGTGTGACCAATGATGACAGCTCTTCCCCAGCGACCAGGAATGTATCACTTCAGGGCCACTCAACGAGTCTTACAATGAACGATTGGCAGAAAGAAGCGAACATGACATGCTCACTAACGCCTGCTGACCAGCGACGAAGGCCATTCGCTTGTGAGTCTTTCTTGTCTTTGTCTTAGAATCTCTATTTATCTGTCTTAACAGACTCCAAATTGCTATTTACATGTTGTCAGCATAATTGACATGAACTGCTGATGATTGAAACAGATCGATGAAAACGGAACAACCCAACAACATAATACTTTGACGGCTTCTTCCCTAGTAGATGTCATGCTGTTCTTTGCAGGTGTTCTCCAATTTAAGCCAGGCGTCCTTTGCACCGTGTGATCCATGTCACTTTCCAGAAGTCGATGGAGTCAGTACAAACATTGGTTCGACATGTCGACCGTGATAGACCGAGCCTTTTGCGTCCCATCCCTTGACATCCTTCATGATCTCAGCTTCACGAGACTGAGCAGCCAAACGACGTCGATAAGTGTCTCTGTCAGCCTCGGCTTGGAGCATTGGTGTTAGATAGATTCTTGACCACACTCGCTCTCGCTGTAGGTCCCGCTTTTCCTCCATGCCCTGTGCTGATCAGAATTGCTCCAATCCTGTTTGTTTCAAGCCATACAAGAGCAAGCTTATAAAAGCCATATGTGCAAAGTGCACCCATAGCAAGAAGATAGTAGGAGGGACGAAGACCACGAGCCGGTAAGTTTCTTTTATATTGTATCGGTGCGAATCCACCTATTGTTCGTCAACAAGCAGAACTGGCTTTCGGGATCTTTTATACCTTGAGGAGGAAGATCCTGTATAGTGCCACCTGGCAGTTGAGAAGGCATGCTGGAATACGGCAACGAAAGTCGCTAAGTACTTAGAACGCTATCTAATTCAAGATCGAGTCGCCAATATAGAGGCTTCCATAGGTAAAGATGTCAAGCACAATCGTTGAGGTTCTTGCAATTGCACACTGAGCACAAGGCGGAGCTCTACCGAAATCACTTTTGAGTTGTGGAGTGTCTGCCTGCTCCACTATTCTACGTTCATGGTTCCTTGTGGATAAAACCATCATCTGAAGACACGAGCCTTTTAGGTCAAGCACATCTCATATCCAGGAAGAGTGTTATTACGGGAAAGAATCACTCAAGGCTCGAGCGAGCATCAGTAAAAGACACTCCCGTTGAGGTATCGTAGCTGGTCTAAAGATCACGCATCATGGCAGGTACCAACGAACTCTCCTCGGCATCGATCAATAAGGTCGAATTGGAACAGTGCACATACAGCTGGTCCCAGACTCTCAAAGAAGTTGAAGTGACCATTCCCGTACCAGAAGGCACCCGAGGGAAGGATTTGAGTATCACGATAGGCAAAAACAGATTATCCGTTGGACTGAAAGGTAAAGAGGTATATTTTGCAGGTACCCTAACGAAAGAGGTACATGTGGACGAATCGACGTGGACGATCGACGACCAACGCGAGCTGAACATCCATCTGGAAAAGGTCAGCCAGGAGTGGTGGAAGGCAATTATTGAGGGTCACCCGGCCATTGACACAACGAAGATTCAACCAGAAAATAGTAAGCTCGCAGACCTGGATGGAGAAACCCGTGCGATGGTAGAGAAGATGATGGTAGCACAGCAATACTTTCTTGTCAATGCCTACTGACCAAGTAGTTTGATCAGAGGCAAAAGGAGATGGGCAAGCCTTCGAGCGACGACCTGAAGAAGGAAGAGATGCTCAAGAAATTTCAGGCGCAACATCCAGAAATGGATTTCAGCAATGCCAAGATGTCGTGATGGGCTCGCTAGGTGTACGTCGTAAGGTAGATAGATCGCAAGAATATCACTCCTCAGAGGCTTCAGCCTTCATTCGCTTGAGCTCGCCTTGGTGTTGGCCTTCCTTCCCACTACTATCAAAGCATCAGTCCCTGTGTTCCAGGGCAAGGCTGGATCAGATCATACGGTGGAGATTTGGACAGCTCAAGTTCGTCCTTTGGCGGGACAGCACCACCGAGCTTAGCGCCCACAGAGGGACGCCCGTTGTAGGTGTGCGCCAGCTCTGCTTCCGTCTGCCACACATCAATACGTGCTTTGAAGACCTGACCACTCTTTACTACTGACCTTTTCAGGAATGTCGATGTTGTCAGACATCCTGAACCAATGGGGAAGACTGAGGATAAGAGAGTTCTCTCAAGGGAGCAGGCAGTGCTAACCTCTCTATCTAGGTCCAGATAAGAAGTCCAGGAGCTTGGTGGCAATCAGGAGCAGGAGGACGAAAGATTCGCTTGGCTTAGCGCGCGCGGGGTGGACTTTTGCGTAGGAGGCAGACGATTGAGCACGCCGAACCCGTCAGATCGACCGTTCACGGGCTAGAAAACCCTTCTGATTGGCCAGACATTCTGTGCACGTTTGCGATCAGTGTGATAACGATACGATGAGATGATCGATCGCTCGTATAAAGGGCACTTATGTACGACGTGGCACAACCTGAAAATTATGAATTTGTTGAACTCACGGTGAGCATCTCGTCAAGGCACACAAAATTCCCTCTTGTTCAGCAGTGTCTTTTTGGGTGTGAGAATTATACACGTTCTATCGACTGCGCCTGTGTCGATTCAGTCATGCGTGTTCATACCTGTTACTTCTGCTCAGGTCCGGTCTACCCTGGACATGGCATCATGTTTGTCAGGAACGACGCTAAAGAGTTTCGCTTCTGTCGCTCGAAATGTCACAAAAACTTCAAAATGAAGCGAAACCCCAGAAAGGTCCGCTGGACCAAAGCCTTCCGAAAAGCCGCTGGCAAGGAGATGGTCATCGATACCACGTTGACGTTTGCCGCACGCAGGAACGTTCCCATCAAATACAACCGAGACACGGTACAAAAGACACTCCAGGCTATGGAGAGAGTCAGCGAGATCAGGAAGAAGAGAGAGCTGGCATTCTACAAGAGTCGCATGGCTGGCAACAAGGATCGTGAATTGGAAGCTGCCAAGAAGCTCATCGCCGCCAATATACCAATGTACGCAGAACAGGCCGAGGAAGTTCCAGACCTCATGGAGACCATCAGCGAGGACGAAGAGGAGGAGAAGGAAGCTATCAAGATTCCAATCCTGCTCAAAAACAAGAACAAGAAGAGACAGGTGTCGTCGAGGATGCAGGTCGATTAAATTTGAGTCGTCGCACTACTCCTTTCTTTCCCCTCTGTTACTTCTGGCACTTCAGAATCTGATTTCGGCGTAATAGCGAATAGCATAGTCTTCTTAATTGCATTTGCTGTTTTGGCACAGTTAGCATGACTCAAAGTGCTCCACAAGAATTTGTGCTTGGCATTACCAGTCAGATCAGCAGGCAACTTTATAGTCACAAACCACCATCTTTAGGGTGCTCTTCTATGATCTTTGCATGCAACGGCAGCTCCTGGGGTAATACTAGGTCAATTAAATACTGGTGACCTAGCTTGAATAGAGTTCGCGTGCCAGACTTACAGCATTCGGTCTCTGGTGTAGTCGGATTTTGTGGCTCAGGCGCACTAATCTCCACGGCTCCAAGCGCATTCGGTACCGCAGGCCGAACCGAATCCCTCGACCCCCGTAATAAATTTGGCTTTCTATATACCGTTCCAGTAACTGTACTTCCCATCGCAGTGGAGAGGCACGAGGTCGAATTAATGGTTAGATGCTCTCGTCGACGCTAGGCCAACCAGAGAATGAAGGTCCGAAAAAATTCGCCGCTAGCAAAACTAGTGTGCGCACTACTCTTTGTGCGCCGAACGCTCTCTCTATCACTGGATCCATTTTCACCCAATGTATATTGGCCTGGTGACAAAGTGCCGTTGTCTGTGAACAAATTGGTCTCTAACGCACACGACAAGACATACAACTTTTATGACTTGCCCTTCGTATGTCAGCCTGAGGAAGGCATCACTCAAAGTGCACTATCTATGGACGAAGTTCTTCGAGGGGATCGAATTTATCACAGTGATTTCAAGCTCGAGATGCTTGAAAACGAAGCATGTCATGTCTTGTGCACAAAGGAGCTCGATGCAGAAGCTATACAGAAAGCTAATGATTTGATACGGAAGGACTACAAGGTCGAATGGTACATTGATGGTCTACCTGGAGCGACCTCTTTCTCTACACATGACAAAAGTCATAAGTACTACGCATCAGGCTTCCGCCTGGGCACGGTCGGAGACGATCGTCACACCTATCTAAACAATCACTTTACGTTCGTTGTCAAATACAGACATTCTGATAATCATGATGCCACGCGAGTCGTCCTAGCATTTGAGGTTTACCCCAGATCAATAGCCATGACAGAAAATGATCGGCGAAGCATGAATCGAAAGTACCCTGGCTCTTGCGAGATTGACGCACTGGAGACTGTTGAGACTGCGCCGGGAGTACCTTTAGCATATTCGGATACTTCATTACATCAGAACCTCACAATCACCTACACCTATAGTGTTTACTTTCGCGAAGATCTAGATATACATTGGACTGATCGCTGGAACATGTATTTCTATTACAGCAACACTCGCATTGTATGGTATTCGACTGCTCTTTCTGCGATTATATGTATCCTACTCACCTCGGTCGTCGGTGTAATCCTTGCCAGGACCTTATCAACTGAGATCAGCTCCATCTCGAGATCGATCAAAAATGATCTTGATCTGAATGAAGACGAAATTGCTGGCTGGAAGCGTCTGCGTGCCGAAATCACAAGGCCACCTCAACGTCCTGATCTTCTGTGTGCGCTACTCTGCAATGGTATGCAGATAATCATCTCGATTCTTGCGCTGCTCATCCGAACCAAAATATCCTCGTCGATCGGGGTCTTTGGCTTGTTCTTCGCAGGCGTCTTTTCAGGATTTTATGCCGGCAGTAAATACAAATCCTTCGACAGAGAGGATTGGCAACGACAAAGCGTCTTGATGTCCATACAAGTGCCCAGCTTCTTTTTCAGCATCCTCCTTGTTTTGAACTTCTTCTTATGGCTGCAGGGTGCTTCAGCAATACCGATCTCAACCTTATTTGAGCTCTTGGGGCTGTGGTTTGCTGGTTCGGTCCCCTTGGTGCTGATTGGCGCCTATACTGGAGCTCGAAAGCCTACAAACGAGCACATCCAGAGAGCCAATCCTGTCGCCCGATCCGTGCCTCGTCAACCAATCTTTACTAGATTCTGGCCGTCGTTGCTGATCGCCGGAGCACTGCCGTACGCAGCAATCTGCGTAGAACTGTACTTTATTCTGCAGGCCTTCAAGCTACACGAAAACGGATACTTGTCCTTTATTTTCAAGTCCTTGACGCTCGTCATCTTCATTGCCATCATCACAACGGTGGAGGTCACGGTCACCATGATCTACCTGCAACTCAACCATGAAGATCACAGATGGCACTGGCGCGCCTTTCTTTATGGTTCCGCTTCGGCGGGTTACATCTTTGCTCATGCTACATTTTACTTCATCACCACACTACAGTATGGTTTCATCAGCGGCATCGTCTATTTTGGGTATACAGTGCTCTTTTGCCTGCTCTATGCGCTGATACAGGGCATGTTGGGGTACGTTGCATCGTCCATCTTTGTGGCCAAGATTTACAGCAGCATTAAAGTGGATTAGCAGGCTATTTTCTTTCTTCAATTGCCAATTACTATAATCTATACATGCATCAATGAAAGATGACCTCGCTTCGAGTGACCTCCTAGGTCGAGGCGGGCAATCGGAGGCGTCTGAATAGTTGAATTTGATCTTCACGAGATAATGCACCTCGCTCTCGCCGTTGCGCGGCGACTTGCCGGACTGCATCTCCATACGTCTCGGAAATGAGTTCCCGACCACAGATTTGTCCAGCGCCATTCTCGTCGCAGGTCCTGCTAAAGGTGTAATGAAAGGTACTCGTGGTCCGCCTGTCCTGGGTGGCGGGGACGACGGTATCGGCCGTGACGGTGACACAGAACCGCGTCTCGTTCTGGGCCACGACGCGGGCCTTGAAGTCCAGGACGGACCCGATGGGCACGGGATGGCTAAAGGTCAACTGACTGCTCGAGAGGAAGCGCGGTCGGTGGGCGAGGTGGATGTTTGCCGTGATGAAGGCGAGGTCGTAGCTCTCCTTCATGAGGTACCCGCCAAACACGTTGTTGCGCAGGTTCCGTTGGGCCGGGTGACAGAGGAGGGCCCGGCCGAGCTGAGTCTGGCGGGGTGAGATGGAGCCCGGTTTGGGTCTGATGTCCAGGTCGTCGAGGCCGTAGTTTGATGACCAGGTCTGATGGATCGCGGCAGATTCGGCCGCCGTCGGTGCTTGACGCGAGAGGTCCGTCCTGCGGGCAATACTCGCCTGCTCCTTGGCACGTCTGCCGGCCTCAAAGATTTCGTGTTCCAGGTGTGTTGTGAGTGCCAACGTGTTCACCCTCGCTGCCTTGTCGGTCGTCGGGTCCCGGGCCACAAAGGTGAAGCGGGCGAGCATGATTGGGATCATGCCCCCGTCCTCGTCGTCCCTCACCTCTCCCTCCTTGATGGACGACTCTACCCTCACCGTGATCTCCATCGATGAACTTCCCACATAAGTGACGTGTCCGCTCAATCTCATGTCTCGATCGATTTCCAGACTGTTGAGCAGGTCGATCCGATCGACACTCGCAGTGACGATCGCCAACGGGAGTGTCCTGTGGTTGAGATCATCACAGTGCTTATATGCAATCGCTCCACTCAGAGCGTCCAGATCCTCCAACAGTTTACCCAGCCGTATGCCACCAAACGCGTTGATGTAGTCCTCACGAACCACCGGATCGGTGGTGAAGGGCAGATAGCCCTCGACGTAGCTGTCCTTCATGCGTTTTGAGATTGGTTCCGTGGGTCCGCTCTGTTGAGCATCAGATCCATATGACTTGTACTTGTCGATAGCCTCATCTATGTCCCTCATACGAGTCGACCATATCCGTTTGGTGAATGAGGTCCTCTCCGGACGAGCCAAGTCACTCTGTCTGCGACATTGCCCTTGCTTGCGTTGCAGCTGACTTGATTGGCAGCTGATGGAGGGAATGATCCTGCTCTCCTTGAGCAGTGACCTTGTGGAGCGTCTCAACATGAGAGGACAACAAGAACGACTTGTTCCTTATGGAAGCGACGCGCAGACAATGTAGAATGATGAGAAGTTCGAGCTGGTCAGCCAACCTGGACGTTGAACAGAATAAAGTTGTACTCCAGTATCGGCATTTGTTCATCCAACGGAATTTCTGATCAGGAATTGAATGGATCTCGTTCTCTGATTTTGTGGAGAGAATCTGCAACTGCCGGAGGATACCGCCACCATCCGTTGGATGACCATCGATATCATTCAACCACCTGGGCATCCACCAGAGTCGTTGGACCTGAATGACTTTTGCACCGTTCCGTTCGTCTTGAACTTTCACAGCATCACAATGTCTGGAGCATTCGATGCTTTTCTCTATGTCCCGGCCACTCCTCCGGCAACGCCTTCACCAACCAAGAAACAACCTCGCGCGACCCCTGCATTTCTTGCCCCACGACTGGCAGACCTAGCCTCTCCACAGCTCGGACGTACAGATGTCGTGGAGCAAGAGAGGAAACGCAAGAGAGAGCCAGATGTGTACCTGAGTTCTCCTGGACCAGAGAGTGTACGGCGTCGCTCTCCGCGACTCAAGTCATCACTCATCGCTTCTCCACCACCCAGTCCTGACCTGTCCGTCTCGCCCTCTGCATCGGCTTCCGAGACGTCAAAGAAGAAGAAGAGGAGGAAAGCAGCCCGTCCCTACGCCGATCCGGCCCTCTACGCTCACCTGCCGCAGCACTTATCGGACGTGATTGAGGAAGACCTGACGCTCCTCATGGTGGGCCTGAACCCCGGCGTCATGACGGCCCAGACCGGCCACCACTTTGCAAACCCGACAAATCTGTTCTGGCCCCTGCTCTTCTCGTCCGGCATCATCACCGACCCCCTCAAGGCCCGGGACTCGGACCTCTTGCCGCGGCGGTACGGTGTCGGCATCACCAACATTGTCGGACGGCCGACCGCCGAGGGCGGGGAACTGTCCAAGGACGAGTGCGTCGCCGGTGCCACACGACTCATGGGTCTCGTCAGGCGGTACCGGCCACGCGCCATAGCCTTGACCGGCAAGGGCATCTGGGACGCCATGTTCAAGGCCATCCACGGTCGGGCCATCCGGAAGAGCGACGCCTTTGCCTTTGGGTGGCAGCAGGAGCGGATCGTCGATGACCACGATGGGTGGTCCTGTCCCATCTTTGTGACCATGGGCACCAGTGGACGAGTCGCCGCCTACTCACCTGCCTACAAGAGGGAAGTCTTTGCTCGGCTCGGAGACTGGGTCAAGGGTGAAAGGCACAAGATGGTGAAATTGTCCAGTGAGATTTCTGACGATGTAAAGGCCAAGGTCAAAGAGTCCGTCGTGCACGGTGATGACGAGGTCCGAGACACCGAAACATTAGTGGGAGTGGAAGCTAGTCAAGGCGTCAAAGTAGAGGAGCAGGAGTAAGTTGTTCTCGAGTATTGGACTTGGACAAACCGAAAACGCCAATTGATATTGCTGTCGCTACTTGCTACAAATTGCCAGATTCTTTTTTGTGCTTTCACATCCTGGTCTTGATATTCTGTACAACGCTATGCCAAACATACGCTTTAACCACTTTTTGCACAGCCCTAGTGCGCACTTTGTTTCCCATCCTTTCCAAAAATCAGATAATCGTCATCATTCATGCGTCACCATTCAAATTCGCCGTTTGCCTTGTTGAAGGCAAAGTCGCGACCATTGACATTGACGATACCGTCCTTGAGGATACACTTCCACTTGTTCTTTGTCCGCTGGACTTTATCGAACAAGCAAAGGACTGTCTGAACGTCACCGTCCTGTTCGTCTTCTCCCTCTCCGCGCAATGCATCGTCGTCAGAGTCGTCCAAGTCAGAATTGATGGCCTCGTCATCAAGATCAATATCCGCCCGAGGAGCCTTGTTCTTTTTTGACCTTGGCTTGTCCCCATCGGATTTGATGCTCAGACTGCGCTTTTTGCCATTTGTGGTGGTGGACGAACTCGATGACAGAGACAAGTCTTGTGGATTCATCGAATTCGGCAAGTCTGGCTCCTGCTTCACGTTGACCAGATCACCATTGGAGTTGCCATTCTCGCCATCCTGCAGGGCAGAACTGTCGGAACCCTGAGCTTGTTGCATGAGGTGAGCTACAGCGGTATCTGCTTGATGCTGCTGTATGCCGCCATTGCTTCGCGCTTGAAGTTGCTGGATCTGCTGTGCAGCTCTCATAGCCGCCAGAGCGTTCCCACCTTGAGAAAACGTTGCAGGAGGCGTGCCAGCATTCGACTCGGTCTTTAGATTGTCCTGCTTCGCACTCGTCGCATCCGGCAACGCAGTCGCGCCAGTCGCAGCTATTTTTTCATTCCAGCGCTATGATTCAGTCAATATGCTGTACGGTTCTGCATCTGCGGGTCACTAACAGTCTTGAATTCCTGCAAGGTAGCCTCAGTGATCCCATCGTCCTGGAAATCCTGCCTCGACTGATTCACAACCTCATCCACGATCGCTTCATACAATGAGGCCTCATTCAGGTCAGACAAAGCGAACGACACTTTTCCAGTCGACTTACAACGATAGATGCACTCATGAGTCAGGCAACGATGATAGAGGTCACAGAGTAGGTAGTGCTCCTCTGATATGCCCAAAGCACGCATCGAGCACTTCGTTTCCATCGTATCTGCCCCAGGTCTACGTCCCGTGCGAGGGCGGGATGATCAGGGCTTTCGAGAGGAAGGTGATCCTCTGATGGTAATCCTTGGTGACCTGCTGGCTACTGATGGCCATGGTCAGTCGAAATATAGAGAGTATCCTTTTGTTCTTTGCACTTGAATCCAGTTAGGGACGTACGATAGTACTTGTGATGACCATGTTTCATAAATCTATGCCTCTCCGTGCGGTCAGAGTCAATAGCATTTACCAGGCCCAGGCTCGTTTCTTCACTTCACCCAGATATCCACACGTCCATGTTCACAAGCAGGGCTCAAAGCAAGCAGCAGTCAGCTACCTTTCATCGCAACCCACAGAGACTTCACGGGCGGTGGTGGGCTATGCACCTTTGAACAAGGACGGCACGGACGTTGATCTCTCGAGGCCATCAAGATTCAGAATCAATCCGTCGTTCATCGAGGCATTGAATGAGGTCTGCCTGAAGCACGCACACGATGATCCGATCTGTCAAGCCATGGCTGCCACTCAGGATTCTGGACACTTGCACATTGCGGATGAAAAGAATCCACCACCGTACGGTCGGATACCATATCCCGAGGACATCATCGGCACCATCAGGATCGAGCATGGGAAACTCGTCAGAGGCTCCTTCGTGCCGATGAGAGAGGCATACAGGCCAGTCAGTGGAGAAGGCATCGTCAAGTTGAGTGAATATCTCGAAGGCAGGATGCTCAGCCTGTTGAAGAGCGAGGTAGACAAATGATGAGAATGATTACGATTGTCAACGAGCAAGCATCATCCTCAACATGGCCTTTTAAGGCTGATGAAACACTAAAATCAAAAATCTGATCGAAAGTCTATGGTACATTGAAAATTATTGGCAGTGTCCCACATATCAAGCTCGCCATGTTTTCTTCGATAATGGCGAACTTATCGAAGGACGAAACTTGGCACTATTTCGACGAGCCAGCGCGAGCTGCTGGACTTCAAAATCGGTCAACTTGGTAGTCTTGCTGGGTGCTCTTGCGGCTAGTGTAACGATTGGTCGTGCTGCAGCAAGTGTCTTGCCTGGACCACGGGAGAGCACGTCTTCATTCTCATCCTCAAAGTCCCTAGAGGCGAAAATATCTGAAGGGCCAATCGCACTCGGTCGTTCTGCAGGCTTTGTAGCATCAGTGATAGATAGAGGCTCCCTCGATTTCCGTGGCGATTGCGTCATTCTGAGAAGCTCGGCTTCCACATCAATCTCATGCCCCTCAGTCCCTATTGTGAGGCGACCACTGTTCTGGCAATGCACAACCCACGACAAGCCAACACACTTGACCTCGACACCTAGCCTGCGGGCTTCTTTGACCTTCTTCAGGGTCCTGATAGCACCATCGAAGAAGACGACGTGGGTCAATCCGACTCTCGGTTGCTTTCTTGGTGTAGTCTGTGTTTCGGGATTCCAGTTCCAACGACACAATGTGGTGGCGCCCAAGGCTGATAGTATTGAGGAGAAATACTTGGATGAACTTGTCTGGTCGGTAGAAGTGCAGTCAACATATACCTTGATGTCGGAAGCACTGGTGTGAAGATGATCTGCTTCGATCTGATCATATTCATTCGTCATGGGCAATGTTTTTGATATGATCATTTCACCATCGTCGTCGAAGAATGTATGAGCTGGCTCTTTCAATGGTACGACCAAGTCCTCCTCACGAAAACTCATCTCAGAGAAAGATTGAGCCAATTCAAGGGGAACGGAAGGTGTCCAGAGATCATCGTCGTCCATCATGTGTTCCTCCGTTGGCGGAGACTGTGCATACTGAGTGGTGTATGGTGATTTGATTGGTGTATACAGTGGCGCCGCTATCTCGTCCTCATCGATGCCGGTCTCATTGGAGTTGCGACTACTTGAGCATGTTTGAGCTGCATTACTGCCATGATGCCCAATACTTCTAGCTTTGATAGATGTCTGCGATGGTGCTGCCAGTATCAACTCATCCACTGAGCTTGGCGGACTGAGCTTTGGCAACGCATTAGCTGAGGGCGGGAAGGCTCGAGGTGTCCTCGCATGATGCCGTGCTGGTAAGTTCTTCGACGGCGAGACTGTGTTCGGCACAATCGAAACAGCATCGCGAGGCTGCCGAAGAGCTTTCCTGAGCGGCGAACTTTTCCCTTGGCCTTTCGAGGACTTTTCAGGGGAGGTCGTTTGCCTTTCGTGTCTGAGACTCAAAGATGTACCTTCCGATGTCAATGACTTTGCAAATGTCTGCATGAGAGCTTGTCCAGATATAGGGCCTGATGAGCCAAGCTCGGTAGAATGCAATGGTTTGACAGGAATTGATCGTCGTACAGGCGAACCCAAATTACGTTTGGCTGGAGATTTTGGTTGAAGATCTGATTGTAGCACCGGTGAGATGCTTCTTCTGGATCTCGTTGGCCGTTTGGCCGGAGTTGCAATAGTCTTTGGAACTCTTCGTGCAGGACTTGCTGAGATTGATTTCGAGAGAGACTTTGATTGGATTAGTGGTTTAACGTCCTTCAGCTGTCCAACAACGACAACTCGAACCTCCTCCTGTACATTCGTAGTCAAGCTGCTTTCACGCAGTGGTGCACGGCGCGTTGTGCGCAGATCATGCGACCGTAGAGAACTTGCCCGAGAAGACATATTGAAGAACAGGTAATGCAGACCGTCTAGCCTATCGCGCGAGCAACTGTCTCAACGGTTGCACTTGCGATTGCCAGAATTCGAGCTCCTACTTGCCTGGTGATCCAAACAGCGAGTGCTAAATAATGTCCCCGGCTAACATGTCTGTGGTGGTCTGTTTTGACGCAACCGCATATCCACAAACTGTGGATCTGTAAGCGGCAAGGTGTGCCGCTCACCAGAATCCCGATTCTTTTGACATGCAACGGCAATTTGACAGACCTCATTGCAGCAGATAACTCCAGAAACGCGACACCCCAAAATATACTGATCCAAGACATCTAATTCATCAATGATCGAGACAGACAGACCGTAATAGTCAGAGATGCGTGCAGAGGTGTCGCTAAGTTTTGTACAAATTGTTTCGCTCTATTCAACTACATAAACTACTATTGGCGATAGTGAGCTTTCTTTTTTGGATGTTTAATCGCACGAAATCTATTGATACAGGTCTTTCGCCGCAGTTTTGGTAATGAGTGTTGTGGCGTCGAGGTTGTGGGCAGTGTCATAACACATCCCGACGCATGCAGAAATGGTGATGCAAAGCCAAGCATCATGGAATATCTAGGGCTTTTTAAACTCTGAAAGCACAGGATAGATACTTTCAAAGGCGGCGTAAATCTCCTCTCTGACTTTGGCACCAGTGAGTACGATTTTGCCGGAAACGAATATGAGCAGAACGATCTTTGGCTTGACCATTCGATAGATAAGTCCAGGGAACAGTTCAGGCTCGTAACTTGAAAAGTTGCCGTGAGAATATGCCAATCCCTCTAATCTGATGGGAAATTTGACATCGCACGATCCAACGATGTTCTGAATCTTGAAGTCGGTGAACTTTGCATTGAATCCAAGCTTTTGTATTATTCGAGCATATTTTCGTGAGGCTAGTTTCGAGTCATCTTCAGATTTAGCACCAGTGACAACCATTTTTCCACTCGCAAAGATGAGAGCTGTTGTCTTCGGTTCTCGAATACGCATAATGACAGCAGCGAATCGCTCAAACGTGTCAGCGCCCATTGGAATAGCCCAAGGACAATAGCTCTTACCTTTGGATTGTACTCGGCATTTCGAGCATGCAATGCAATCGTTTTCAAGTCAAGTCTGCAGTCTAGATTGACAGTTGCAACGATATTTCTTTGGAAGTGTGAGCAAAGATTCAAAGAGCACAATTCGAAGACACTTACTGCAAAGTCGGTACTATACCCGATACACCTTGCCAGCCGGGTGGAGCATTAGCAACCACGGCTGTCTTCTCCGAATCCTTTCCCTTCTCAGAATTTGGCGGTGTCAATTGCTCGTTCATGTTACTACCGGGAAAGGAAAGTGAAGCCGGATTCATGAAGGTCGTTGCTTGCGCGGCATTCTGAGGTAGGGACGTGAGCGATTCCATAACGCTCACACTCCACGAACGGCTCTCTAGTCAAAGAGACTCCTTGTAGAGGGATTATGCACACTTCGCTTGCGACCCTTGAGAGCGCGTGAGGCTCAAAAAGAGAAGGAGCACTCGGCGGAAGGGAGGAAATGAAAGGTGGCGCAGAAACGACAAAGCAAAATCGCGCGAAAAAGTGGGCGATCGGTCTGATATATATACCCACTGTGGTTCTTATCGATAAGAAGCAAAATTTGGTGACTCATCGTTTGATTGGTGGAGCCGCCCACCAATTCGGCGACGTGTCCTCAGCCAGGAAAGTGGTTAGCAAGCACCGAGTGTGTAGATACTTCTGCTGCAGCACCTTTGACAAGGCCTAAGACCGCACAGCATAGCTCAAATGTTTCTGGTGCGGTACATTGAGTCTGACGAAATCGTTCGCCTTTGAAGGTAGCTGATTGTGCACTATCACAAGATTTGATGGTCCGTGTGGTGCACTAATCTAGCCGATGTTCTCCAGAAGCGCCACGCCGCATTCTTCTTCCAACCAATCTCGGCGAGAAACTACGGTAGTGGGCCGTATGCTTTAATTACCCAGCTGGCAAGCACTATAGATGAAGTGAGCACTGTACAGAGGCTACATCTTCTTGAGCGTTAGAGGCCGGTCAAGAAGTCTCAAGACGTCTTCTTGAGCTGGTGGCATCTTTCGTGTAGAACTTAGATTGATAAAGCTGTCCTCTACATCTCAAACTTGAAAACTTAGTATCAACTAGTGCCTAGCCATGAGTTACATGTTACCTCATCTGCGCACTGGGTGGCATGTCGATCAAGCCATTCTGTCTGAAGAAGAGCGCATAGTAGTCTTGCGATTCGGCAGAGACAGGGACGAGGAATGTATGCGTCAGGACGAGGTGCTCTACAAGATTGCCGATCGTGTGAGGAATTTTGCCGTGATTTACCTGGTTGATCTTGACGAGGTCAACGACTTCAACAAAATGTATGAGCTGTATGACCGAAACACAATCATGTTCTTCTATCGCAACAAACATATGATGGTTGATCTAGGCACCGGAAACAATAACAAGATCAATTGGGTACTGGACGAAAAGCAAGAGCTGATCGATATCATTGAAACTGTTTATAAGGGAGCGAGGAAGGGGAGAGGTCTAGTGATCAGCCCCAAAGACTACAGTACCAGGTACAAGTACTAGTGAAGGTTATAACAACATGGCAAAGCAGCAAAGCATCAACACGAGTCGGCGAATGGAAAACCATAGCAAATGTGTAAATATCTTGGAAACATGCTTCGTCTCCTTTTTACGGACATTCGGTAACTTACTCCTTGTGCCAAAGGTCGACAAATTGGTCGACCGGCATAGATTCAACTTCCGACATCTTGGCATTGAGCACGGTCTCAATAATCTTCTTCTCTCGCCCTTCTGAGTAGTGGCCTTTCACATGGTGCAAGAACTTTTTCTCCAGAAGTGGGATTCCTTCCTCACGTCTACGCTTGTGTCCGACTGGGTAGTCGATTGCAACCTCCTCAAGTTTCGTGCCGTCGTTGAGCTCTACCAATAGCGCATTACCGATGGATCGTTTTTCTGGGTCAAGATATTCCGCTGAATAGGTCTTGTCCTCCACGCAATACATCTTCTCACGCAAGGCATCGACTCGAGGATCAGACGCGACCGCATCTTGGTAGTCCTCGCCAACTAGACGCCCATGAATCATTCCAATAGCCGCGATGTACTGTATGCAGTGATCTCTATCGGCATAGTTGTGAAGAGGTCCCTTTTTGTCGATAATTCGTACAGCAGCTTCCTGAGTTCTAATGCGAACTGACTTGACGTCTTCAATTGATTTCCCCATGTCCTTGAGTTTGTTGTGTAATATTATACCAGCCTCGGCAGCGGTCTGAGCATGGAACTCTGCAGGGAACGAAATTTTGAAAAGCACGTTCTCCATGACATAGCTACCAAAGTCGCGCTGGAACTGAAATGGTTTTCCTTTGAAGAGAACATCATAAAATCCCCAGATAGGTGCTGTCAAGGCAGATGGAAGTCCCTTCTCTCCCTTTTTCACGATAAGAGAAAGGTACACAGCTCGTGAGGTCGCATCACCTGCAGCCCATGACTTTCGTGACATTGTGTTAGGTGTGTGTCGATACGTACGAAGAGACTGTCCATCAATGAACGCCTGAGAGACAGCATCCATGGTCTGTTGCAGGTTCAGTCCGAGCATCTTTGATACGACGGCGGTACTAGCGACCTTCACTAGCAGAACGTGGTCTAGACCTACTCGATTGAAGGAGTTCTCCAAGGCCAAGACGCCTTGAATCTCATGTGCTTTGATCATGCCTTCCAAAATATCCTTGACGGTCAATTTCTGTCCTCGTCGAGCCAACCAATCTGCCACCATCAAAATTCCACCAAGGTTGTCTGAAGGATGTCCCCATTCGGCGGCGAGCCACTATGCGTGTCAACCCTGGCATGAGACACTGAGCAACTCACTTACAGTGTCGTTGAAGTCCAACCAACGGATCATGGTTCCGAAGTTTCGAGCAGCCTCGACTGGATCGAGCTCATACTTGGTTCCCGGAACTTTAGCACCCTTGGTCACACTGGTGCCTTCAGTCAGAGGACCAAGCATCTTGGTGCATTCCTTGTGGTGAAGAGCCTCTAGACCACAACCGATGGTGTCGATCAGACAGTATCGAGCAGTGGAGAAAGCGAGGTCCGACTTGATCTCGTAGTTGTGAACATACTTGGCAATCCTCTGGATCACTTCATCGAACTCCGGAGTTTTGTTCGACGGCGGGTTGTGGGTTTCGAGTGTTGCCATAGTAGCTAGCCTAAGATTGTTATAGACTGGTGTCTGTCTGGCACGAATAAGATGCCTTTTCGAGTTGAACAATGACTGTCTGGCCTGTCTCAGCATCTGCAATAGAGACGTTCTAGTTCTGCAATGCCTCTATAGCGAATATTTGTGCCTGATGAGGTCGAGTCTGGGGAATGATGGAGCAGATTGAGGTTTCGGGAAGGAGACCTCCGCTTGAAGGGAGGAAAGCCGTCGATGGGGAGGTGATCCATTTTCGTCTGTCCCTTGGAACTGCCTGCAAGAGCGACCCGAGAATTCCCCCGCCATCGGCTCAGCCTTTACTCACCTCGGGACAGTCTATCATGATCATGATCAGACCGTCTCATCCACAGAATCTGGCTCCAGCACAGCACAACCATCACTTGCACTCGTGGTGACAACGCTGAAGGTAGCCAAGTGGAAGCCTAACATAGAATATGGTCATGTCTGTGCAGTCATGAAAGTGATATCTCTATCAGCGAGGCACTTGTCTTGAGTGACGTTTCCTGGACTGGTCGAGTTGAAGCAGTGGTATCATTCGTCCACAGTCCAGAGTAGGCTGGCGTCGAGCCGACTGCACAAGTTCTAGCAGTCCACGAGCAGGTACAGGATCAGTACTATTGCCAGATGATGGGAAATGAGACTCTTGAGCAGGCTGGCTCACGCAATCTGCAGTCTCTTCTCGTCAATCCGAATGATGGACTGGCCATGCACAACATGATCAAGTTTTTCACTGCGAGTGTGAAAGAGCGGCCCGAGTCTTGTGTTACCATTAGCTCTTCTTTGGATCGTGCAGGTCGCAGCTTGTGCGCTGCCGCAATGCAGAGCCGGGCACTGATCAGCGCAACCTCAGATCAGGATAAGTTACGATATGGGACAGCCTCAATCAAGCGCATCAACCATATCTATACCCAAGGTTATGATGGGAAAGAGGATGTCGGGTACTGGAAGCATAATATATTACATCCTGAAAGACAGCTCGATCTCGTACTACAAGCGTATATCAGTCTGCTCGAGACAAGTCCGGCCTCGGTCCATGATTATAGCCAGACACTCATTGTCGATTTCAAGAACATATGGCGAGCACAACATTCACACAGACTAAGGTCAATTTATGATGTTCTGAAAGCCGGGGGCCCAAACACTCAGGGAAAGGCTAATCTTCTTCTCGAAGAGGTCATGGAATTGAAGAAGTCTTTGCCATGAGTGAGGAATGAAATGTTGCCATGACCCCATAAATGTAGCATCAGCATTCGTAGGGCATGCCAAACTTGTACGGTTAGACTATGCTTTACCAAGCGACAAGGTCCATCTGGTGTTCCACAAAAGGTTGCTTTTAGTGGTCAATCAAAAAAGTTAACATTCTTGAATAACAACCATGTATAAACAATGCTTCAAAGTAGCTTTTAGCAAAGGTACCATCGCCACGAAAATGCAAATATTCCGCCAAAACACCTAAGCAAGCGACGTCGATTCTTTACCCTCTCATGGAAAACCGCGATCTCGATTTCTTCGCAGCGTTCGTGGTCTTCTCTTTTTGCTCGTCTTTTTGCTTCTTATGATATTGCACTAAATTGGACACAACCTGCTCGAATGTGTCCTTCTCGCTCTGTGCTGCTTCCCGTTGTTCAAGCCAATATGTCAGCAGCCCAGAAGCCGCCGCAGTGTGCGCTCGCAATGTCGTGACGTGGATCTCGAGATCACGCTCAGACATGGCGCTGATAGCCTCTCTCGTGGTGGCACAAAGTTGGCGGGCCATCGTGATCTCAAAGTCCGGTGGCGGAGGTATCTTCTTCCGCGACCGGCGTTCGTCAGCAGTCTTCTTGTCTCGGTGTCGTCTTGTACTTGGCAGTACTAATTTCTTATGCGTCATTTTGGGCAGAATTTCATCAAGGTCTACCGGAATGCCCAGCGAAACCAGGAAGAGTCTACGAATTCTCGAGCGCTTCCAGTCCGGTGGCTGTAGCGGAGGAGGTGCCGTCAATTGCTTCCACAAAGAGACTGCCCTATCCGTAAGCATGAACGGAGACTCGTCTTCCTCGTCAGAATCCGCGAGACCTGTATCCTGCGCATCGTCTCCGTCTTCGAGAGCCTCGAACTTGTCCGGATTGGTCTCAATCGCAAGCAACTGAGATACTGTAGATCGCACATAGAGTCTGACACTGTTTTCATCTTGTAAGTTAGGAAATTCTCGCGGTACGTCTATCCTTGTAGATGCTCCATTTTTCTCAAGAGGTGTGCCTGTCTGATCCTCCTCGAGGTCGTCTTGAAAGTCTCCCTCTTCAAAATCATCGAAATCTCCAAAATCGGAGCCTGCATCACCGTCTTGGAAGTCCTCGAAATCCCCAGGATTCGAGCTGATGCTATTCCGGTGACGCAGCTCTGGTGACGCAGCTATACCAAGACCTGCAAGTGATCTTACAGAAGACTTCCGTCGGTGGCCTGTAACAGAGGAACGACGACGTCGCCCGGGACTGTTTGGCATTATTGGGCTCAACCCGTTCGTCGTGCCATGAGTAGGACTTAGTGAGCTTTTTGATACTAGACCTGATGGCTGAAACAGAGGATCTATGTCCTCGTCTGTGACCTCAATTGAAGGTTGATGGAAATCCTGCACCAGTGTGTCTTCAGGTAGCATCTCGAGGTTCGCATGCGGCATTTCGGGGACATATGACGCGGAGAAGGGACCAATCGAGTCTTGTATTTCCTCATCGTCGGCAGACTTCAGACCTCGCTCGGAATCAACTTCAGTCCGACCGACAGCGTTCTGCACCAGAGGCGAGGCTAACGGGTCGTCCTCCATCTGCCACAAGAAGTCAACCATCACTATTGTTTACTATTGCAATATTGATGAGCACCCTTTGCGGACCTATTATCTTCAGGCTGTGGTCTCATAGACTTCAATTGTGAATTTAAGCGGTATCGAGACTCTCATGTCTATGATAGAAACATAGTGTAGACCGAAGCTCAGAGCAGCGAGTGAGTACTTCTCGTTGCAATCTTTAAAGTTGAAGTCAATGACATCCAGTTTATGGCTCCATACATGAGAGGAGCTCCCGATTGCTCTAGTGGTCCGGGAGTCGCTTTTGAGTTTACACGAATACGGGAATGCCATTCGTATCAACGACCAAACGGATTACACTTCTCTCATTCGTCAACTCAGTCACTATTTACTGCACATCTAGTAGGAGCGAGCAAACGGGCCTAGGTCGCAGGTGAATATCGAGTCATGGCCTTTAATTTTGGAGGTAACAGTGGAGACAAGAAGCCGTTCTCTTTCGGCAATACCTCTACACCAGCACCTAATGCACCGACAAATCTATTCAGCAGTGTGAATACGACAACGCCCGCAGGCCCTCCTCCTGCCTCGTCTGGCTTCTCCTTTGGTTCAAGTCAACAAAATAATGCAATCCCAAGCTTTGGTAGCTCCCAGACTGCAGATAACAGGCCTTTGTTTGGCAATACAAATACCAGTACGAATGCATCTGGAGGGTCCGGTTTCTCCTTTGGAACTCCAAATGCAGCATCAGCAACAAATCAAAGTACTGGTAATTCGGCAACAACGACTGCCAAGCCAGCGTTCAGTTTTGGGTCTACAGCGAGCTCGACTCCTGCACAAACTCCAGCTTCCGCGAATCCTAGCGGATTCTCGTTTGGCGGCTCTACAGCACAAAGTACCCCAGCAGCTTCCTCGGGTTTGTTCAATACAGCGGCCAATGCGTCCTCGGCTGCCACTCCATCGACTGATAAACCTTCTGGTGGATTTTCCTTTGGCACAAATACGCTCAATGCTCCAGCAGCGGACGCGAAGAATATACCAGCGAGTTCAAGTGGCTTTTCTTTCGGCAAGGCAAGCACCCCTGATGCCAAAGCTTCAGCACCTATTTCCAACTCGAGTCCTGCTGTTAGCGCCGAAATTACGAAACCTACTCTATCGACCGCATCTAGTGGAGCATTTTCCTTTGGTCCGAAGACTGCTGATAACACGACGCAGAAGGAAACGTCAGATGCAGTGAAGCCAGCCTCAGGTGGTTTCAGTTTTGGTGCTAACACAAAGAACGCGGGCACTACACCAGCAGACAAACCATCCACTGGTGGGTTTTCCTTTGGCAACAGTGCTAAACCTGAGACAACCATACCCGCACCTCAAGCAGCAGCAGCAGCCACCACTACTACTACTACAGGTATGGGGTTCGGCACTGCGAAGCAAGAGTCCAAGAGTGCCGGGGCCGGGCCTGGTTCGTTCAGCTTTGGAAAGCCAATAGATAACAAAACATCAGAACCAGCACAAGCCTCGACAACGAGCGACGTGAAAGATACTGCTTCGAGCGCAACGACAACAGTTGCTTCAGCACCGCCCCCTGCCTCTCTCAAGAACAAAACCATGGAAGATCTTATCAATAAGTGGTCGGGAGATTTGGATAAATATTCGCAAGATTTTCAGAAACAGGCTCGACAAATCTCGACTTGGGATCAATCGCTACTCAAGTCAGGTGATCAGATCAGCCGTCTGTATACTGCCACCGTTGAGGCAGAGCAGCAGTCTGGCAAGGTTGATCAGGCGTTGAACTACATTGAGAACCAGCAGGATGAGCTGAGCCAGATTCTTGACTCTTATGAGGTCCAGGTTCGAGATATCACAGCAGAGGCACGCGTCACACAACCGGCAGATCAGGAACGGGAGAGAGCTTACACCCAGGCGGAGAAATTGGTTGGAGAGCTTGATGGTCTGGGCAAGAATCTGTCGGAGATGATCACGGAGCTCAACAAGAATGCTGAGGTGACGAGTCGCTTGAAGGATGACGACCCTTTGACGTCCATCATCAAAATTCTCAATAGTCAACTGCAGAGTCTTACCTGGATCGATGAGAATGCAGCTAAATTGAATGAAAAGGTCGAACAACTGAACGCACTACAGACAACAGGAAGTCCAAAAACACCAACGGGGAACAAGTTTAGATTCGGCAGTTTGCGTCTCGAATAAGTTCGAGTATGCAGCATAGATCCGTTGGTGAGGAGAAGCAACCTTGTCTCCCGGGAAAGTGTCAGAGTCAGTGTTGGACGGTCTTCTCCCGGTCAACGATGGCATGTCTAGGGTGATCAAGTCGGCTGATGGGTCTCACAAGAATTTGAAAGCACGAGAGTATGTCGGACATTGGAGTGAAACATGGTATAGTAGAACTTAGCGTATTGGCGAGCACAAATTGGTATTTCCTGTTTTGTGAGAGTGACCCATGCATGCTTTTGTGTTGGCTATAAATAGAAATTTCCTCCGAATGCCATTTCAGATGAAGTCAGAGCCAGAAGGTGCAGACACGGTCATGTTTGTAGAGCTGAGATGGACATGATGCAGTTCACTCATGTTTCTGTAACCTCCTTTAGGATCTCTCTCTCTGTCCAGTAGTCGACGGAGCACGGTGCTAGATTGAGTGGACGAATGACTGGATGCAGCAGAAGCTGGTGGGTGAGCGGATCCAGTGCAAAGTCCAAAAAGAAAAAAGCTTCCTTGCCCATGTGGCTCACCTGCTGCATCACCCGTCCGGGAGAGGAGATCCAGCCCGTCCAGACTGGTTTTCTCACTGAAGCTGCTTCCCCTTCACCCTTCGGCCGCCCAGACAGAGAGCGTAACAGAGCGGAAACCCACCCTCTTTGGTCTGTCCTACCCAGCCAACCACCCAGCCAACCCTTCGCACCTTCCCTGCCTGCACTTGAGCCTGCCCTCCCCTTTCCCCCCCTGGGTCCGCTCGCTCGCTCTCACCCGTGCCCCTCGACAGGGAAACACTCCGTCTCCTACTCCTATCTGCCCTACTACCACCCGTCTCCCTAGTCTCGTCCTTCCTCCTGGGCAAGAGACGTCTCGCTTCACGTTCCAGACCGTCTGAACTATCGATCGAAAGATCCGTTCCATCGATCCACATACGCATAGTCCAAAAACCATGAGTAGAGATAGACTCAACCAGATCAGGGTAAAGCTCACGTTGTCAATCTTCATGGACAGCACAACTGACTAGAGTGTAGCAGCCCGGCGCGAGCGCATATCCAGATTCTGGGTAAGTGCCCTCCTGTTGCATTCGGCTCGAGAGCAAAACTGACGGGTGGTTGTAGGGATTATAGAAGTGGCGCTGCGGCCTCGCAGGCAAACCCATACTCACAGGCTGGAAACATTAATGACAGAGCTCTTGAGAATGACTTGCCGTATGGAAACACGGCTTACGCGACTGGTGGTAGCAATGCAAACCCATATGCGACTCAGGACGTGGTCTCTGGTGGACAGAATCCATATGCCGCCCAGGGCGGTGCCGGCGCCGGCGCCTATGAGATGCAGAGTATGCCTAGAGTTGAGACGATGCCAGAATTCTTCACGCGGATCGATGAGATCCGACAAGCTATTCGACATTTCGATGAGAACATCTCACACATTGAGGGTCTTCATGCTCGAAGTCTGAACGAGATTGGTGATGAGCAGAGTCAGTTCAACCACCGCGAGCTGGAGAAGGCTTCCACAGAGACCCGTCAACTGCAGAACAACATTCGAGACACCATCAAGAAGCTCGAGAATCTCAACTCACAAATGGTCGCGGGCGCCGACAACAAGACTCGGGTCACACAGACAAACAATGTCAAGAAGAAGATGCTTGAATCTATCAAACGATTCCAGAAGGTCGAGGTTGAGTACAAGAATAAATACAGGATGCAACAGAAGCGACAGATCGAGCTCACTAACCCCGGGATGTCTCCGGAAGAGATCGAGTCAGTTGTGGACTCTGACCAGGGTCAGCAGGTCTTTGCAGAGGCCACCTTGCGAAGTAACAGGCATGGAGAGGCCAAATCAGCCTTGAGAGAAGTACAAGAACGTCATCAGGACATCAAAAAGATTGAGCGCACAATCGCCGAACTCGCCGCCCTGTTCCAGGAGATGAATGTGATGATGGAGGAACAACAGCAGGCAGTCGACGTGATTAGGGACAATGCCGACAAGACCAATGCAGACATGCTGGAGGGTAACAAGCAGGTCGACAGAGCCATCGGATCTGCCCGAGCGGCCCGTCGAAAGAAGTGGATCTGCTTCTGGATCGTTGTCCTTATCCTGATCGCCATAGCTCTTGGTGTCGGTCTTGGAGTCGGTCTGGGACGAAAATAGATCTGCTTTCCGGTGTCCTTTGAAGCGTGCAAAATTGAATTCGTAGTCGTTGTATTAGACCACCCCTGGGCGTGCTGCAGGTCGCAGAGTAATGCTAGTAATCAAAAACCTAATGCCACTGATCTTATATGCGGCGAGTTTTCTTGGGGCTTTCTTCTACACTCCGACCGGTGATACCTCGCTTTCTTGTGCTTGGTTTCTCCTGTGTAGTGGGAACATCTGTAGCCGCTGTTCTACTGTGATACCAAATCATCTCCTCGACATCTCTCGAGGTCAACGGTCGCGATCGAGCGACTCCGGACTCTTGCTGTTCGCCTAACCAGGATCGATGCCTCTCGACGAGGTCGGTGTATTCCTTCAGTGTATACTTCAACTTTGCACCATCCTTGGTGGGATGAAAGGCAGCAAATTCATCACTGAAGAATGGGGCAGAGTCATAGAAGACACTCAGGATCAGAGAGGCAGTGGCTGGCCCAACTGCTTTCAGGGCACACAGCCCAGTCATTTTCCTCTGCAGTTCTTGCATGGTCAAGGAGTCTCGGTCATCGGTTGCAGCATCAGATAGGGCGGCGAGTGTGACGCGCCGCACTTCCGATCCGTCGTTGGACTCTATGAGTTGTTGTAGACGGGGCCGCCATTTGCCCCGTGACAGTTTATACTGCATGATCTGACCGAGGTCCTCGCTGTCCAGGCCATCACCCTTCATGTCACTGATTTCGGCCTTGTCGCCATCACGACGAAAGAAGCGATTGTAGATTTTCAGCAGGGTGTCCCGGTCCGTGCGTTTGTTGGCACATGTCAGCAGAGTCTCCAGGTATTGGTCCCTGTCAAAGTGTTCAATCAGAGCATCGAGCGTCGTCAAAGCTGTGACCGGCATCGGAAAGGATTACTAGACCATGTCTGAAGAGTACTCGGGTTTTTGTTCGGGTAAGGAATGATGCTGAAAGATGCGAGTGCGTCGTTGTGCTGACTCCCATCTCTACGTGCCCCACAATCGTGCATAGTGAAATCGTACTCGTCGGCTGGTGCGGGAGTTTTGAACGCGAATCCAGTCAAATCACCACTTCTACCTTACGATACATCATACATCGTACATTACTGCCGACACAGCTCACGTCACGTCACTCACGTACATATCCATCGTCTTCAGCAGGACGAAATCACTCGTGCTTGCCCTGTAGTCACTGGTTGACAGCAAAACCAGGATGAGTCGCTTCAATCCTTACACGGACAACGGCGGATCTATTCTAGCCATAGCAGGCGCCGACTTCTCAGTCATTGCCGGAGACACGAGACACACGGCGGGATACTCAATCAACACGAGATATGCACAGCGATCGTTCAATATCGGTGACAACATTGTGGTGTCTGTGGTCGGGTACATGGCGGACGGCAACACGCTCATCAAACGACTCCAGCAACGTCTGGAATGGTACCACCATCAACATGCCAAGGCAATGTCTGTGCAGGCCGTGGCCAGGTTGATCCAGACGATGCTCTACGGGAAACGGTTCTTTCCATACTACGTCACCACGATCGTGGCGGGCGTCGATGAACATGGTGTCGGGGCAGTCTACAGTTTCGACCCGGTCGGGTCCTACGAGCGGGAACAGTGTCGGTCCGCCGGTGCGGCGTCGAGTCTCATCATGCCGTTCCTCGACAACCAGGTCAACCTCAAGAACCAGTACGACGAGAATGGAGAACCGCAAAAGGCGACACCGCTAGAGTTGAACAAAGTCCTGAGTTTATGTAGGGACGCATTCACGAGTGCGACGGAACGGCATATCGAGGTTGGTGATGGGCTGGAGTTTGCCATCGTCACGAAGGAAGGGGTCAGGTGGGAGTACTGTCCGCTCAAGAAGGATTGATTTGTCCCCACCCATGCATGCATATTCTATTACCATTCACTCTTCTCTAACGATAACGAGGCAATTGAACATTCACCGTCATGACCAAAAATGCAGTAGCAAGTGACTTTTTGCCGGCAGAAACCATAAAAAAAATGGATGTGTGTGTGTGTTTTAGTGACCCGCGGCTCTAGGCGTCCATGGTCTTGAGGTCGGGGGAAGTCTTGAAGGGCGCATCGGTCGCGTCCTTGACTTCTTGCTCAGTCACGCCCTCGGCGAGTTCAATCAGGGTGAGCCCCTTCTCCCGGTCGACATCAAAGACGCAGAGATCGGTGATGATCCGGGCGACGCACTTTGGTCCGGTGAGGGGGAAGGAGTTCTTGGCCATGATCTTGGGCTTGCCCCTGGTGGTGTGTTCCATGACGACGACGACCCTGGTGGCCTCTGGGTTGGCGACGAGGTCCATGGCCCCTCCCATGCCCTTGATCTTCTTGCCGGGCACGACCCAGTTGGAGAGGTCGCCGTACTGGCTGACCTGCATGGCGCCCAGCATGGTCAGGTCAATCTTGCCCGCCCGAATCATGCCGAAACTCTCGTGTGAGCCAAAGAAGCTGGCGCCCGGCTTGACGGTGACGGTCTCCTTGCCGGCATTGATGAGGTCGGCGTCCTCCCCGCCGCGTTCGGGGTACCTGCCCAGTCCCATGATCCCGTTCTCCGACTGGAGGGTGATCTCGGTGCCGGCGTCGATGAAGCCGGGGGCGAGCATGGGCATGCCGATGCCCAGGTTGGCGTACGTGCCGTCCTGGAACTCCCTCGCGGCCCGCTTCACGATCCGCTCGCGCTTCAGCTGTGCCTCCCCGGACCCGAGCGCGTCGAGGGCCTCGTCCGCCGACCGCGAGAACGTGTACTTTTCGATCCCCTTGGCCGCCGTCGACTGCACGATCCGGTCGACGTAGATGCCCGGGACATGGACCGCGTTCGGATCAATCTCGCCATTCTCGACAATGTGCTCCGCCTCGACGATCGTCACCTTTGCGTTCCGGGCCATGGCCCCGTTGAAGTTCTCGGCCGAGAGCCTGAACTGCAGGTTCCCCGCCTTGTCTGCCCGGTACGCCTTCACGATGGCATAGTCCCCCGCGATGGCCTCCTCCATGATGTACTTCCGCCCCTTGAACTCCCGACTCTCCTTCTTCTTCTGGTAGGTCTGGACCGTGCCGTCCTCGTTGTACCGCGACGGGATCTCGCCCGACTCGATGATGGTGCCCACCCCGGCGGGCGTGAAGAAGGCAGGCACACCGGCGCCGCCCGCCCGGATCCGTTCCGCCAACGTGCCCTGGGGGGTCAGGTCCAGCTCCATCTTGCCCGTCAGGTACATCCGCTCAAACGTCTTGTTGTCCCCGATATACGACGAGACCATCTTCGTCACCTGGCCCGACCCCAACAACAGACCCAACCCGCCACCGTCGACGCCCGCATTGTTGGAGACCGCCGTCAGGTCCCTCACCCCCTTGTTCTCGAGGATCGCATGGATCAGTGTGTCTGGCACGCCGCAGAGCCCGAAGCCGCCCGACAGTAACGTCGAATTCGACTTCATGTCTGCCACCGCCTCCGCCGGCGAGGCGTAGAGCTTCGATCTGGCGTGTATCGTGTAAGAGCCCGCGAATCCCCTCCGAGACGCGATACAGCGTATCTTGCCGCCCGGTTGGCGTATGGACATGAACATTCCTGCGATCGACAGTGGTCGTGATTCCACTCGGCGAGCGTTATTGAAGTGGTCCTAGGGATGACGGGGTGGGAACGATGAACAGGAAAGAGACTTGGAGAATCTTTTCAGTGAAGGAGTATGTAGAAGAAATACTCTACCAAGACCACCACTTGCGCGGGACCAGCCGAGTTTGAGTTGTGGGGTCGCATTTCTCCAGATGAATCGAGTCCCGGTTCCGTGATCCGGGATTCACTCAAATTCCGCCCATCTGTTGGTTGGACTGATTCCCAGTCATTATTTACACTACATACTTGTACACCCTTTCTTACATTTTCTATGGTTGTTGAATGGAAATTATGTGCAGAAAATTCAGCCCAGCACCGTCCGGTGTCTAGGCGACGCAAACGTGGTACCGTCATTCCACTCGACCCTTGTTCTCGATGCATTGAGACTCTCGCTGCTCGTGTCGCCAATGTACGTCCGGCTGTGGACCGTCACTCCTCTGCTCCGAGCCAGGGCTTTCCAACGACGAAACATTGCGCGATGCTGTCTCTTCTCAAACAAGTCCGCCCACAGATCAGCCTGTCGTTCCTTCTCCAGGCAACGCAGATATCGTTGCCGCCATTTGCGCAGCAGATCGAGTGCTCCCTCGTGTATCTTGTAGCTCCAGATCTCATCAGCATCGCGCGCTAGCGCCGTGCGCTTGTTGAACTTCTCGTGCAGGGCATTGCAGATCAAGGCTGCCGCCTGGGAACGCTCATAGTCGAGCGCAGCCCGTGCCATCTCGAAAATGTCGAGGTGTCGGTCGATCCAGGCAGTGAAGAAGTATCGTTGTTGATTGACTTGCCGTCCATACGCAATCTCACCAGCAACTTCATTGATCTCTTTGTAGGCCTCATGACGGCTTCTCCAATCGGTGAAAGTACGAGCCAACAAGTCCGAATCCCGCCGCTCACAGTAATTGTGAAGCCGTTCTTCCCGATCACGAATCTGCTTCGCTATCATCCGCTCGTACCATGAATAAAATGTCTTTTTGTTGGATTGCTTTGTCTCAAACTTGAGTGCTCTTGTGTTCTGGAAACGACAGTCTGAACCACGCTCCAGCCAGGAAGCAAAGGCAGAACTTTTTATAGTCGTGTGGTAAATTGCGTCAGCGTGGTCGTATTGGTTCAATATCGACGATCGACAAGTTCTCCAGACACCTAACTTGCTATGAAGCAAACGACCATTGCTGCCGACTAGGAATTGATCTTCACACGATTCGAGACGGTCTTGCAACATCACGAGCGTGTATGACCAATCCGATATGGTCTTCTTCATCATTCTGAAGTCGAAGTCGTGTCTCAAACTTCGACCACGAGTCTCGAGATTCCATTTCGAGAGGGTCGTTCGAAGCAATCTAAACTCAGCACGAGTTGCAATCTCAGTAGCCTTGCTCTCACGCTTCCAAGAACGAAAGAGCGACCGGAGACGTGCCTCGTCCGCAAGGTGAAGCAAACCTTCTTGAGCTCTTCTTGTGGCCGTCCATCTGTCGAAACAGAGTTTCTTGAGGCGAGAGCTAATGCGGAGCTCTATATGTTTGGTTCTCATGGTCATCTTGTAGTTGTCATGCCACAATTTGATTCTATGTCGCAATACTCTAGTCGTGTCTGTGTCGCGCGCAACTTCCCGATTGACTTCGTGTTCAGCAAAATTGGCACGCCAAATATCCCAGGTGCTCAAGAGCAGGTCTTCAGATCTCTTCTCATCAGCGTTCTGTTGTAGAATTTGTAGATGGTGCAGCCGTGCCACCCAAAAGCGAAAAGCTTGAAGCACTATTTTCTGATTATAGATGGCCGCCGTCTTAAGTTCGCAAGTCAGGAAGAACCACGACTTCCACGCCACGAGCTGTGTTCTCTTGTCTCGAAGGACGAGAGCCCGGGAAGACAAGCGTAGCCACTTGCGAGTGGCGACTCTCCAGGAGCGAAGTGTGATCCGCGTAGTCTTTTTTCGGTTCTTCAGTAGTAAAGCATCGAAGAGAGCCTGCTTTTCGGCCCTCACCTTTGCTAAAAACTGGCCCTCGCGGCGAGCGATGATGCGATTCTCCCAGCGACGAAAGAACTTTCTGCATACCATGCCCTTCGCCCTACGAGCTCTATGCTGATGTGCATCAATGTGATTGTAAAAAGCGTCCTGCCAGATCTCGAATGCTTGTTGCACCAGGGTTCCGTGATCGGCCTGAACAGCATATGACCATTGGTCCTGCCTCCAAGCTTGCATGTAGCGAGTGAAATGGCGCCAATTGTGTAGCACCCGGATCGCTGTCCTATGGGACTGGGTCCTGATGAACAGTTTATATCTCTCGACCAAGGCATATTTCGTCTCGTGAGTCAGAATTGGCGGGCCATCTTGCCTCGCGTAAGGCTGAATCGGCTGGCGCTCGAAGACGTCGAGCAGTGTCGACTTGGACAAATGACCGCCGCGGTCAAGCTTCTGCTGCAGAACTGAACGATTGCTGGCCTCGCGCTTATTGATCGGCTGGTCTGCCATTGATCTGGCACGTCTGTGCCTTGTCGGACCCTCGTCACCAGACTTGAGCAATTTTTCAATCTTCGCCGCGGCACCAAGAAGCTTCTCTGGCCAGCTCTCGCCAGCATAGTGACTTAATTTCAGGAGTGCGCTAAAATATGTCTTGTCACTTCGTATGCTGATGTTGTGCGCACTTAGCACCTTTTCGTATGATTCGGTGGCACTTTCGAGGGATGCCTTCGCACGGAGGTCTGGCAATCCTTTGACGATCTCCCGCAATATTGTAAATTCCTTCGGCGAGATGTTCGGTTCATCCTTTGTCGAGAGGTTCATATCGAATCAGCACCAATGCATCATTCCTCATGGTCGATCTGAGTTGGGCATATCGCGAAAATTCTACAGATGAATCAACCCAGGGATACACTAGTCAAATTCTGCTAATGCATGCCCGCAGTGAACCGGCCCAACAGGGCGCGTGAAGCCTGTTCTGAAGTCCATAAGTAGAGTATCTATAGGGGTAAATCCCATAGGAAGCCAAGGACGGCGCGTCTCCGAAAGAGGAAAGTGGTCGCGCTGCCTCCATCTCAATCCTCCTCCAGGGAGGCGATCCGTAGCTTCAAAGGATTTCGATCAGTCCTGCGTGATCAGCTCAAAGGACAGACTACTTCTACACCTGGTCTGCTTGTTCCTTTCGCTTTATACAGACCATGCTGCTGAGGTCTCTGGGGCAATTTCGCCTTGGTCGGCGTGCTGCTTCTTGTCAAACGTGTCGATTCATGAGTGCACGCTCCTACACAGATTCCATCAGCGACTTGAACTCTCTCCAAAGTAATGCAGCCACAATAAATGCGCTAAGAGCTTCCGGCAAGATGAATCAGAACGCGATAGGCGAGATGAGAGACTGGGTCGCGAAGGCCGGAGTGGCTCAATCTGACATTGATGAATTAAAGGTCATACACATTGCCGGCACAAAAGGGAAAGGTTCGACTGCTGCCATGGTAGCTTCCATCCTGTCCAATTACAGGCTGGCTTATGGAAAGACACCAAGGATAGGTCTATATACCAGTCCGCACCTCAAATCTGTCCGTGAGAGGATACAGATTGATGGCGAACCACTACCAAAGGAAGAATGGACAGAGTACTTTTACGATGTCTGGGACACTCTCGACAAGCACGGCTCCGCCAAGCCAGTCTATTTCCGGTTCCTCACCATCCTCGCTTTTCACGCCTTCAGACAGGAATGCGTAGACGTGGTCGTTCTGGAATGCGGGGTCGGCGGAGAGCATGACTCAACCAACATCATTTCGGAACCAGTAGTCTCTGGCATAACCAGCCTAGGAATCGATCACGTTCACGTCCTGGGCAGGACGATTGAGGAAATAGCATGGCACAAGGCAGGTATTTTCAAGAAGGACTGTCCCGCCTTCACCGTCGAGCAGGGCGAGAAGGCCATGGACGTCCTCAGAACGAGAGCCCAAGCTATCGGTGTAAGCAGCTTCGAGGTGATCCCCGTGACTCCTGCCCTATCAAGTGTCAAGCTCGGCTTGAATGGTGACTTTCAGCGGAGTAACGCTTCCCTGGCGATCGCTCTCGCGAACGAATACCTCAAGACCCAAGGTGTCGATGAGAATCTGAGCGTCCGTCTGCCCGAAGAGTTCATAAACGGACTAGAGCAGGTCAAGTGGCCTGGCCGTTGCGAACGGCGACAAATCGACAACGTCGAGTGGTGTCTCGACGGGGGACATACTTCCGAGTCCCTCGCCCTCACAGGGGAATGGTACGGATCCATTCCCGAGTCCGTCAACCGTCACTACCTGATCTTCAATCAACAGAGCAGAGACTCGACGGCACTACTGCAAGATTTGCACGACAGTCTCCCAAACCACTCCGACTTTCGCAAAGTCATCTTTTGCACGAATAAAACGTACAAGGTGTCCGGCTATTCCTCAGAGCTGACCAGCATCAACAACGCCTCGGACGCTGTCGATGCGCTGGACGTGCAACGAGCCTTGGCACGAAAGTGGCACGATATGACTGATCAGGAGGCGATCGTGGTCACCTCGATCGAGGAAGCCCTGAATGTCGTCCGGGACGATTGTGGTAGACATGCCAGTCGCTGCCTCGTCACTGGGAGTCTTCATCTGGTCGGTGGAGTCATGACCGTACTGGATGACAAGCAGACATGATATTTGTGATTCCCTCCGCCACAGAATGACCCTGGTCAGCCACGGTTTCTCTCATTTTCGACTGCACAATTGTTCGAGTATGGGTTTACACCTGTGTGACAAGCATGTCTTGCTCGCAGGACGACCAAGTGTTGAGAATTGAAAGACAACTCTCTGTATTCAACAAGTCCTCATGCAAGCGAGCTCCAAGAAGAGTAACGCGGGGTGCAGTAGGTGACAAAAAGAGTGGTGCAGAATGATGGTTGGAACATGACTTTTCTAACACGACTATGTACATATCTCGTAGCGTGACGACTCCTTGAAGCAAGCTTACAATTTGTCGTAATACTCAGTGTAACTTGGCACTGCAAGATTAGCTTAGCACTCAAAACCAGTGGGTTTTGACACATACCTTCCTTCTTGAGACCCTTTCGCTCACGCATAGTGGCGACGATCTGTCCAGACTTGGATGTAGGGTCAGTTGGCGAACCTCCTCGCATGGTGTCCCAGTGGGAGAAGATCATCTGAGGGAAAGCTTGACCACCAGTTGCTTGACGAAGCTCAGTAGTGAATCCGAAAGACTCATTGACTGGCAAGTATGCCTTGATGTTGAAAAGCGGAGTACCTGGTCGCTGCTCCTCGGAAAAGACCATACCACGCTTCCTGTTGAGGACTCCGTAAATACCTCCCATAGCTTGCTCAGGACACTGAATCTCGACCAAGAAGACAGGCTCCTGCATGGCTGGCTCTGACAAAAGAGTGGCAGCGTAGACAACACGTCTACAAGTTGGGATGATCTGACCACCTCCTCGGTGGATAGCATCAGCGTGTAGCACGACATCGAGAATGTTGAATCTAGTAGATCGCATGTTCTCTTCCGAAACTGGTCCCTCCTTGGTGGCCCATTGGAAAGCTGCGATACAAGAATCCTTGATCTCGTTGAGGTAGGCCACGGCCTTGGTCTGGTCGACAATCAAGTTTGGTCCGGTGGTCTCTGGTCCGAAACACCAGATCTTTCGTGCATCAGTAACGTCCCACTCGTGGTTGTCAGCGAGGTATCGTGCTCGAGTCTTGAAATCATCCCTAGGGTTGACCTTTCCAGCCTCAATGTCTTTCGAGAGCTCTTCAGTGATTGGCTCTGCGGTCATGAAGATTCTGTTGTGCTTGTTTGGAGATTTGGATAGGGCGGTCATTGAGGACTTGCCAGTGACAGTCTCTCGGTAGGCGACGACAGGGTCGGAGATCTTGAGCGGAATACCAGCATGGTCTTCCTCGAGATCCTTGAGACAAATTTCCAGGTGCAGCTCTCCGGTACATGCAACAATGTGCTCACCAGTCTCAGCGATGTAACAAAGTACACATGGATCAGACTTGGACAATCGCTTGAGACCCTCGACGAGCTTAGGCAGATCCTGAGCATTCTTCACCTCAACGGCGACCTGGACGACAGGAGATACGGAGAATTTCATGACCTTCAAATTGTGAGCAGTCTCTGATGTGGTCAGAGTACCAGATTTGAGCAAGAACTGATCGACACCGACAAGACCAACGATGTTTCCAGCTGGACAATCTTCAAGAGGCTCAACGAATCGACCCATCATGAGAACGGTTCTCTGGATAGCCTTGATGAAAAGGTCAGATTTGGAACCTGGCTGGTAGTTTGGTCCCTGAATTCGGACCTTGAGTCCAGATCGGACGGTACCTGAAAAGACACGACCGAAAGCATAGAATCGACCTTTGTCGGAAGTTGGCACCATCTTAGAGACGTACAACATCAGTGGAGCTTTTGGATCACAGTTGGCGATACCGACAGCAGATTCATCGTCCATTGGTCCCTCGTACAAAGTCTCAACTCTGTATTTTTGCGCAGTGACTGGGGAAGGAAGATGCAAGACCACCATCTCCATAAGAGCATCAGCGGCTGGGAGGAAATTCCTCATGACCACCTTGAGCATGGCTTTACCTTCGAGCTCCATCTCGTCAGACTTGAGTTTAATGTCGAGCTTCTGCAAGAGTGTTGGAATCTCATCCTTCTTGAAGTTCATGATAGCACTGAAGATTCTGAAAATTGGGTCGAGAACAAAAGTACAGAAAGCTCGCTCAAGAGGCT
Organism: Taphrina deformans; assembly: GCA_005281575.1. NCBI lineage: Eukaryota > Fungi > Ascomycota > Taphrinomycetes > Taphrinales > Taphrinaceae > Taphrina > Taphrina deformans. Next base: position 170,274 of record RHGG01000013.1, read on the forward strand.
TTCCGTCAGCATCAGTTCCGGTCTTCGACCACTTCTTGGTCTTTGGGTTGAAGTAGTTATCTCCCCAGAGTCGATCCATCATCTTCTTGGAGTCGACTCCAAACTTCTTGGCGTACTTGACAGCAAACTGTCGCACGGTGAAACACCATCCGTGCAAACCAGATCCGAAAGCGACGGTTCCTTTCTCTGGGTAGACCTGGACGTCTCCAAGAGTCTTGTCGAAGTAGGTAGCGATGACGACGTTGACGGACTCGACAGTTCGGAGGAATGTCTGGTAAAGATCCTCCTTGGAGATCTGCAGCTCGAGCAGGGCTCGGTCGACCTTGTTGACACAACATACTGGCTTGATTCGCTCTGAAAGAGCCTGTCGAAGCACGGTCTCGGTCTGAACACAGACACCCTCGATACAGTCAACAACGACCAAGGCACCGTCGGTAACTCGAAGAGCGGCGGTAACCTCTGATGAGAAGTCAACGTGACCTGGCGAGTCGATCAAGTTGACCAAGAACTCGTTTCCATCGGACTTTTGTGGGATATCAGCGACATCTTCGTCACTCATGGCAGCGTAAAGAGAGATGGCAGTCGACTTGATGGTAATACCTCGTTGTTGCTCATCATCTCTAGTATCAGTGAAACGGGCCTCTCCAGCTCGAGCAGCCGAGATAATTCCTGCTCGCTGAACGAGGGAGTCAGTCAAGGTAGACTTTCCGTGATCGACGTGTCTACATCAGTCAGATTCAAAATCATCACTTAAAGACAATCCTCCTTACGCAATGACGGAGATGTTACGAATGTTGGTCACTATTTTGAATCAGTTTCTGCTCGTGAGACGTCAGACCAACGACTTGGTCGTGCATTTATTATACCTTTGTCCATCTACATGCACGTTAGCAAGGTTATTTCGCACTACGGGATGACGAAGACTCACGAGACCACGGATCTCATCTACTGTGAAATTGACCATCTTCGCTGCTTGCTATATGCTCAGGAACGAAGGGGATCAGGTAATGTGAAGGGAAGGACTCTTAATAAGCTAGAGAAGAAGGGCGATATTGGAAAGAGGGAATTTTTCAAAACGGGGCTCCAGAGTGTGAGGCAAGCGCAAGGGCGGACGATAAGTGAAACCATCCGAGGAGAGCGATGATCTTTCCCGTGAACCCAGGGGGATCCTAACCCTAGATCATCACGTCACAAACCTTTCCAGCATGAGGATGAACAGCTCGACACTGCGTTCCCTGATGCAGTGTGTCCCGCTCCGCGTCTCGCTTACACATCTTTACGATACAGATTTCCTACATGGACCACTAGAAGTAAGGAAATGTTTGCTGTGATTTATTGGGAGATCAAGCCTGCAGCGTGACTCTGGAGGTCGGTTACCCGGTAATTGCAGACGACGAGCAGGAGCTAGGACGCTAGGTGTAGTACAGGCCGCCGACAATCGCGGCAATAAGCGGCATTGATCTGCTAAAATTAAGCACCAGGGCTTCCTTGAGCTCGATCTTCGGCTCGCGAGTCTGTGTGGAACCGGACGATATAGGTCATCATGCTTAGAATATCATACAGAATCATAAGGGTGCCTGGGTCTAGCTACAAGCTGTGACGAGCACGAGCCGTGCGCGTGCGTATCTAGAGTTGTCCGATCTGTTGGCTTGGTTTTGCAGCCCACCATCTGGTATCCTCAGATACGGCAAAGTTTGCCATTTCCTAAGCCACGATATTCATGCCATTCATCTCTTCGATGCTAGTCGTATACCAGCATCTCGTGAGCATATTCCCTTCCTGTGTCATCTGTTGGACGCGTCTTGCCATGCAACTCGCACAACTTCTACATCATGCTTCCACGAAAATGGTAATTCTTGACCCAAATCCGAGGACAAGGTGCTGATCAAGGCAATGGATTTAACCACAAGCCTAATCTCGAGCCTGGATTTTACACGCTCGGGATGTGCACGGGTCATTGCGGATCTGGTTCTAGTCGTCTAGTCCTGTATACAACTGTGAAGACACCAGTGGACAGACACACCTATCATGCGTTGGGACGAGTCTCATTAGAAAGAGATTTGTCTGAGGAAACCACAAGGACAATTTATGCTCTGGCTGTATGATTCGTCAACAACGGCGAGGGTGAGAACGATATGCTCACACGAGTGATCAGCTTTGTGCAGAATGGGTCAGCAAGGGCGCTCAGCATCTACCACGAATGCGCTTTCCTTCAGCTCGATGTGGGCGACCTCGCATCTTCTGTTCCCAAGTCCGGCGCAAGATTTACGATATATCATTGCAGTGGTTCGACCTTTTCCCAGAGAGCTCAAAAGCTGATCAGTTGCAGACCACGCTTGAGCTGTTCATTCTTCTGGGCGCAGAGAATGTTCTCACGAACTACCTACTGATCCAGAATGAGGATGAGCCTGTGATCTTGACCCATGGTTTTTGCATGAACAAGTTCCCAACTACCACTGACTAATCCCAAGCTCTCTCGGCCTTGACGAAGCCCTTTTTCAGATCACTGGACTCATCTGTCCGAATGGAAGCTACTTATGGGCCATTTAGGCCCTTGCGCAAGGCAGGCTCAACAAATGGAAACGATTGCTGACGTCCACCGAGCCCAGGCTTGCAGGAGCGGTCGCGTATCACATGACGTACGCTACCCTTGCTACAATATCGGACGGCCAGAGAACCAGCGTCGTATGGGTGGTCAGGTGAGAACAAGATCGAGATAGCTTGCCAAAACCATCTTTGAACATATTAGAGACATAATTTACTTATCGGTGTCAATAGAAGGAAGAGTATAAGTACGGGCTCTGATGCCACAGATGACGGGTCGCTTGGTCAACAACCACCTGCATCTCCTTTCACTCGACGCAGCAAATCCCACGCGTAGCGAGTGGCGTTTGTGGCCACAAGCTTTGCTCCTTCACAGCAGCCACCTGCTTTTGATCTCTGTGCAGACTTCATTCCTGCACTTTGGTCAGTAATCGTATGGATGTGTCATAAACTGGTCCGCATCAGAGGAAATATGTCGCAGCTGTGGCTTTCAACCTTTTTCAAGGGGTTTTCAGCTCAGGCACAAAGGATGCAGAAGCTCTGAGTGGGTGTGTTCAGAGCTGAGTCGCAAGGATTGTCTAACTCCAGCCATAGACGGGAGCGGGCCGTGTGCGATTGGAGCCCGGTTAGGTAAAGTTTGCGCTGCCAGTCGGGGACCGACATCATTGATTGTCCTGCTCCTGCTCCTGCTTCCTGACCTCACACGACACTGATCGGACGACCCATAATCGATCGGTCCCTGCGACAGGCCGTCCTACATTGCTTGTTTCAGATTCGTACTCACAGACACATCGTCTTTTCGTCAGTGTCGAAACATGTCATCGCCGGGGCAGCACAAGAAAATATGGGATTATCAAGACGACTCGTCCAAGTTGCCACTAGACCGTCCGAACCCGACTCGAACGGAATCGCGAGGTAGTGACCGTGCGGGTAATCGTGGCCAAAATGCTAGGCATAACTCCCGCACAACCATTCCGACCCTCAACATGCCTTATCAGAACGGCGACCGACCTAGGAGGACTCACTCAAGCACATCCATGGACTCGGACGCTCTTCTGCAGGATCATCGCCAGCATCCACAGTCACTTCCTCGTGCTTCCTTTGCAATGCCTAAACATGGCTCGATGTCACAAGGATCCCGGCGCAAGAATTCTACACGGGCAACTTTTGCTGGGCGGACCAACAAGAAGAGCACGCTGAGACGAACCCAAGGGAATGACTCTGAGCAAGACGATGATGAAGACGATACCTCTTCTTCTTCTGACAACGAGAGATCTGGCCTGATACCCAAGGCCAAGCGAGACCGTCGAAAGTCATCTTCGCAAATGTCTGCTCGTGGTTATGCTCCGCGTCGAGAATCTGATTCGTACGGGGCTACCATGAATGAGAACAACCTTTCTCCACCCAGAAATCCCAACTACCCTCCTTCTATACCATCTTCTTTCGGCTCTCGTCGTGCAAGCCAAGAGCCGTTGGCAGCAAACGGACGCATCAGGCAGAGCATCAGTGGAAGAGATGACTCCGGTACACCGATGCGCATGAACATGGCACAGCGAGTGATGGACTACGCTCACCGACGTTCAAGTGATCCGCGAGAGTCGGGTAGCACGCAAGACAGCAATCTAGCAGATCTACCGGATGCAATTTCAACATCCCCTCCAAGAGACTTTGACGAAGGTAGTCACCTGCCGGATTCTACGGCGGAGGATGAGGACGATGACGAGACGACTCGTGACCGACTGCTCTCTCGAGCCGAGGGCGATGTGTGCTTCCCTCTCAGTGGTGATACCGAGCACCATGGTCATATCGACTTTGAAGAATTAGCGGAGTGGTCTCGAGAGCAGATCGACCAAAAGGAGGACGGAGGGAATCAACTCGAATGGCGTCATCGTAAGTTATCAGAACCTATGTTGGTGAATGGAAAATACAGAAATCGTGGAGGGTGGACATCATCGGATCGGGATGACGAGGACGACAGACCATTCCGTTTCACGTTTTTCTCGGATGAGCTAGCATCAACTGTTCACTCGCCGACTTTGTATGAGTTACCACAAGAGGATCAGACGTTCCAGGACTTGTTCACCACTGGCAACACTTGGTGGTTGGATGTGAACAGTCCCAGTGATGCTGAAATGAAAATTTTAAGTTCTGCCTTTGGGATTCATCCGCTCACGGCGGAAGACATCTCGATGGAGGAACAGCGAGAGAAGGTCGAGTTATTCAGAAATTACTACCTCGTGAGTTTTCGTTCTTTTCAACAAGATCCAAATTCAGAAGACTACTTGGAGCCTGTCAATATGTACATAGTGGTCTTCAAGGATGGTGTCCTGTCATTCCATTTCAACTCGACACCACATCCAGCTAATGTTCGTCGTCGCATTCGGCAGTTGCGGGACTACATTACTGTTTCCTCAGATTGGATTTCATATGCACTCATTGACGACATAGTCGATGCATTCTCCCCACTGATACACAGAATTGAAGACGAAGTAGATACCATCGATGAGAACGTCCTGGGTATCGATGACCAGACCGATGTGTCAGATACAGAGCAGACCAACATGTTGCGACGCATCGGCTCCTGTAGGAAGAAGGTGATGGGCCTTCTTCGACTCTTGGGCTCGAAGGCAGATGTTGTCAAGGGATTTGCCAAACGATGCAACGAACAGTGGGACGTTGCGCCGCGATCTGAGATCGGTCTATATCTGGGAGATATTCAAGATCACATCGTAACCATGGTACAGAATCTCAACCACTATGAGAAGATCTTGTCCCGTTCCCACTCAAATTACTTGGCACAGATCAACATTGAGATGACCAAGGTCAACAACGACACGAATGACGTCCTCAGCCGACTGACTGTCCTGGGAACGATGTTGATCCCCATGAATCTAGTCTGTGGATTGTGGGGAATGAACGTCAAGGTGCCTGGGCAGGATGTGGATAGTCTGACGTGGTTCTTCAGTATTGTGGGATGCATGTTTGTATTCTTTCTACTGTCCTACCTCATCATGCGAAAAACCAAACTAGTGTAGTGTAGTGTCACTGTACAGAGTAATCCATGTGTCGCGTCATACTTGCTAACTTCGGTTGACTTTAGCACCCTGAAAATCGCCTTGTGCATGTACAGTGGTAAGGAGATTTGCATTTGATGTTTTCTGGCAAGAGGCAAACCATGGGCACATTGCTCGGAGCTATGACCTTTTGACCATGAATGCCTTTCAAAAGTCGAGGGATGGTTTGTGGCTGTTAAACACCCGAATTTCGCGACATCGACATCGTAGTCCCGAACCACAATTTGGACGCGAATCCAGCTTGAGACACTTGATCACTCCATAAAGCATACGCATCATAATTGGGACATCAACTTTGAGAGCAGGACCAATCCCTACATACGCTTTAAATCGTCTTCATCACGTACAGTGGTCAACTGTGTCGCAAGGGTGAATAATGTCGTATTCCTTCTCCCTCACGACTTTCAGTCCCCAGGGCAAATTGGGTCAGATCGAGCATGCATTAGCGGCGGTCAATCAAGGCATTCAATCATTGGGCATCAAAGCAACGAATGGCGTCGTCCTCGCCACAGAAAAGAAGACTCCCTCTACGCTGCAAGATTCCTCCACGCTCGAAAAGGTTGCCAAGATCACACCGAATGCATGCATGGTGTACAGTGGTATGGGACCAGATTTTCGAGTCTTGGTGGACAAGGCTCGCAAGGCGTCACATGCACAATATAAACGCATATATGAAGAGTACCCACCCACGCGTATCCTCGTCCAAGAAATCGCCAAGGAAATGCAGAAAGCGACGCAGAGTGGTGGAGTGAGACCGTACGGGGTCAGTGTCCTCGTGGCTGGATGGGACGAACACGCAGGATATCAATTATACCAGGTCGATCCGTCGGGCTCTTATTTCCCCTGGAAGGCTACCGCCATAGGTAAATCATCCACCACATCAAAGACATTTCTCGAGAAACGGTTCAGCGCGACGTTGGAGCTCGAAGACGCCATCCATACTGCCCTGTTGACGTTGAAGGAAGGATTCGAGGGGGAGATGACGAGTGACACGGTGGAGATTGGCATAGTCAGTGTGGAGGACGACAAACTGCTGGGCTACACCATGAACGGCAAGGAAGAAAAGCCGACGGCGCCGAGGTATAGGAAGTTGAGCAGGGAGGAAATCGGGGACTATCTCTCGTCGTTGTAAAAGGTCAACCGTGGAGCCCACCAGAGACACGACTTTTGATGAATTGAGGGAATGATACAAAATTTTTACAAGACTCGTGGCGACGACGGTCATTCATCACGACTGCGTCGCGCTCTCCTTTTGTTGCCGCTGGATGAACTCCAGGACATCCCTTGCCCTCTGTGCCTTTGCGTTGACACTGCCCACACTGCCCTTCATCTCGCGCAACATGACGACACTCTTCTCGTACGTCTCCTGGACCTCGGACAATCGAGCAATGCTGACGGCCTCGGGCTCCCCTGACTCCACACCGTCCTCCTCACGCACCTCTTCCTCCTTCACTGCGCCGTCCGTCTCTCGCGCCTTGACCAGCCTCAGGATCTGGTTTGGCACTTCCCTTCGCATCCGCGTCACCCGCGTGATTGTCTCCTCGAGCACGGCGTGTCGGGCGAGGACGTCGGCCTGTAACGCGACACTGAACGTCTCGTACCGTTCGGCCTCGACCTGGACGCCCTTGGCGATATCGCTCGGCCGCGGCGGCATCCCATTGATGGTCACGTTCCCTGTCGCTTCCTGCATCGTCTTGCTCAGAAAGGCCGAAATGTGGGCCTCGATCATGGTGCGGAACGCGTCTTCCGGCAGTGCGTTCGGCAGGTGCCTCGACAGGCGTGTCGACAGTGCCTGTTGCAGCTGTAGCCTCAAGAAGGCCAGATCCGACGAACTATCTAGCGGGATCTTGGGCAGTGTTGACATAATTTTTGTAGCAGATAAAGTGTTGTTATTGTCGATTCAGTGTCGCGCCTTGTCCTGCTCTATTCGTTAAGGCCTATATTGAGCAACTGCAGAGATGCGCAGGTCTGAATGTCGATGCGATGTGATGGATTATGGTAGAGGTCAGTACAGGTAGAATGCGACTAGAATGTTGAATAATTGTCATGGGCGCGTTGGTGGCATACACAAAATCGCGCGAATCACTACTCCACATCCCGGGTGCGCATGCAATGGCCTTCCGACAAGGTATGTGTAGCTCGAATCTGGTGGGCTAAATGTACTTGACTTGTACCACTGGTCAGACAGTCTATTGAAAAATGTAGCTTGTGCATACATCGTTATGTCCAACTCGGATGTGTTTCCCACTACTCAACACTCGATAATCAATCATCCCCCTTCAGATTATTCAGACGCGCTTGCAAATCGTCGTCCGTTCCACCTCCGCCCATAGCTTGTGCTTGTGGTACTCTCGATTCAGTTTGTGGCACTGCGAAGCCAGTCGGTGCTTCACCAAGCTGCTGAGTCAGATCGACCCCAATCTCGTCGAGCACTTGGTTCAAAATCTCGTCGGATTCTTCTTCATCATCTTCCATTGTATCTTATCACATGTCAGTCTTGCATCACTGATGATCGAAATGCGGTTTCCCTTACCATCAATAGCTTCGTCCATCATCTCGCCTCTCTGATCCATAATCTCATTCTCTCGTTCAAAGTCGGCTGCTATGCGACTCAGAGCAGGCATGTTCATACTCTTGTTCATGCCACTGAGTAACCTTGTCGCGCCCTTCATCGACTGCATCATTTGCTCATTGGACCTCACAGTCTGTATACGCAATGAGACGGCCTGCAATTGTGTCCTCATGGAGTAGAACTTTTGGATGTGTTTTCGCGTCCTGACCAAGTCCCTGGCCTTGATCTTTGCGGCCCCGACCTGTCCTGCTTTCGCAGACTTTTTGATGTCTGTAATCAGTCGCTTCTCTTGTGCTTCCAGCTTCACACGTTCACGCTCCAGTTCCCTTTGTGACTTTTCCAACGCTCTTTGATGGATCCTGAGGCGCTCCTGAGGAGTCTTTGACCGCCCAAAGACCCATTCGAAAGCCTGCATAAGGACAAGTGTTTTTGGCAAGAGCGCAACTTATAGACAAGTGTTGGAGACCGTACACAGGGGACTGCCACGAGTAGTAATTTGTCAATTTGTTGAAGCGCCGATGACAGCGTTTACGGTAGCATACTGTCTCTGTGTACAGTGGCAGAAGAAGAAGACCGACCTCCTGCAGCACTTCTGTCTAGCTGGTGCATTTCAGGCTTGTTGGCCAAGGCTGGAGCGCATGGATTCGTGGAGACGGGAGACCCCAGAACGGCCTCCCTTCCCGGCGATAACGGAGCTGAGAAGATCAGCCGCCAAGGAAACGCTGACGCTGCTTTCCTCAACTAGACTTCCTCGTTTCTTTTTATCACTACAAATCATCACTTCGGAAGGCATTGCTGTAGTGACAAAAGGATTTCATTGGCAGGCTGCAGCAACTGTGCTAGGATAGAATGACAATATGTACCTCGTAACTAGCATGACATCAAAATCTGTCCTCTATCCGGACCACTTGATGGTCTTGAGATCAATGCCCTCCTGGACCATTTCCCAGAGAGGAGATAGCTCACGCAAAAAGTCAACCTTGTTCGTGACCTTGTTGACCACATAGTCCACCTCCTCCTTCGTCGAGAATCGTCCAAGTCCAAACCTGATGGAGGAGTGGGCCATGTCATCATCAGCACCGAGAGCATGTAACACATACGAAGGCTCCAGTGATGCCGACGTGCAAGCGGAGCCTGATGAAAGTGCAATGTCCTTGAGCGCCATCAGGAGCGATTCTCCTTCGACGTATGCAAAGGACACGTTGACACATCCAGGATAGGTAGACTGTGGGTCTCCATTTCGGACAGTGTGTGGTAGAGCCATCAGGCCACTCAGTAACCTTTCAGAGAGCATGGAGACATGCTTGTGATCGTACTATAGACGTTAATAATTGGTCCTTTTGGTCTTGCGTGACCACTCAGAACCCCTGCACACCGTCATCGCCGTACAATCTTTGAAAAGACTGCATAGCTCAAGTTGAGCTCTGGTAAAGCTGTTCGTCACTGTGGCCCTAGATTTAACTTACGGATAGATCCTTCTTTGCCAGGCGGCAGGCCTCGCCGAAGCCGACAAGCAGAGGTGTTGGCAGTGTGCCAGAACGGAGTCCACGTTCTTGTCCCCCACCGTTGATGAGAGGCTCTAGTCTCACTCTGGGTCGTCGTCGTATGTAAGCAGCTCCAATCCCTTTTGGACCATAAATCTTGTGGCCAGAGATAGACATCAAATCGATGTTAGACTTGTTGACGTCGACTGGAATCTTGCCCACAGCCTGAGCAGCGTCCGTATGGAAGAAAATCTTTTTGCTTCTACAGAGCTTTCCAATCTCATCCACTGGCTGCATGACTCCAATCTCATTATTGACACTCATTATTGAGACGATGCATGTGTCAGGACGCATTGCTGCTTCGAGTTCTGCCATGTCGATCAGACCATTTTGCTTTACTGGAAGATAGGTGACCTCGAATCCTTCGTCCTGTAACACACGGCAAGAATCAAGAACACACTTGTGTTCTGTCTGCGAAGTAATGATGTGCTTTTTATTCTTTCCATAGAACCGCGCCACGCCCTTGATTATCATATTATTCGACTCTGTCGCTCCTGAAGTGAATATGATTTCCTTTGGATCAGCACCGATGAGAGAAGCAACATGCTTTCTCGACTCTTCGATCGCCTTCTCTGCTTCCCAACCATACCAATGCGTCCTCGAATGTGGGTTGCCATATCCCATCATCCAATATGGCATCATCTTATCGTTCACACGGGGATCTATCGGCGTTGTTGCCTGCATATCGAGGTATATTGGACGCTGGGCTGGAGCGCCAGAAACGGACTCATCTTTACTTATTGAGTGGTTCGCAATGAATTCCGCCTCATTCAAGGTCTTCTCGTCCAGACTGACATTACCAATTCCAGTGGCTCGAGCAGTTGCTGATGGCGCTACATAGGAGCGAAGTCCTGGTCTAGTCGCAGTCCTCAGACAACTGCGGATCGTGCTGGATCTCATCATAGGCTCCTAGAGTTGAATGTAGTTCGCGTTCAGATATAAAACTTGTATTAGTCACTGCAAGCTAATGAAGAAGGACGAGGGAAACTCGATCATTCGGTGGAGCAGAGGTGGCGGCCACAGCGGCAGCGGCACCGGCGGCTGCTGGCTCACGAGGGGAGCGACGGAAGTGTATGCTTCGATTTCGGATAGCAGAAATTCGTGACCATGAAGTTACCGCATTTGGGTTGACGTTACAGGAACTCAGTGAGATGGTCAATAGGTGGAAAGGAGACATGAGGACCGGAGTCCTTGCCAGTTGCAAATGCCCTATATGTTCTTCATTATATGCGTAAAAGCCCAAGAATGCTCTGTTAAATGCCATCGCTATGAATCATCTTCTTCATCACTGCCATATGCTACTAAACTTGACCATGCTGTCGTCCCCGATGTTGTAGGCTTTACAGCTTTGACCTTGAGGGCTTTCAGTGCTTCCAGGGCACGTCCCTTGATCAGACCAGTATCTGCATCTTTCTTGACATCACCTACCGGTGCTTCGATCTGTAGAGGTTCTGATTCACCCTCACCCTTGGTCCTCCCCGCAGGGTTGACAGCAGCAATTCCCCTTTGATACCAGATCTCATCGGAGGGTTGGTAGCCTTCCAGACCATAGTCCAAGCGCTTCTTCTTGTCAATTCCTCGACCTTCTAATTCATCCAGAAATTCCTTTGGGAGTGCGCGACGGATCGCTATTGCAGCCTGCTCTTCTGCACGTCGAGCATCTCGAGCCGCCGCTTGCGGATTAGGATCTTGAGTAGCCCAGCGAACATTGAGGACTTCGTTGTTGTTTAGTGATTGTTGCGCCATCGCTTCCTTTGCAAATTCTGCAGAGTTTTGGTGAACATATGTAACGAAAGCCACGCCGCGAGAATTCAACACTCTGATCCGCTCAACCTCGCCCCATTGACAAAAGGCTGTTGCCACAGCCTCTTCAATGTCTTCGGTAGTTGTGATCTGTCCCACATACAAGGTGTGATTCTGTCTGAGAAAACTCCCAACTCCGCCCATGTCATCTCGATAGTCCGCATGTTTGTCACGACCGAAGCAGTCCACGTTCGGAGAGTACATATCTGTTGCTTGCGGTAATCTGTGCAGGTATTGACAATCCGGCCCGTCAGGACAACATCCGCGAGCAAAGAACAAGCAGAAGAATGAACCTGTTTTTTTATCACCTTTTGTCCATCCACTATCTCGTTCCGGATCACATTTTGTTTCCGCATGATCCTTTACTGCAAGCTGATCCTCCCTATCACCGCCTGACCACTTTCCGTACCATATGTTAAAGATCTGTCCGGTTTGTGGTGGTTGTCCATCCGTTGATTTCCTGGTGTCTGTCTGACGACGTGCTGGCCGCCGCTTTCGCTTGGTAATAGTGACATCTTGAGACTTAGGTACTACGTCCGTGAAGCGATTCTCTTTCGGAACAACCTGAATCACACTGGCACTCATGACAAGGGTATTTGGTAGAAGAGGTGAAGCACTTTAGCACTGTAGCACTGATATAGTTGCCGTTGAGGTTGTTGAGTATACTCATCTGGTGAGCATTTGTGCCACAACAAAATCACGTCGGCGCGCTCGTATTGCCAGCACTCGGAAAGTGATCATTCCTGAGCTCATGATCAGTAGACAAAATTCGATTAACGAATTCATATGGCTGCAGTAACTCATCAGAGTATACTCATATTAGCTAACAATTTTATGTATATCTGTTCAATCTGTAGGAGCGAACTTTGATTTCTGTCGTATCTTCTCCCCATATTTCAAGAATACTAACGAAGTCGGGAAAAGTAGTAATGCAACCAGCGCTAGTATTAGTCCACCTGTTTTTACACCAAGTTCCAAGAACATCGTACGTCCAAAGAGCGCTAATGAATCAATATTGACCCATCTTGAGGGTCGAGAGACTTACGGAACGCTGCACCGAAAACGGAGCGCAGTAAGGTGTTCGCTGCCACCGCACTGGCTGTGTACTGTAAATACGTATCGACAATGTAGTTGAGTGAAGGGAAGAAGATCATGTAAATCCCAAATCCTACCAAGGTGATACCAATCACACCTCCAATCCAATGCACATCTTTTCCTGAGGTCATGGCGAATATGAACAGGCCAACCCTAGGCTGTTAACTTGTGTCCTAGCCATCCTGATAACACTTACGGAAAGACAGCCGCACCTACAACGAGCAGAGGAAGTCTCATCTCCGGCACCGGCTGGCCATCATTTTTCTTCAGAGCTTCGTTGTACCGTGGCTGGTACCAAATACAAGCACTCAGGCCGAACAGAACTCCAATGATGACGCCGATATTTGGCAGAGCAGACTCAACCTTCGACCACCCTCGCACATCACTATACTCTACTGGATACGCCACGAATGTGAGGTAGAGGATGCCGAATGAAAAGGCGGTGAAAAGTGCAAAGCACTGACTGATTGGATCCATTGCCAGCATCTTGAGAGGTCGAGAAAAGTAATTTTGCAATACGTAAGAGAAGGTCAATGATTTTCTTTCGAGCTCGGCCACGAATCTTTCATCCCCAGTATCATGTCGCATCTTCACGGCGCGACGTTGCAGTATAACGGCGGCGTAAGTCTCGCGGATGAACAGGCCGTCAAGAATGGTCATTGTCAATGCATACGCACACACTAACCACTCAATCGACCTCCAATTATACTTCCCAACCATGACTGAACCTTGCCGAGTCAGTAGGAGGAGTCGGGCAGGGTAAAGGGTTAAATACCAACGATGGGACCAGCAACCGGTCCTATAAAATTGACACTGGAAAATATGGCAATAGCAACACCTCGCTGCTCGTTGTTCCACATATCTGCCATTGCTCCACTCATGATACTATTCCAAGTTAGTATCACATTCCAGCAAAAATATCGAGAACTGACGACAGGGGTGCTGAAGAGAAGAAACCTCCAAGTGCCCGTCCAACAAATATCATAGCAGGACCTTTCGCCGTTGCGACCAGGATCTGTGACATTCCAAACACGGCATATCCAGTGACTAGTGGCCGCTTCCTTCCCAAGAATTCTGAGGCAGGCGAAAATGCCAAGGGACCTACAAGGTCAATCCTGAATTGCAAGTGACACTGACGATGACTAACCAATGGCATAAGACAGCACTACAAATTAGTATATTGTGCCAACCTTGGGCATGACTACTGACCATATAAAGAAGTACCGAGTGTAGCTTGTAATATAGTCAAATCAAACTCTTTGGCGACCTCTTCATGAGCAGAGGAATAGACAGAACTGGTGAAGGTGCATCCCAAAGTCGTAAGTGAGAAGAGTGCAGTGATCATAACTTTATAGTAAAAAGGCCAGTTCATAGGATTCTCTGCATCGTCTTTCTCGAATTGAACCAGTTTCTTGCCATCATCTAGCAATGGCGTCTCTTCATCATCTCGAGGCATCGAGAATGAAGCAGACAGTTGGGTTGTTCGAGGAACAAGCGCGCGGTCAAGACTCTAAACAATCTCAATTACCTGAATGTCGGTCAGAGGAGAGCTTTTACCTTCTTGCTGTCGAGAGTATATCTGAACACAAAACGGCATTATGACGCCTATGCTTATGTGTGGGGTAAATCTTAGCAAAGCATCAATCCCGTGTGCTTGGCAGAAATACGCATACTGAGAGCAAATATCTAAAAAGTGACGCGAGTGAATAATGCTTCATATTTTGCATTTCAAAATCTTTATTCGACTAGAGAGACTCTATGAAGACAAGAGCAAATGAAGATCAAGAGTAGAGATATCTAATACGGAGCAAGATCAACGAAGGTGAGGCAGAAGTCAGCAGAAATGAAAGGCACAAAATACACAATAGAAAATCATCTGATCGCGATAGCGCATGTGTGATCCGCCATCAACATGCGCTCCGCTATCATAGACCGCATTCCGCTTGAGGACGAACGAGGAACTCTACTCGGCTGTAGCCAGAGTGCTCGGATTGAGCTCGAGAGTGATAGTAACATTGTTCCATTGACTAGTGAAAAGTGCCGTCGAGATACCATATGCAGACTATCCTCTGCTATTGCTATGCCAGGGCGAGATTGGATGCTCTTTCAGCGAGCAGTCCGATGCTGAATCGGGGCAAAATCACATCGACTTTTACCTGATTCTGGGGTCTTGGTGAATGTTTATGCCTTAATAACGACAACTCCTCCAGCGGCCTTGATCTTCTCCTCAGCTCGTCGAGATACGAAACGTGCCTGGACGATAATCGGAGCGTCTGGGATTCTTCCTTTTCCGAGCAATTTGGTGTAACCGTGCGAAGTAAGATCAAGGACAGGTGCCTTCTCTCCCAAAGACTTTGACTCTAATTGTTCTCGAACTTCTGGAGTGAAGAGAGAGTAGAGCTTCTCCAAGTTGATGACATCCCTCTTCTCTCGAAGATCGTGGAAGTATCGCATACCGATCTTTCCGAAGTAACCAGGATGGTATTTGTCCATGTTGATTCTGTGGTGGTGCTGACCTCCTGCAAGACCACGACCACCTGGATGCTTTCTGTGCTTACCGACTCGACCGTAACCGGCCGAGACGTGACCTCTGTGCTTTCGTGTGTTGTGCTAGAACATATCAATGAAAGTTCTTAAGATTGTGAACACCACGGCGACATAGCGCACATGATCCTGGAACTACATACGAGTCTGGTAGGCATTCTGGAAGATGTCCTTCCTCACTGTGTGCTACGAAGACGTTGTTCTATAGATCGCCGTGGACGATGAAAAGTTTAGGAGTGAGTGAGAGGAGATTGCTCCATGTGGGAAGTCAGGCTAATTTCTAGCCGATAAGCACCACTGGACTGCTACCACAATTTTTCATGTGCCTACGGAACCTCGCCAGTCGAGGTTTTGTGCCTGAAAAGTGCCTGCACGTGAATACTTTGATCGTCAAAGCCAAATTCTTTCAGACGTGCCTACCTGTGCAGGCATCCTACCAACTACTTATTTGACCATACAATTCCAAGTGCAATAGATTAACCATTCGGACCAGAGACTTCGACTATCGAACGAGATCCTTCAAAAACAATAATGGCACCAAAGAAGAATACCAAGGCCGTCAAGGAGGGCATCAACGGAAAGTTGGCCCTGACCATCAAGTCTGGAAAATACCACTTGGGATACAAGTCGGTGCTTAAGACTCTGAGAAGTGGAAAAGGCAAGCTTTTCATGGAGAGTCCGTCGTCAGTCTGCTAGCAAGACCCAAATCGGGTAACCTACTACCCTTCCGTCCATGGGGCAAGGTATCGCGTGATAGAAGCTCTTTTTCCTGGTCCGTGTACTGAACTCGTTTTGGAGTCCAGCACTTTGTCTGATCAGCAGAGTGCTCGACTCTCTAGATCAGCTCAGTTCTAAAGCCGAAAGAAGACCTTCTATCAGTGTCGAGTGCGATACTTTTTTCCATTGATCGAAGTGTACTGGGGTCATGCTAGTAGAACGGCGAGGACTGTTGACTTTTCGCTTGTACTAACAGATTTAGCCAAGCTCATCATCATCTCGGCCAATACCCCACCTCTTCGCAAGTCTGAGCTCGAGTACTACGCCATGTTGGCCAAGTGCAACGTACACCACTACGCTGGAAACAACATTGAGCTTGGAACCGCATGTGGAAAGCTTTTCCGTGTCGGAACACTGTCCATCGTTGACGGTGGTGACAGTGATATCCTTGCACAGTAGATCAACCATATAATCGATCATGTTGGACCATATCTTGACTTCAGCTTGTCTTTTTTGTTACGCGTAGTATCTTTCATTTGCCGATCGTTCCCCAGGCAGTCCTTTCGTTCATACCTTGTTGTCATTGACCACTAGCATAAGGAATTGTGATCGTAGTGGTATAATATTTGTTGAAGGATTGCTCAGATGCATTTTTATAATGTACACATGCACAGAGACGAATTATCGCTAAATGCTATTTGTCATATCCTTATTTGTGATGCCAATTTATACCATGCTCTTCACCTTTTCGCTGCCACTTTTTGGCGGTAGATCACCTCTGACTTGCTCAGATACTGCTTTCCAAGGCAGATCAGCCAAGAGATCTGTCTCTTTTATCTCTACACCGCGCAGATCGAGACATTGTCCATCGAACGCGGGAGATATGTCTAGCTCTTCAGTCTCCTTTAGTGATTTTTCGAGTTCGTAATGCTCGATGTCGTGTGTAAAGTCTGCCAGAAGTCAGAATCTAGTATAACGAAATGAGGCTCTTGCATACCTATCAATAGTGTCCTGTCAGCAGGCTTGTCCAGTGCTTTTATAAAGGACAGTGCCTCGGGAATAGAAAAGTGACTAGCATGGGGGGTTCTCTTCAGAGCGTCCAGGATAAGAACTCGACTATCCTCCACCTTCTTCTTCGTGCTCTCGGGTATCGACGAGGCGTCAGAGATGTATGAGACGCTGCCAACCTTGAAGCCGAGACAGATGAATGGTGTCCTGGCTTCGTCAAAGTAGCACCCATGCTCCACTTTCAGTGCCTCGACGGTGATGCCACAACTCTTCACCCAGAATGACTTGTCCTCGTCTATGATGTGCCAGTCAAAAGCAGGAATATCACCACCGCCAGTCGCTTTGTCTGAGTCTATCATATATGGAAACATCGCTTTGACTGCATCGAACGTCGTCCGACTGCAATATATAGGAATAGAGTCCTGAATGAAGCGGCCTAAGGTCCAGCCTCGCAAGTCATCCAGTCCCAACATTGCATCCGCATGCGCATGCGTAAGCAGAAGAGCATCGATTTTCCTGAGCCTTGCTCGCGGCCATATTTGTAAAGCCATCTCGAAGAAAGACTTGCCACAATCTATCAGTATATTCTTTTCATTACTAAGCGTCAGGAGTGCTGATGTATTACGTCGGCGATTCTTCTGCGTCTCGACATGCAGCGCAGAAGGACAAACTCTGCATCTCGAATCTGGGTTGGTGAGGCAGCCAATCGTCGGCACTTGAGAGGATGTTCCTGTACCCAAGAATATCAATGTGTTCACCTTGACGTCTGTGTCTTGCAGAGATAGACCCTCCATCGAACCTCAGCCCGATCCGCGATATCGCCAACGGCTTCTACAGCCACCAACCAGTGTATATCAAGTGTTGTGGATGCTGATACAAAGTGCAAGGGCGTCGCAGATGCACATAGAAGAGCACAATATCCGGTAACGTCACCTCGCGCGAGATTAGGCTTTCCGACAAGCATCCGAGGACGGCCCGCGATTAGTGCCAGAAGTGCCGGGAAATTCGTGACGTACGTACATGCGCACAAAAGTACATGCAAGTCATTTCCCTTGACTTTATTGTCAAGCCGTGCTCAGAGCTCGAGAAAGATCGCGCGGAGGAGACTTGTCGAGGGAAGAATCGAGAGTCGCTATGATAGACGGGAGAATAAAAAGTCTGCCGTTCTTCGCAGTCTCGGTGGTCACATTGCCCATCAGTATCTTCATTTATGTTGTTACCTCGATCTTATCCGTCCTCACTCGAGGCGAGCGTCCAAAGTCTACTGGTCTCACAATCTTGGTCTCGGGTGGCCGAACTACGAAGTCGTTGGTGCATGCTCGTCAATTTCATCGTGCTGGGCACAGAGTAATTCTGGTTGAGGAGAAGAGCCACTGGTTTTGTGCTACGAGATACTCGAACTGTGTCGATCGTTTCTACAGTCTGCCTGACCCGTTACGCTCGCAGGCTGCTTACACTGCAGCCCTGTTGAAGATTGTGCTTAAAGAACGTGTTGATATCTTTGTTCCTTGCTGTGGAGTTGCCACAACCATCTGTGATGGCATTGCAAAGGCAGAGCTGCAGAAGCATTGCACCGTTCTGCAGTTCGACGAACAACTTGGAAGAAGGCTGGACAAGAAGGATGCTTTCATGGCTCTCTGTACGGAACATGGTCTGGAGATTCCGAAAACGATTACTGTGTACTCACCACAGGATGTCATGAATTATGACTTTGCGAATGATACAAGAAAGCGTTCATATATCATGAAATGTATCGGCGTCGATGACCGTACCCGTAATGATCTCACACAATATCCGTACGAGCCGAAGGCCAAGATGCTTGCACGTCTACAGAGTCTAAACATCACCCCGGAGAACCCGTACATCTTGCAAGAGTTCTTGAATGGTAAGGAGTATTGCTGTCAATCCATTTCCTACAAGGGCGTCCTACGTACGTTCTCTGCCTGTGCAAGCAGTGACGTGTTGATGAACTACAAGCACATACCACCACTGTCACCGTCCGACCCAGCTTCAACCCTAGACACCGTCATCTCATACCAGATGTTGAGCTTCGCAACCAAGTTCGCTGCCAAGATGGATCTTACTGGACCGATCGCTTTCGACTTCATCACCACTTCCGACGGACGACTCTTGCCAATCGAAGCGAATCCAAGGACACATACTGCAAACACAAACTTTTATGGATCTCGAGGTTACGCCATGGCGTATACAAAGTTGGCACACGACAGCAACCAGGCCTTCAATTGGCCTATTCTTCCAAATTTTGACACTAGGCCGACGTACTGGATTGGACACGAACTGTTCAACTTGATCTTTCCGTTCCTCACCACAAAGCCGGTCGGGCTCAGGGAGTTCATCAACCGTCTGTGGACTGAACGTGAGGCTGAATGGGACCTGCACGATCCCCTTCCCTTCCTGGCCCTATACCATTGGCAATGGCTGCTCGTCTTCTTATGGCAAGTCATGCCTGACACGGAGTGTTTATGGGGTGCTAATTGTTCTAGGGATGGTATAGTCAAAGGCAAGAGATGGAGTCGAATGAACGCTAGTACCGGAAAGGTTTTCTGGAAGGACAATTCACATTAATCAAACACTTGTGCATAGCAACAAGCAGCATATTGCATATCATAGATTGCATAGACCTCATCCATACTGTATAGCATAAATTCTTGCTCTGAAGGAAGAATCACTTATCAGATCTGACACTGAATAATCACCTGCTTTCCCACAATTGTTCCGTGGCTGTATAGGTTGGACGGGATGGTGGCCACGGCGGCAAGCATCATTTGTCGTGGTCCGATTTACATGTCTCCCAACCCTTCTACCTTTGAATTGAGCAAGTTGGAAATCTAGACAAGTGGCTCGTATTCGTCGTCTGTTTGTATCTTGGCGGCTCCATTTCTTACCCCGATCTTACATTGACACACAAGAAAGATTGACAATTACAGATGAAAACACTGCATCATCAGCATCAGTGACTCGTTGTGCTATCGTCCTCTAGGGAAAATCCACTAGTTCCATTCACAAAGGCTGCCACAAATTCAAGTAGCCCATTGCCAACATGGCTACAGTAGTGTCTGTCAATTTGTCAAAAATTCACGAGTTCAGCAAGCATCGAACAAGCGGCATCATTCTGCTGAAGGGTCTTGGAGTCAAGGGAGACTGCCATATGGGCGAAACCGTGCAACACTTAAGTCGCATGACTTGTTTCCCTGACGCACCGAATTTGAGGCAGGTCCATTTGATACAATCAGAACTTTTCGAGGAGACAGCAATGGATGTCCAACCGGGAGACATGGGTGAGAACGTGACTACTAAGGGCATCGATCTGCTTGGCCTAGGAGCCGGTGATAAGCTGATTTTTCATGGTCCGGACGATGAACTACGCGCGATTATCACAGTCACCGGGCTCAGGAATCCGTGTCCCCAGATAGATAAATTCAAGGACGGGCTGCGCGAGAAGTGTGTAGTGCGTGAATTAGAGACCAGGAGAATCGTCACCCGTAAAAGCGGTATCATGGCTGTCGTAGATCAAGACGGGTTCATTGGTGTTGGTGATACGATCGTCGTTCATCCTGCGGAACCGCATGTTGAGTTGAAGGTCGTGTAGTTCGCTTGTGTCGAAGGAATGATCGTTTGCCTCGCGTGTTGTCTGCTTTACAAACATAATGACACGGCATAGTCCAGAAGTAATGTGTTGTTGTTAATCTGATACTGCATGAATGGAACGAAGCACATCTTTGTATTACTCTCTCTAGGTGGATATTTAGTGAGCCGCAGGTGAAGCTGACTTGGCCTTCTCCTCTTCCTCCTTGATGAAATTCCTACATGGACATTAGTGATTTGTATGAGTGGGTACTATGTTGTGTTACAGGATGAATGACTCCTCCTCAGATCCAGATGCCTCGAGAGGTGGAGTTTCCTTCTTCAGTTGTTCTACAGTAGTCTCAGTCGTCTGATAACAATTAAGTTGTGCCAGACTCACCTGTTTTGGCCTTTGGCGACCCTGAGACAGCATAGGCTACCCCTCCGAAGAAAGTGGTCAGCGTAGCGATGGACAACCACTCGGCGCTGTGCTAGTCAGATCGAGATCCTTAAATGGGTCTTTGCTTGTCTACCCAATTTTTCGACCTGCAATAACATAAGACATGTCTTCAAAGAGTTTCAAGGATTTGAGATCCACGACAGAGCAAAGGGACTAAATTATACCTTGGTGAAGATGCTCATTGCTCGTAGACACATGGCTCGAAGTGGTTGAAGTTCGGCTAAAAATTAGGCGGGCATGAAACTTTGAATTCATGATCGAAGTTATAGATGCAGCAACTTACTTGAGCAAGATATTCGGCACAAGTACCCCCTTGTACAGTCTGAACGCAAGGACATGATTTGTCGCTCGAGACTGCTGAAGAGTAGCGTTCTACAATGCAGCAGATCATTCGCGGTGTCACGAAAATGCCGAGAAACAGAGACGACACCAAATCTTGTCAACTCTGAACGATTCAACTCCACTCCGATAGAATCGTCAGGCATCGGAAGCACAACACCACCCTCGTCTGGGCCATACGATCCTTCTGTAAGCTATACGTATAGACCGACAAGCGCTTCGTACTTTACTGGCAATTCTGTGTATAATGACAATCTTCTGAAACTCGAAGCCCTGCATAGAAAGTATTCCAAACTGCCCGAACTGCCCTTCGGGGAATATCCAAAGACATATTGGCGGACGATTGAACAATACAAGGAGATTGACTCGACATCGCATGTACGCCCTACGGATCACAAAA
The DNA here is from genome assembly GCA_005281575.1 of Taphrina deformans. Taxonomy (NCBI): domain Eukaryota; kingdom Fungi; phylum Ascomycota; class Taphrinomycetes; order Taphrinales; family Taphrinaceae; genus Taphrina; species Taphrina deformans. The sequence goes on from RHGG01000013.1 coordinate 191,959, forward strand.
GATTACTCAACCTTTTGAATAAATTGAATCGCATTGACCGTGATTACATGCCTGATGAAGTTGAAGAGGTCATGCTATACTACACACGAGAGAGGCTGGGAGTGGATCCGGTGAAGAAAGAGCTGAAGCCCGATGGCTTTGGCCGCTCATTTGGTGTTGGCCGTCGAAAGGAATCAGTTTCTCGGGTATGGGTTGTTCCTGGGTCGGGCGAACTCTTTGTAAATGGCCGGACTTTACCGAACTATTGCGCCCGTCTACATGATCGAGAGCAAGTACTGTTACCTCTCAGCGTGACAGATCGTGTGGCCAAGTACAACGTCTGGGCATACGTGGATGGAGGTGGTACCACAGGTCAAGCTGAGGCTATCAAGCTGGGCTTGGCTAAAGCTATAGTCATCCAAGAGCCAGAGCTAAAGAAGGACCTCAGAGCCGCAGGTTGCATCACTGCTGACAAAAGAAGAGTTGAGAGAAAGAAAACCGGCAAGCCGAAGGCCAGAAAGAGCTTCACTTGGGTCAAACGATAGAACATACACGCAAGGACATTACAGAGTTGGGTGGCAGCAGCATGGAATTAGCTAGCGAGCATAAGCTTAGTATGCATGTATTTCCTGTAATTGCCGTCGCAGTCAAGTGATGCTGATTCTTCCACACGAGAGCCTCGAGAATCCTCGTCCGAGTCCTTATGAAGCTACAGCCTGATTCGGCAGGTTGTCCCGTATTATCTCTGATCCCCACAAAGCAGCGAAACCGGAAATTTAAGGACGTCACCTGGGAAACGTTCCGCTGCGCCTCAGCTCCAACTCAAACTCTACGTTATCAGCTTCTCCTGCTACAATCTGCATCGAGCTCTATCAGATGCTGTTTCCATTGGTGAGTGCACTCCTGCTGCCTCATGTTCAGGCCGCACAGGTTCCCTTCAGGACCTTGTCGCACACCGAGGGCTACAAGTTTGATCCCCTGCTTCATCTCCCCGGTATCAGCCCTTATTTCGATGCCATAGGCAGTGGTTTATCGCATGAAGCTCCAGTAGACTGCAAGGTGACTGCCGCATCCTATCTGATTCGGCATGCGGCGATCTACGCTAACGATGACGACTATGAGAAGTACATTGAACCATTTCTGAAGAAGTTGGACCAGGCTGGTGGTAAAGGCTTCCACGGGAGCTTTTCGTTCCTCAAGAAGTGGAAGACGCCAATTGATGATCCGAAGAAACAGTTAGAAGAGATTACACCACAAGGCATAAAGGATGCCAAGAAAGTTGGCAAACATCTCTTAAGTCGATATCCTCGGTTAGTGCCTACTGTCAAGCACATCTACGCGGACAAGAAGTCTAGAACTCAGGACACTGCTGAAGCACTTGCCGGAGCATTCCCACAATCTGTGGAAGTCAAGGTCATATCGTCCGAGGCGTCCTTTCATGCGCAGATACCGCACAAGTACTGTGATGCCTTTACCAAGGAGCCGGGTAACAAGGAACTTGCACAGTTTATTGATCACTACACCCTGCCAATCATTCGACGGATTAGCGAGCTGTTCCCCTTCACATTGGAGCCATATGATATTATTGGGATGCAACAGCTGTGTGGCTACGAATCAGCCATCAACGGTAAAATCAGTAAATTCTGTCCGGCCTTCACGGACGACGAATGGATGTCTTATGAGTATGCATGGGACTTGAAGTACTCCTTCATGGTAGGACACGGCAATCCGCTGTCGCCGTACCTCGGGTTTCCATGGCTCAATGTGACTTCTGCACTCTTTTCCAAATTCCACGAACCATCGCATCACGAAGACTCCATCACATCAGACATTCCAAATGACGACGGACAACGTTTCTTCCTCTCGACGACGCATCGAGAAGTGGTACCGTTCATCGCTACTGCCCTGGGTCTATTCAATTCGTCCAGCAGCGCGGCTGAGGAATTCCCGTTGGACGGCATCAACTGGTCTCGTAGTTGGCGCATGGCAGAGTTGATTCCATTCCTGGGCCACATTGGCATTGAAAAAGTCACTTGTCGGCGTCCTGGTCTGCACCAGGCGACCATGAAGAAAGGAGAGGTGATTGAGGAATACGTCCGGATCATTGCCAACAGCGCGCCACGACCAATTCCGGCCTGCCAGAGTGGACCTGGAGCGAGTTGTCCGGTCCATGAATTCACGGATCTGGTGGATGCTGGTATGCGTGAGTATGGAGATTTCCATGGTGTTTGTGATATCAAGAAGGAATTGTAATAGGTAGCTGTTGTGTGGAGCCATGCGAGACGATAGATCAGAACGTAGATGAACTTTTCAGCGACAAGTGTCAGACCCACGTCGGTCCCATGCTCGAAAAATTTGTAGCGAAACGCTCAAGATGACAACCACATGCTGGTATGAAAAGGATCGTGATTGTGATACTAAGGATATATGCTTTGGTCTGTAGTCTTGAAGGTCGCATTAGGGGGTACAAAGTGATCTAACTACATCCACCACAACTATTCGTCTTCTTGGCCTGTCGAGCAAAGAGCTTACTCTGCGTACTCAGTTGGTCAGACCTGGCGACTAAATCATCCAACTTTTCTCCACGTTGCAAGACGGAATCAATCGTCTTGTGCAACACAATCTTCGTCTCGTCCAGTTCCTGCTGCACCCTCATGATGGTGTCTGCCTGTTTCGGATCCTGGTACTTCATGATATAGGTGTCCAGCTCCGGCATACTCAATTTAGGCGTCCCCATGGCCCACTTACTGCGAGGGTGTTTTGTCAGGAATTCGTCGAGGACTTTATTGAGGAGGGTGAAGGCGACACGCTGCGGGTAATCGCCATCTGCTATTATCACTCCGCAGATTCCCTCTGTCCGTGCGTAAACGTGGAACTTTTGGCCCTTTTCCTCGATTGTTTGGCGCAATCCCGCCTTTGTGCCTTCTGCCACTTTCCCAGACGTGAATGTCATGAATTCTTGCGCCGTGGATCGGGTGAGCCAGGGAAAGGAGGAGAGATCGCTCGCATGACTGAGTTCGTGCGCGGGCTTTGTGTCATTCCTGAGGACTGATATCGAGTATAATTTGACCATTCCGGATTATGACTAGGTTGAGGAAGGTAATATATTAGAGTATAGATAAGGTGAAATTGATGATTGTCGCACGGGTAGAAGGATGTTCTACGATGATATCTACCGACTGGAAGACCTCTGCGCTACTTGTTGTGAGTTGAGTCTGGAGGTGAAACGACATACGAAAGCATGACGAGGGCGGAGGCATGTGAAGGCTGGAGCCAGTAGCCGAGAGCAGATTCAGTTGCCACGATCTCCCTTCCTTCTGATCAGCCCTGCCTCAAGGTGATCACCCTTTCACTCTGCCAGTTGACAAGCATTGACCAGACACCTCGTTCATCAGTTCTACAGCGTTTCTTCCCCGGTCTCTGCATGACAGACAAGCGTGCAGTCATGAGGTAGCACGAAATGACGGATCCTGTAGGAACAAGCTGAAGCTCTCAAATGAATGGTCTAACACAATAAGATCTTCACCGCTCTCGCCGTGTCAATTAAACCATTGCACGATGTACTGCGTTGCATAAACTTCAAGCCTCAGGCGCTAGTCAGGATCTCAGAAGATGGTCTCAGAGTATCAGTGGAAGAGTCGCGCTCCCTTCAAGGTACCGAAATTCATCGACCTTTCAGATGTGCTTTAAGTTGATCAACCACAGCGCACGCCTTTCTGGAATGTAACCTCTTCTCCACATACAAGTTCTCTCACGACACCGAACTCGTGTCGTTCAGCATATCTCTCGCGGCCTTGATGGAATTACTGTCCATTTACAATCCCGTCAAGGAAATGAACGCATTTGGACAATCCACCAACGTCTTGCGCATGGGTGGCACGTTGCGACTGACTTATACCGAATACGGAAGCAGCCTAGACATGATTCTCGAGGAAAATGGCGTCGTGACGACATGTAGTCTAACGACTTACGAACCTGACGACCTATCTCACATCGAGCTGGAACCAGACCCTATGCCGAATAAATTGATCATGAAAGCTGAATGGTTGTCGGATGCGATTTCTGAGCTTGATGGCAATGGAGGGGACACCTTGACCATCAGACAATCTCCCAACCGCCCGTTCTTTCGTTTGTCCGTTAAAGGACTACTCGGCTCTGCTCAAATGGATTATCCCAACGACAGATCAGTCATTGAAACATTTCAGTGCCGCATGGATGTCAAGAATTCGTACAAATTTAGCATGATCAGAACGAGTCTAAAAGCCATGGCAGCTGCGGAAAAAGTGAGCATGAGGACTGACGACCTTGGGACGATAGCGTTACAATTCATGATTGGTGTGGGCGAGGGTAGGTACAGTTTCGTCGAGTTCAAGGCACTCGCGTTATCAGAGGACGACGAAGAAGCAGGCCAGGAGGACGAAGAAGCACCCGAATACACAAATGGTGCTGATCAAACAATCGACTTTTGAGGCAAGCGTGGAAATATGATACATTACAAAGGAATTTCGTCTGCAGAATCTGTGACTCTTTTGAGAATAGCAGCAAACTCTGTACAGACTCTTTGCACACCTCTGAAACGACCCATCTGCACAAGACATTCTCGTAGCAGATCTCGTTTGTCCAAGCCCAGGACAGAGGGAACCCAAGCACTACTAGGTGGAATCTCCTTCGTCATGGGTCCAATCAGTTCTCGGCAAAGCTCCTCTACTCTCAAAGTCATGCCTTCTTCCGCGAGTTTTTGCGCATACATGAGAACCACAGTGTGGTATTCATCCTTCGAATCGAGCATTTTGGCTGCTGCGAGACGATTTTCGAGATGCCCGATACTGACTATCGTTTCGAGATTCTCAAATCCTTCCTTCATCAGGGCCTGCTTGACGACTCGACTGAAGACACGGCCCTTGCCTTGTCTCATGACTTCGTCGTTCGTTCTGCGCTCAACCAAGTCGATGATGCCTGGAGGCAAACCGTTGCGTGACACGAGCCCCGATGCATCCCAATAGGAGGACGATATGGCCCACCAACCTTCCGAAACCTTCAACCACGTCTGCATGTCTGCATGATAGATGAATCCATCGCCGTTGGACAATGTTACAATCGGGACACCTTTTGAAGTTATGCTGGCTTGCGTTACACTTGACGTTCGCCGTATCTTGTCCACAATTGATGAGGCAGCATCCAATGCTGGTGCTAGTGATACAGGGGCGAACGGAGAACGTTGCTGCTTCAGGTTCCAAACGTGCAGGATACCTACAGAACTGATGACCATCAGATAATCATCTCGAGCCTCGAGGAAGACAGGTATGGCTTCCAACACTATCTGCGACATATATCTCCTGCCGGAAGGTGTCCATACGATCACTCCGCCGTCTTCACAAGCTGCAGCAACAAATGAAGCTGTACCGATGAGTAGCACGACGGCAGATCGAAGATAATCTACCCATTCGATCCTTGTGCCCCTCATGAAGGTGATCTTTGCCGGGTCGTGCGAGTTTGCTGCATTGCAAGCCTCGATGACATACGGTCTGCCAGTGGCCTGATTATGACTGACGTAGGACTTCACTTGTGGCGTCCCTAGACGAATTTGCGATACAGTTGTTGCCGGAGCTACTACTGCAGGTCTCATAAATTCAGGTATCTCTGCACTTGCTCCATTCGTCGCCCTCTTGGTTGCTGTCGCATCCTCGTGCTCCTCTTCCGCTGGTCTCTTGTTACCAATGATGAGTGATGGGATGCCGCCCCGAGGAAGTGCCTGGCTTGGTTGAGAGATATCCAGGGTCAGTGATGGTGTTGTCGTGGTAGCTGTCGGTCGTGAGAGCACCTGAGGCTGAGAAGGTCCCGAAGAAATTAATTGCGGCTGTATTCTCTTCTTTCCGTTGACCATTGTCACCTTCTGAACATATGGTTTGGGTGTTGCGGCAGCGACTGGTGTATTCGGGATCGTGCCTGTCTCAGCGCTTGTCGTCTCGGGCATGACGGCAGGTTCAGGTACCGAGTTGTCTGTTATGGACGTCGTTCGCTCCTGCGCCGTTACCGAATTTGAAGAATTCCCAGGCTTTTGATTTGCCTCATGCATTTCCTGGTCGAGCGTTTGTTGTGGCCTAATTTGAGTCTCTCCGCCCGGCGCGAGATTTTTAGAGCCGTTGACGTGAACTTCGACGTCACCCATTAAATCTGCTATACGGCCCTTTCTATTTTCTTCTGTCTCTTTTCGGCTGGCGTCTTCTAACTGCAATTGTTCAATGCTTTCTGGCATGACTGCTCCATGTCTTCCAGCTCCGTATTTGCTCAATGCTTCTTCGTTGGCGTCACGACCCAGCGCTTTACCGAATTCGTGCTCCTCGAAGCGCAAGACTGTCAAGGTACCATCAAATGAGCAGACAAACAGTCCAAGCCCGTTCGGTGTCCATGCTAGATCTGAGATTCCCTGCTCCGCGATATCGCTTGAGGTAGCGATCGGTGTCGTTTGTACAGTGTTCCAGATCGAGAGCACACGGTCAAGCCCTGCGCATGCGACTATAGTGATTTGGACATCGTCTCTAGTGAAGATGACCGGATTGAACTTGACGACCTCCACTGCGCCTTCGTGGCCGATTAGATTAATATCACTTTCCCAGGTTCCTCTGTTTATGATGGATATTGCAGGCACTAAGCCATTCATTGAATTGGCTGCCGCGATGTTGTTACCGTCCGGTGACCAGGAAGGTCTTCTAAAGTACGTCGAGATTGGTGAGTTCTCGAACGGACCACTGATGATTGCTTCACACAGGAGATCGCTCGTACGCCACACCTTGATTGTGCGATCATCAGAGGCCGTCGCAAAGTATTTACCAGCAGGATCGAACGTGATTCCCTTGACTGAAGACGCATGTGCTGTAATTTCTTTCTTCTTCTCAAAAGTTGTGCCAGACCACACGAAGACTGTCGAGTCAACACCAGTACTTACAAGCAGAGCAGAATCGTGCGACCAAGCCAGGTCCATAATATCGCCCTGATGTCCCACCAGCCGACGATGAACCTTCCAGACTTCCTTAACTTCTTCTTGCTCCCCATAAGAACGCTTCTGAACAGAGGCCCCTTCTTCCCGCTCCCATATAATGAGTAATTTGTCGTCCGAGCCACTCGCTAGCCACCGACCATTCGGGCTGAACCTGACGCAGAGTACACTTCCGGTATGGGCTGGCATTGTAGCCAGGAGGCCACTCTGCTCCACTTCCTCCGGTGGATCGAGACACTTCGCAACGTCCCAGATTCGAACCTTGCCATCCAAGCCTCCAGACACCAATCGCACACCGTCACTTGAGACATCGAGGGAATAGATCGCCTGTCGTGTTTCGTTCTCTGCAAAATGGCCAAGCCATGACGGCCTCAACAACAACATCACGTCAAGTTTTGCGTCTCGTGCTCGACGACAGAGTGACCTTAAGACTCTGCACTACCGGAACGATTCGTCCATTGCATCTTGTCGCAGGAAAACTAGTAGCTCAGCCGGTAGCTTTTCATGACGCCATTGTACTTGTCGTGAATAGACTCAAATGTTTGCACCTGAACATAAGGCTATCCCGCTGGACTGTCGAGGTTGTTTCCACAGCACGAGAGTGGTTTGCAACAGAGTGGAGTCTCTTCTCTTTCTCGGGTTCCACACAAATTCGCGACCCGCGTCTGGGCACAAATCGAATCGAAGCTCGACCGCAGTTTCACTCACAGACTCAGGAGCTCAACCACAAGATGACAGCGTGGAGACCCAAGCTACTCCACGCCAACCAACCATCCAACCATCCAACCTTCGTCTGGACTCCATATCTCCTGCATCCGCAATTCCAAAACTAGGTGGTCACACCTGGTCATCTGTATCATTAGGCATTCACGTCAACACAGACTAAAGGAAGCATCAGACCACACACAATTGCTCTGATGAGCAACCGCATGAATCCATTTGCACCCAGTCCTAGGACGAGGACTCCCCTACCACCAACACAGCAACAGCAAGCTCCACCACCCAGAGCCTCGAATAACAGCTATGCAAGGCATGACGATATGTCTGCTGGCAAAATCTGTAGGGTCGACGGCTTACCGGACAAATCAATGGCACTTCGAAATGTCTTCTGTGTCAATGCGCGTGACTTTCCAAATGCTGGATACGTTATGATCAACGATTCTTATGCTATGGCATGCGTCACTCATGAAGCAATTCCTTCAGGCGTTATTGGGCTTGGAAATATACAAAGAGAATGGTGTCGTTTAGCCCTCAACGACCAGGTTTCTGTGTCAGCTTGGGACCCTTTTGATTCTCGAGCAGGCGAGAAGCACCCCTACCTGGGTAGCTTGAATGTTGAGGTTGGATTCTATATGAAGAACAAACAATCACCGGACCAATACGATCCTGAAAAGTTGCAAGCACTATTATGTAGGCTTTTTGACTCGCAACCATTTGCGCCGGGACAACTCTTCATATTTGATCTGCAATCATTCCTCGTCCGAGCACAAGTCAAATCGGTCAACTTGACTGATCTTACCTTTGACAGTCAAGAGAACTCAGCTACCGAAAACCAAATGAGCAGGGGCATAATGACCAATGAAACGCAGATTGAATTCTTCAAATCACCAGCGAACCCTCTCAACCTGAAGGCATCAGCCAGACGAGCCCCTGCCAATGCAATCATGCAACCATCATTCAAGTTCGAGGATATGGGCATCGGTGGATTAGATACGGAGTTCAGTTCGATCTTTCGTCGTGCTTTCGCTTCTCGAATCCTGCCACCCGGGATTGTTGATCGCATGGGTCTGCAACATGTCAAAGGTATTTTGATGTTTGGACCACCCGGAACCGGTAAGACTCTCATGGCTCGTCAGATCGGGAAGATGCTCAATGCGAACGAGCCGAAGATTGTCAATGGTCCTGAGATCTTGAACAAGTTTGTCGGACAATCGGAGGAAAATATACGAAAGTTGTTCGCCGATGCAGAGAAGGAGTACAAAGAGAAGGGAGACGAGAGTTCTTTGCACATCATTATATTTGACGAGCTTGATGCTATATGTAAGCAACGTGGCTCGACTGGAGGTGGAACTGGAGTAGGTGATTCTGTGGTCAACCAATTGTTGTCCAAGATGGATGGAGTGGATCAGCTCAATAATGTCCTCATTATCGGAATGACCAATCGATTGGACATGATTGACGAGGCTCTTTTACGGCCGGGTCGTCTTGAAGTCCATGTGGAGATCAATCTGCCTGATATGCATGGTCGTACACAAATTCTCAAGATACATACCGGCCATATGCGAAAGTCAGGTTCACTTGGCTCTGATGTAGATATCGATGAACTGGCATCTCTGACAAAGAACTTTTCGGGGGCTGAGCTGAACGGATTGGTTCGAAGTGCATCGTCCTTTGCAATGAATTCATACGTCAAAGGGGGCACTGTTGCAGCTTTTGACAAGGGCATCGAAGACATTCAGATTCATCGTGTTGACTTTATGCATGCACTTGAAGAAGTCCGCCCGGCGTTTGGGGTCTCTGAAGAAGAGCTTGAGAGTGTTGTACAGTCTGGCATTATCCATTTCTCACCGGGCATCAGTGACATTCTTCGTGAAGGGCAGCTCTTTGTCAGTCAGGTGCGGCAATCGGAGAGGACTCCTTTGGTCAGTGTCTTGTTGTACGGACCACCAGGTGCAGGCAAGAGTGCCCTTGCTGCAACGACGGCCATGAATTCTGACTTTGGATTCATCAAATTGGTATCGCCTGAGTCGATGATTGGCATGAGTGAGGCCCAGAAGGTGAATGCGCTCAACAAGGTGTTTACGGATTCGAACAAGAGTCAGCTCAGTTGTATCGTGGTAGACAACATTGAGCGCTTGATTGAGTGGGTGCCGATCGGTCCTCGCTTCTCGAACGCGGTCTTGCAGGCCCTGATGGTGCTATTCCAGCGCAAACCGCCAAAGGGACGTCGTCTCTTGGTGCTGGCCACGACTTCGGAACGGACCATCTGCAACCAGCTCGGCTTTTCAAACATCTTTGATGCGGAACTTCCGGTACCGGAGGTGGCCGATCTGCAACAGTTGGAGAAGCTGGTGGCGGAACTCCAGCTATTCCAGGACAAGAACGAGGTGCGGTCTGTGCTGAATAACATCCACGACCTGACGGGTTCGTCACTGGTGGGCGTCGGAGTGAAGCGGGTGCTGACGATCGGGGAGGCGGCCAGGCAGGACGAGGATGTCGGAGGCCGGTTTGTGGATCTGATGGCAAAGGCAATATCGGAGAGTGTGGCCTGAAATGGGTGAGATGGCGCGAGAGAATGAAGACAGGGAGAGTTTGTATATGAATCTCAAAGCAGGTTGGAAAGGAGGGGGAAATCTGTTGTATAGAATGGGTAGGGCAGAGGATCAGGTAGAGACCAGCTAGTTGGTGAATGCCTTTGAAAAAGATCTGACTGAGTGAAGGGATATCGAGTGCCAACAAGTAACGCGGTAGGTGATGATGGAGTGGACGCATGAGTAGAAGGACGGCAAGCACAACGGAAGGGAGACCAGGAGAGAGAGAGAGAGAGAGAGAGAAAGAGGGAGAACCAGTAGGTAGAGGCAGAGGCAGAGGGAAGCAAGCATCAGCTGGACGGGAGAAAAGAGGGAGGGAGGGAAGGAGTGCTCTCCAACCTGTGGCCCTCAATCAATGCCACACTTCAACCATCCACTTTCTCCCTCCCTCCCACTCTCCCTACCAGGTACTCACTCACTCTCCCATCACATCAGGCCACCCTCTGCCATCCCAACCTCACCCCCCAATCCTCGACACTCTCCCTCTGCACGCTCTCCCCTCTAGCATAACGCTCCTTTCCATACAAGCCTTCGGTCCATCCCTCAGATCGCTCACTCTCACTCTTTTTGTTGCCAAACAAATAGATTCTTAACAAAACAAGACAGATCTTGGCCAGCAATAACACAACCATGTCCAACATCGGTATCAAGGCCATCCAAATACATTTTCCGAACCAATGCATTTCGCAAACTGATCTCGAGAAGCACGATGGTGTCGCTGCTGGCAAGTACACCATCGGTCTCGGCCAGACCGAGATGGGATTTTGCGACGACAGAGAGGATATCTATTCAATGTGTCTGACCTCGCTCTCACAACTCATCAAGAACTACAACATCGACACAAAGAACATTGGCAGGCTCGAGGTCGGGACCGAGACTCTGATTGACAAATCAAAGTCTGTCAAATCGGTCCTCATGCAACTCTTCAAGGGCAATCACGACATTGAGGGTGTCGACACCGTCAACGCCTGCTACGGAGGTACCAACGCTCTTTTCAATGCCTACAACTGGGTCAGCTCGGCCGACTGGGATGGCCGAGACGCGATCGTCGTCTGTGGAGATATCGCACTGTACGCCAAGGGAGCCGCAAGGCCAACCGGTGGTGCTGGATCGGTGGCCATGCTCATCGGCAGGGATGCCCCAATCGCTCTGGACGCAGGTCTGCGAGCCACCTTCATGGACCACGTCTACGACTTTTACAAGCCCGACTTCACCTCCGAGTACCCAGTCGTCTTTGGGCAGTACTCGGTCGGATGTTACACCAACGCCAGTGACGAGACCTACAGCCTCTACCAGAAGAAATTCGACAAGAAGCACTCGACCAACGGTCACTCCGAGCACAGTACCATCCCATTGGACAGATTTGACTATGTCATTGCCCACTCCCCCACCACAAAGACTGTGCAGAAGGCCTACGGACGCATGATGTACAACGACTACCTGAAGGACCCCGCGAACGCAGAGTTCTCTTCGATCGGAGACACATACTCGCTCGAAAAGGTTTCTCACGAGGCTTCCCTGAGCGACAAGGCACTCGAGAAGGCCTTTGTCACTCTGTCCAAGAGCAGGTACAACCAGCGTGTGGCCCCCGGTGTCCAGGCTTCTACCCACATTGGCAACATGTACACCGCGTCCCTCTACGGAGGACTGGTCAGTCTCCTCACAAACGTCGGCAGCGAGGCTCTCCAGGGCAAGCGGATCGGGGCTTACTCTTATGGTTCCGGCCTTGCCGCCTCCATCTTCTCCTTCACCGTCCGCGGGGACGTCTCCAACATCATCAAGGTCTGTGACCTGAAGAACAAGCTCGAACAGCGTGCCGTGCTCAGTGCCGTGCAATATGAAGAGTTTATCGCCCTACGAGAAAAGGCCCACCTCAACAAGGACTTTGAACCCCAAGGAGAGATCAAGAATCTCAGTGCTGGTACGTACTATCTGACCAAGGTCGACGATATGTACCGTCGATCATATGACATCAAAGCATAAGCCTGTTCACAAAAAAACTTGTCTGACACTAGGGCATTATTAGACTTTTTGCATTAATTGGTACTCTGTCCTCGGCACTTTTTTCATAGTCGCAATCACGGACGACGGAGTCGCTCCAACTTTACAATATTATTGAATCTATCGCCCAGGACTGCTGCTGTCCCCACATGTTCATGTTCTTTTTACTTGAATTTGCCTTGTTTACGCCATGAACATCAAATTTGCGCGTCGCGTGCTCGCGCGATCGGAGTCTCCGCTTCCGACCACCTCCACCAAAAATGACTCGACTCGCAACACTCATTCTTGAGGACTCGTTCTTGTGAGTGAAGAGACTGACCATGCCATCCGCGCTACCTGCACCGACACAGTCGCAACTCGTGCTGCCGGCACGAATCAAGCGGTCGGCGTTGCATCGGCTGGCGACGTCCCGGGGTCCACTGGAGGACCACTGCGCGACGTGTCTGGAGACGCTCGCGTTTGTGGGGGAGTGTGAGGCGACGTGGAACGGGTCGGGGTCCAGGGTGGAGGAGGTGGAGGAGGCGGTGAAGGAGGTGATTGAGGTGCGGGAGGACGGGGTCCGGGTGAAGGACTCGGTTGCGGCCCTGATGGCTGACCACAACGACGGCGACGACGACGACGACGATGGGGTCGCGGTAGGGGATGCGGCGACGGCGGTGTTGGAGCGGATCGAGGTTGGCAAGGGCGAGTACCGCGACAGGTCGGCCGTCGAGCGGTACGGTGCCGTCCCTGCCTACGACGCATTCAAGCGCCGCGTCTTTGACGTCCAGTTTCCAGAGTCGCCATACCCCGGCACCGCATCCTTCCTCCTCCCCCGCCGCGCCAGACGCACCACCGGCGACGACGACGACGGGGAGCCGGAGATGACGTACCGCGCCAAGCGGAACCTCAAGTGTCCCATCACCATGATGACCCTCCACCACCCCATGCGCAGCACCGTCTGCGTCCACGTCTACTCCCGCGACGCCCTCGCCGAGATGTTGGCCCGGAACCGGGGCACCATCCACTGTCCCGTCGCCGGATGCGACAAGACCCTCACCGCCGACACCGTCGAGCGCGACCGGGTCATGGAACGGCGCGTCCGTGTGCAGGAGGACGAGGAGGCCCGCGAGGGCGAGGAACTCAGTTCCGACGTCGACGGGTCCGCCGTGCTCGACGTCTTTTAAAAGCACAGCGCAGCACAGCACGGCAACAGGCGAGGGGATAGCGTCTTTCTTTCGGGTCATGCAATTTCATTCCAAATGTATCCCATTCCATGCTATGATTCCGTACTGAACCGCCTTCGCCAAACGACCGTCGCAAACATCAGGATTCCGACGCCAACCAGGTTTGCGCCCGCAAACCACAACGTACTCGTGCCGAAACATTCACGGCCCCGACAGAGTCCATTTCCCTGATCCGTGCTCACCCGGTCGTACATCTTGGCGTACAGGATGCCAAAGGAGGTCGAGCCCACGGCCGGAGCAGTCGCGAGACATCCCCAAAACGTCGCAAAATTCTCCGTGCCCCAGACGATCGAGATGATGGCTGGGTAGACGGTGAAGAGACCGCCGTAGCCGGCTCCAACGGCCACGGATGAGACCCAAAAGGTCGAGGCAGTCGAGAGAAGGGACAGGTAGATAAATCCAAAGGAGAGTAATGTCGCCGTCAATATCAAAATCAACATGCGCGCCGTGATTGGGGATTTGGAGGGCACATCGCAGAGTGCCCCAAAAAGTAATCGACCACATGTTGAACTCAGAGCGAATAAGGAGACTTGGCTGGAAGCAGACATTGAGTCTACTCGAGAATCTTGCATGGCCTGAAACATGGTGCCGAGGTTGTTTGTGAATACTTCTCCCGGGCCCGCAAGGAGGATGAAGGCCAAAAAGTACCACCAAGAAGAGTGGTCTTTCAGAAAAGTCTTCATGCGGTCCATTTGAGAGAGCTTGTCTGATGGTTCGAGAATGGCGGATTGACTCAATAGTGCGGTGGTCTCGTCGTCCTCGTCGTCAGAGTCATAGACCGCGGAGCCTCCCACATGTGCGTTCGTATCTATTATGCGTAGTGTATAGGCGGAGAAGAGGCCGACTGTGCTCAGCAAGACACCAAAGCTGAGGTACATGGCACGAATGTTGATGTTGCCTGTAGTTCTAGATCTGTACAGATGATCCACAACTTGAGTCTCCCACAAGCCACTTAGTCCAAACGAGGCGGTCACTATAGCCATAGAAAGTCCTCTTGAATTGGGGTGATTCTTGGCTACTGTGGACAGGCCACTCATGTACAGGGCAACAGTAGCGCTGCCCAGGAAAGCGTAGCATACTACCAGGACCCATGACGACCACCTTTTGTCGTATGCCAAGCTTGCGACAAAGTAAGCCGGCAAAGCAATCACCGCAGCGTACAGACTGCACACCCGTGGTCCCTGGTTATCACATATAAATCCTAGTATTGGGACTGTCAAGTATAGTCCAAGCTGACAAGCTATGCCGACAGCGTTGACCTGAAGAGAAGTATAGTGTAGATGGACCTGCAGCTGAGGCGCATAGAGAGCGAAGACTGCAATCGACCCTGCGACGAGACAATTTAAGATGGCCGAGCTAAAGGAGAGCCATTTTATCCTGCTCGTCGAGCGTGGCATTCACGATATAGTGTATCGCTGATGATGCGCACAGACGCGACGTATGTACTTTGGATTTCGTAACAGGTGACACAAGACGAGAAGGATGATACGACAACAAAATTCGAGAGGGTCAAGTTACCAGGATTATGATTGTGTGAGACGACGAGACTCGAGCGCAATTCCGCCAAGCGCGGCTCCGCAAAATGGAGTTGCATCATTTCCCCAATCCATTGCATTAACCACGAGAAGAAGCACGGAGTATGTCAGAGTAGGAGCCATTTGAAAAGCTCCATGAATGAAATATCGTAAATTAACTATGCTATCATTGGTAGACAACAGTTTTGATGCTTGGTCCTTATGGCAGAAGAGAGTACAACTAGACCTTGGATGGATCCGAGGTAACAGTCTTCTCAATAACCTTTGCAGACAATTTCTTTCTGTATTCGTTAAGGTGCCCAAAGAATCCGTCTAAGCACGTCAGTTGTGCTCGTATACCTATCTGTGCAAAACTCACCATCGCCGTCTGTGTTTGGCTTGTGGTCCCACTCCTCCTCGTGGTGCTCAATCATTCCGTTGTTGAGCTTCAGCGTGATCTTGCTGTTGAGTGTCTTTTCCTTCTTGCCTGCCTTGAAAACGTAGTGCTGCGTCAAATCCAACT
Organism: Taphrina deformans; assembly: GCA_005281575.1. Classification (NCBI taxonomy): domain Eukaryota; kingdom Fungi; phylum Ascomycota; class Taphrinomycetes; order Taphrinales; family Taphrinaceae; genus Taphrina; species Taphrina deformans. Next base: position 207,510 of record RHGG01000013.1, read on the forward strand.
TGAGGTCATTCGGTGCGGTTTTGTCATCCAAAACATCACACTTTTGCGTGTCTGATCTCTCGACTGTGGCGTTAGCGCCAGATTCCAGATTGTGTTCTGCTGCCAAACTTACAGATCTTGGGCATGCCATTGAATTGTGACATGATACTCGACTTGCCCTTGGCAATGGAGACCGGGTCATGGAAGACCGCAGTCTCGGCGTAATGACTGTAGGATTTCTCCGAGGGCTTGCACTGGTATAGTGAGAGGACTTCATCGATAATCTCCTTCTCCTGAGAAGATGGTGATCTCGTTGGAAGAGTGTTGGTCGACATTTTTCTGGACCTTGCAAGACTGGCTAGTGCTTTGCTTCTGAAAGCTCTGTTCAGCATAACAATAACCTGTTGCCAGTCGTAGATGAGTGGGTGGATGCTTAGATGCAGAACGCAAACGACGCCTCGATCGAGTCAAAGACGTCATCAAACCAGGTTTTCTGCGGGGCCGCAGTCGACAACGTTTCTTGTCGTACTTGTACTGTACATGCCAATTGATGTGGTTCGGGGTTCCAGTCGCAAGTGAGTCAACGGTAGGCTTCTTGTGCGATGGAATCTTCATAATACCTTCTATGATAGATACATGCTTGGCGTCAAAAGAAACCTTGCGATAGGAGGCCCACACGTTTCCGACCACGTACCACTGCCGCTCACGAAGGTTAGGAATGCCTGATCTGGTGACCACACTTCATATCTTGATCAGTTTCAAGGGGTTCACATAGTGCTTCAGGAGTCGCCGAGTGCATACAATGCACAGGCGCCAGATTTGACGTTATGACGTACGAAGTCATGGATATTCCAGAATTCGGTGTGTTGCGCACAATCAGATTTCCTTAAGTTCCGATAAGTTCAGCCTTTATCATCTCTATGGGTCAAGTCCCGGTGTATCTTCATCTTCTTTATCTGCTGGTCTGCAGGCGATCCGTAACCTGGCGTCTTGACAGCCACGGACACGGAACGGAGCTAAGTCCGAAGTGGTCAACCGCGATCTGAAGTGCTTTGCTCAGAATCACGGCTCGAGGAATCGATGAACGTACTCGATCGATCCTGGTTCTGGTCTTAATCTCTTGCAGAATAAGCATTGTCCAAATTTAGTCAAGGACATCGTAATCAATCCATGGAAAGTATTGCTCCAATTTTGGGCTGAATCAGATCGGTGGTAGTTTGAAATGAAGGATGATCCGCTCTCGCTTTCAGGAGCAGCCAGTATCCCACCGGGGTACAATTGGCGGAAGCAGCGGCAATGCCATTCTGGAAAGATTCAAAGCTCGGAATCGCACATGCCAATTAAATGTTGCACATGCCGATCAAAACACAATGTCCCACCCCATAATGCTCAACCAGTGGAATTCACAGAGCCCCTACGCCGTGAATGCGGACTTAATCAGAGACTTCTCCTTCTTCTTCCGATCTCCGTCCTGCAACAATATTGTAGTGAAGTATCACTGGATATGTCTCTATATGCATATGACTCGCACCGCGACCCTTTTGTAACCATCATGCAGCCAGCACATCGTTCTGCTCCAGCAGATGTTCTCCGAGTAGTGTGACACAACTAGGTAAGCAAGGATGGCAAGGATGGCCTATGCTTCATGAGCCGGATTTTGGTGCGATCATGAGCAAAGAATAGCATGCTACCATGCATGGCGTAGACAGCCTCTATGCCTGCGTGGATCAGTGATCTCGATCCACGGGTTCTGTCCAATTTGTGGATTGAGGCGTTCTGAGCTATCATTGCGCAGGACGGAAGGACCCATATTATGAGACCTCTGAGTGGATCTTGATGGTTCCGCAGATTCAGAGGAGATGCTATTCACCGTCGATCTGCTGATAACGAGTGCCCAATTGTCCCGTGTCCTCGTAACATGTTGTCTATCTTGCGTACTTTCTCATCAGAAGTTCTGACATCCGCGCCACCCGTGCAGCCACCGACTCATCTGCATCGTCAGGAGGATTTCTCGAAACAACTCTTTAACTGATTGGCCCTTGCTAGGCGTAGCACAGGGTTTCGGAGCATTGGACCATCGGAGCAAATTTGCAGCTGGGCAAAAGTTTCGCTCGTGCGTCCCACTGTGTGTGCTACTCAACATCAGCGGTACATGTGGTCTGACATAACGAGCCAGACTCCTCAGCTTACTGGTGCAGGAACGATTGTACGAGGACAATGTGTCAGGTTGACTCAATGGAGGCATGCAAGAGTGCGAATGTTTAATTTGGGCTCATCCTCCACGATCGGTGTGCAGGATCAACATGGAAATAGTCCACTTCTCGCGTGCTGAGATCGCCCAATCTCTCCGAGGCTGCGCTGATGACTGGACAGTCGTAAATGCAGCTTTGCCTGACGTGTCGGCAATGGGGCTGGCATCGGGCTTGGCCAAATCCTGATGAGCTTAATCTGTCGACTCTTGTAGGATTGTGCGTCTTGGTGCTACGGCGCATCCGTTGCCGAGACAGTGTCCGATGTACTCCAGTGGCATGAAAATGTCTCGCCTCTTGTTTAAAGTTGGTTATTGCCGAGTGAACAGTCGGTCTCGAATGCCAAAGCCGACCATGCACCTGGCTGTGAGCAGAGGTGGCCCTAAGTTGGCCATGACTGCCTGAGGTCATGCGTGCCCTTGACCAAAGGCCCTTGCTGCAATACAGGACAATAATGCGCGCATAAGGTAGGTTTCGTGAGCAGACATTTGGATCAGCCATTTGGGCCTCCGGGAGCCCATCTAGACTGATGCGCACAGCCACGGAAAGGATTCTTTGAATCTGCTGAGGGCGTCGCGCGCGTTTGCCTCCAGGGGAATTTTCCCTCCGGCATTTCACAAGCGCTTGAAAATGTGGTACGCCCCGTGAAGCCACTGGATACGCCATGGTCGCACAAAAGTAAGACACCGATTCCTGGCTCTTAATGGTCAAAAAACCGAGTCTGTCAGGAAAGCCTTGTCTCAGAAGGTGTCTTAGGTCGACGTATGTCCTGACCTCTTTGTGACAGATATAACAAGGAACCACGGACCCATAGTCCGAGGCAGCATTTGCACGCTTTGTCTGACGCATTGACAATATCCGCACAGCATGGGCTTCGCAATGAATGTGAAAGGTATGGTCGCAAAGTACCATAGTAGATCAGCGAGCAATGCCGCACCTACAATACAAACTCTTCCCAAAGCCGGATCAAACATCTACAGTGGTAACATTGACCACGAGATGTTGTCCACGACATCGTTCCAATCAGACACATCCTCTAGAAAGTTAGCAAAGATCCTAGGACCAGAGGTCTTGCTACACTCCTCGACACAGAGTCCGGACCTCTCACGACGAAGCAGTTTCTCACTTCGGCGAAATGCAGAAAGCACTAGATCTATACCTCAAGTCGACACTCGCAGGAACGCCATCGTTGCTCCAGAGGAGTGGAACGTTTCCGGACATGACGAAAAGAATATTCTTTTCGATGGAGACAATGACCTCCCAACTACGAACGATGATAACACGATCCATACAACTCCGGTCATTGGAGAAGAAGCAAAGACCAAGCCACTCGCCCTTTCAGCACCAAATTCACCAGACGTTGACGCTCTGAGCATTGCGCAATTCCCTTCGGCGGAGAAACCTGCTAGCGATGACCCTCTCGAAGGACTGGAACCCAACAGATCTCTCTCCCTCTCTCGCAACGGTAGTATAGATTTCAATGAGGTCTGTGAAAGACTTCTCGACTCTTTATCCTCGCCAGTGGAACGACCCTCCTATGGTCGTGATAAGACTTGCTCATCAGTGTCATCAGTTTCTTCCTCACAGTCTATATCCGCCGTCACCGAGCCACCTACACCACTACTGGAGTCTTCCAGTTCGTCATGCAGCTCCATGATTCCAGCGGACACGGTCTGGAATAGCTTCTTCGCTACATCAGCTATGGATACACTATCAAGGGATGGCGTAGACTTAGTTCAGATCTGGAAGCGCTAGCAATACCGTAGCTATCCACCACATATCGCACACGTGACCAATACTTGTCCATTTGATCATAGGCATGCAAGGACTCACGCAGCATGGGCGACCTTGTGATCAATAACTTGAGGCCTCACTTGAGCGTAGCAGCCATGAGCTCAGGCGATCTGGATTCATCATGCAACCATATCTACTTTATCACTGCAAATAGCTATAGAATTCCATTTGTGCAGTTCAGCCCTGCGCCTGTCGTCAACGCAACAAGAATGCGACAGCTCTTGCGCAGTAGAGCCTCCATTCCTCAGCTAGCTGATAGATTCTTTGAGATCCAGCCTCAGCTGGCTGCAGAACACTAGAAGGAGTTTCGGTCTTCGGCGTTTATACAAGGTTGGCAATTGTGCCGTGGTGAGACACAAAATTTGAGGGGTCGCTACCGATGTTCAGGTCCCGTGGATTCGAACCTTACCGTAGCATTCATTCTTCCAAGACATCCAGGCTGGGCAAAAACTCCGCGTGATTCAGCCACCCAGCCGGAAGATTGAACTCTCGGCCGGAACTTTTGCAACATGAAAAGTGCCAACTGACAACTGCCAACCAAGAGAAGGCTGACCTTGGACACTTCACGCCACCAGCATCACGAAAGGAGCCACCGCTTCGATTGACCAATCCCTACTTTGGCTCGGAGAAATTTCAAGGTTGACCAGGCAGACCCGAGCTCCGTGGACGAGAGCATCTCACGAATCAACCTGGCAGCAACAGATGTACAAATATGTCTCTTCTCCGGGGACTTCCAGAGAGCCGAGATTGATGTAAAGACCACGGATACAGGTTTCTCGTATGTGCGCGTGAGCAGTAACGTGCGCGCAGCATACGATGTCCAATTTGAGGAGCCTGTCATGGCTAGAATGTCGTGGATGTCTTTGTGCACATGCCATTTCCAACCTGAGCGCATGGTCGCGGTTCATGTCGAAAAAAGTTCTAGCCTCCGAGATCCTTACCTGCATGATTCCCATATGAACCTGCTGACTCTCCTCGAGGTCCAAGGAGCCTTACGTCTGCCCTGGTGGTGGCGATAGCACCACCACCACCACCACCACCACCACAAACATCCACTCAACATGGACAAAATTCATGCTACACTCTTGCCAGGACCAAACTTCTGGTTCTGTTCTCGTGACACGGTCCCAAAAACGAGTGAGCTCTGCTTGTACGAAAGAATCGCTCGAGAGGCAAAAACCCTGGGCGTTCCGAACGTGGCAGTCGCAGACGGCCATGCTGTCGACAACCGCGCAGCATGGCCCCAATTAAGCGACCACGCACACGACACTACTACAAGTTCTAGACTTTAACAGTTCTCCTGACGTTTTGTTGCAAGTGTCGTCCATTTACGCGATCTATACATTTGTCTCAGCAGAGCCATACATGATGGATTTTATTCATGAATTTGTCTCTATGCCACATTATTGGACGGCATTGCATTGCTGTGCTTGAGCACACTCATTCTAATGAGAACCAAAATTTTCATTCTCCTGGATTATTCAATTCCTGCCCTATGCGTGGATGAAATCTCGGTTCCGACGGGGAGACATCTCCAATAGCATAGAAACGATGCATCAATCTACATCGCTCCCTAGACCTTTTCAATCATGCTGCCTATTCACCTTGTTGCTTCCTTTTTGAAATACTATAATTACCACAAGAATCAAGAGCATGGTCGATGACATTGCAGCGTTTGCAGGATAAATAGGTTGAACGGTACGGAATAGCCTAGCTCATCGTTCGATACCTCACCAAACTCTTCCGTCCTCCCGACCCCATTCACCTCTCCTCCGTGGTGCCCTGGATTGTTCCACGGAGACACACCCTATACCAACAACTTTTCAATGGCATTCTTGATGCTTTGGATTTGTGGGCGCAAGTCACTTGCTTCGTTGGTAGTCACCGACGCAGAGATGACTGATCGCGAGACACCGCACGCCCGGCCGAGTGCGGACTTGCTCGGCACAAAGACGTACGGCACGTTCTTGTCCTCGCACAGCAGCGGCAGGTGCAGCAGAATTTCAATCGGTTCCGTGTCGGCTGCCATCACGATGAACTCTGAGATTCCCCGGTTAAGTGTCTTGGTCGCTAAAATCCCATCAGTACGTCAAACACTCGACGTGAACAACCGTCGCACGGACCTTCATTGGCTCCCTTTCGGAGCTGTTTGTGGTGAGAAGCCTGTTGAACCAGGTCCAGGATCTGCTGAGAGAGTGCTGCATCGGCCAACGGGAATGCCTTTGGGTTTGGTGCTGCCATGATTGATGCGGGAGGATAGATTCCAAGGGTAAAGGCTCAAGAAGGGATCTCTCAAGGGTGACTGAAATTATAGGTTACAAGTACGGTCCATCGTGTATTTCCCAGGCACTGATCCACAGTATTAATTCGCGCCAGGCACAATAGATGTGCACGTGATTTCCCGAGGTGCACGACCTCCATCGTTCGATCGTGATCAGCAGGTACCCATCAATTGTCTCACAACTGATCAGAGGCCGCTGATTCTCTTGAGCTTGAAGACCTGGTCGTCAGCAAAGACCTGCCTCAATCTTGCAAGTGGGAGCACTTTACGTATTGCACTATGTTTCATTATCTATACTGATTTCGTGCTTGATCCAATTCCCACGCAACGCCCTGGGCCTACGCTATTCAATGCGTCATCTGCTGAGCAATTCCTTGATTGATATATTGTTCCGTACAGCATCGCTGAACCCATCGGAAAACTTGATATGTACACCAGCCTTTTGTTTCTCGGGGACTTTTGCGGAACCGATAGACAGGATCGAGTCCTCCTTGCTCATTTGAATCGGCCTACCAAAAAAGTCACGTTTCACAGCTGGCTGGGCGCTCAGCTCTTCCAGCGCTTGACGTTTCGTTCCTTGCACACTCAAAGCGTCCTTCTCGAGAGATTTTGGGAACGATGCCTCTTCTTGACCTTGCAATTCGAGGGACCGTCTGATCTTCTCTGCTGCTAGTTCGCTCGATATGATCTGCCTAGCTGCGTACCGAGAAGGAAGGAGACTTTCCCCTTTGAGTTCTAGTACGCCTTCGTAGTTCAAGACCTGCGGTAACGGAGGATCTAGCCGAAAGATGTAGCTTCCATCGTCAACTCTGAACTGGTTATAGTGTAAACCAAGTACAAACATGGCATCTACGACTCTGCTAAGCACTGCTCGATCACTTGCCTTGACCAAATGTGCATTTGCAGGGTTGAGATTTGTGCCAATGATTCGCATGCCATAGGACAAAAGTTCACTAGCAAAAGTATGCGGAGTGAAAGTTTGGCGTATGGAAGCCTTCACTCCGTTGATCCACGCTGCTAGTATCTCGTTGTTGATACGAATTTTCTCACGAGCCTCCCAGTCGGCCTTTGAACGCTCTAGAGTCCTTGGACTTTCGTGAGTCGCGAAGAGATGGTGAAATGCCGCGATTGAGTACGGCATGTAGTTCAAGAGCTCTGAATGTTGGTTCTCATATATTCCCCTTTCACACCTATCATGGAAGAACAGCCAGTCACATGCCTCGACAGGCTTTGAGAATAGACTATCATGATATGGTGAAAGTGGATATTGTGCGAAACAGCCATTAAGAATCTTTGAAAATTCATTGTTCGTCATTGCCAGCTCTGCGACACGCACAATATTGTCTTTCATTGCTGACGTCGACAGATTGCCTTTCTTCCGCTCTTTCTTGGCATCGGGCAATTTGAAAACAGCCTCAACCACGCTGTGAGAAGATCTTGACATATCCTTCTTCGCAAGTGTAGTGGCTACAGAATCGAGTGTGAAGCTTGTCGACTTCATCCGGACATATTGCAAAGAGTTCACACAAGACCGCAGGTCACTTTCAGCAATTTCGCATAAAGCATTCAAAGCTCGGGCGTCTGCCTGCATACCTTCGATACGACAGATTCTGGCCAGGCGAGCGACCACAGTAGGCACAGACAGTGGCCTGAAATTGATAATTTGACAGTATTGTCGTAATGGCCGCAGAGCTGCTACATATTGATCATTGCATATGCAAATGATAGGTCGCAAAAGAGCCTTACTGGTCTTCTTCTTGCCTCGTTTCTTCGTAGAAGGCTCCCCATGCCTGCTCGTCCGGTTCTGTGCAGTAGTCTTTTCGTCATCTGTCAAGAACTTCAGCAACGATCGAATAAAGCCAGCTTCGCCACCAGAAGTGCTGACTCCGTCAATCTCATCGATAACGACAAGCGAAGGACGCGGATTGAAAACAGCTTGTGATTCGAGCGCGTCACCAATTTTGTTCTGTACCACAGAGCCCGTGCGATCATCGCTTGCATTAACTTCTATAACATTATAACCTGCCTGACGTGCTGCGATATGTGCCAGTGTGGTCTTTCCGAAGCCTGGAGGACCAGTAAGCATCAGTATTTTTCGTTCTGGCCTGTCGTGAGGGTCCTTCTCGATTTCTGGCGGATTTTGTGCTTCCTTTTGATTTTGTACACTTTTCAATGACTTCTGCTGTACAGTACGACCAAACACACAATAGTCCCAGTGTCGAATCCACCGCATAACGTCTCGATTCGTTCGTTCGTCGCCCAACAGCTCAGTAAATTTCTTTGGTCTGTACTTGTCTACCCACATACTTTCTTGAGACACTTTCAGTGCTGTGTCATGCACTGCAGGAGGTCGTGCTATCTCAAGGCTTGCTAAAGCTTCTGCCTCGCTCAAAAGATGGTGTATAGGTATGCCATAATGACGAGTCCGGCTGGCGTGATCGTCGTCGATTTCGGGGATATATTCTGTATAACCACGTAATCTTTTGCGCTTCCTAATGTGTACCACTCGACCACTACTCGCTCGTGCATGGACGTTGCCATTGGATTGATACTTGTACAAAGGGGTCTCTGGCTGGCAATCCTCGATAGTCTCTATCAGATCCTGTTTAGGTTCTTCTTCCTCGATGTCATCCTCTAGAAGAAAAGGGTTTCCGAGAGGTGCTGGAGAGGATGATCCGAATGGTTGACTAGACTGGAATGTCTTTGGAGAGCTCGGCCGTCGAAACAATTGACCAGTCGCTTTCCTGATGTCTGCGAGTGTTCGTTCCGCTTCGAGAGCATCGTGATCTTCGTCATTCGAGAAGCTCATGTTTGCAAGAGGGGATTATCTTTCAAGAATTTCCTGTGACTTTTTACTGCACTGTGATAGATTCGATAACTAACTGAGCATGGACGACTGTCAGATAAGACCAATGTGTCAAGCATGATTCAAGTCATCATTTTGCTGTCGAGGACCTGGTTTGATCATGGTAAGCAAGAAGCCCGTGACCTAGGTTAAGCTTGGAAATACCATCAAATAATCAATTGTGATTGAGCAGCTGTCGCGCTTTGAATTACAAGGGACGCGTGCCGACGTGATTAGACGCTTCCCGTTCGTATTGTGTCCATCGGAGACTCCGACGCCAATACGACGAAGTGCGAGCAATGTGCTTCATGAAAGATACAAGGAGAAGGAAGCACGGGATCCCACGGGTGGTCAAGTACGGTTGGTCAGACTCGAGCGCGTGCTGCTGCAGGAAGTGGACCGAGACCCACTCCTGCGTCCCAAGCGCAAGCAGACCTTGGCTTGTGTTGGCTGGCACGAGTGCATGTCCCCTGCTGCTGCAGGCATCAATGTTCCTGGCCAAGATCAATCAATCGCTTCATCTGTGCTGGGTGTCGTGACGGACTCGATTTAGGCCTACGCTATGGTCTCAGATTATCGTGATGGACAGCTGAGCAGTTTTGACACGGTCTACGTTACAGGTCCAGCGGGTGCGACTCCGCTATTGTGGCTTCTCTATGGCAATCGGCTGTGGTACCTGATTGTTCCACTGTATCCCACTTCTTACTGCAGATGAAAGATACTTTTCTGTAGTGGTACTCAGACTGGAGTCAGCTCATGCTTCAGCTATGTAGGACTCAAGACCGTTCTGAGGAACGGACCATTGAGGGAGGGGAGGGATGGATGGGAAGGAGTTTGTGCAAGAACTCGAGGTGTTGCGGCAGCTGTGGCTTGGCAAGTGGCTATGCAGTGACGTAGACTGATAAACTGTGACCTTCGAGCTCGTATTGTCACTCTCTCGGTCAGTCATACCCAATTGCGTTGAATTCACTTCCAACCATGTCAGGACTTTCTTGTACTTCTTTATTGATTGTACGGTTGTAGAATAGCTGTACAGTCTCTGTACAAGTCGAGTATCGACTCATCCAAGCATGTCAGAGACACAAGCCCTCATTCAGCATGATGATTCGCCGACAGCTATCCTTTCCAAGAAGCTACGATCCTTGATGCAGTACAATGCTCTCAAGCAAGGATACTTGCCTTCTAGCTCTCAAATAGAGGAGCACCTCGCCGCAGTGGTGCAATCACCATTGCTCAACACGCGTCAGCGTGGCTTGAGCAGACAAACGAAGATCGTTTTGGAGGATACTCGTAACTTCTTCAAGGCGTTGGGGCAACTTGTGAAGGACAAGAACCAAGACGATATTATACAAGAGATCATCTGGAATTTGCGAGGTGCTAGTGCAGAATCTGAAATTGATGGCGATATCTTTGCTTCAAGACTAGACGCAGCAACAGCTAGAGCGGATGCTAAAACTGGTGAGTAAAAAGTTACATTCTTTTTAAAGTAGCTCACAATCCTAGCGCACCTTAAAGCGAAAGCCATCGCAGATGTACTGTACAGCAACCCACAGTTCCGCGCTCTGATACATGATGGCTCGATTCTGGCACGAGATGTGCTGTCAGACGTTGTGGAGGCAACAGCGACTGCTATTGCTCCAGAAGAATCAGATCTGATTGAGCTGGAGGAGGAGGCCACTGATGTCGATGGCCGTACTATAAAGGACGATGTCGGTGAGACAAAGCAGAGGATAAACAATGGCGTAGAGTCGGTCAAGACACAAGTGAAGGAAACTTATGACGAGGCTACCTCGACTGCAATGGAGACGATTGAGAGTCTACAATCCAAAGGACAGAAATTTGGGCAAGATGTACAAGCACAAGCCTCAAAAACACTAGACACCGCCAGAGAGACTGCTGGAAATGCTATCGACCAGGGCCGCAAAAAAGGACAAGAACTTTTCGATAGTGCCTCAGCCTCAGCGGACGCCGCAATCGCACAACTCGAAAAGGCTACGGGAATTACCCAGGCAGAGTTGAAACGCAAGCTCGATGAAGGCATCAGTATTGAGGACATCATGCAGAAGACAAAAGCAATGGCCAGTAACGCCTCAACACAGCTCCAGGATGCGGCAAACAGAGCTGATCAGGCAGGAGGCCGACTAGTGCAACAGGCTGAATCCTCTACTACAGACTTCATGAAGCGTAATGATGTGGAAGGAAAGGTTAGGGAGACTATCAAACAAGGCAAATCGCAGGCCGATGATGCTTCTGCTAAGGTGACGGAGCAGACTTCGACCTTGGAAGAAAAGGGGAAGGAGACTGCCTCAAAGGCCAAATCCAGCCTTGCAGACGACACGTCGAAAGCTCAGAAGGGTGCCTCAGGCGTTAAAGAAGATGTAGAACAATCAGCAAATAAGGCGGCGGATACTATCAACAGCGAGTCTACTGATATGAAGGATCGAGCAAAGTCACAAGTCGAAACGGAAGACACCGAGACGCCATCCTCTAGTCATCTCAAGGAGATTGGAATCGTGCATCCTGATTTGCCGGAAGAACAAAACCATTTGGAGTCTATTGGAATAATTCACCCAGATACAGGTACTGCACAAACTACAAACTCCACCGATCGTGCGACTAAGGAAAAGGTTGATGACTCGGATCTGGTGCAACAAGTCATTGCCCGAATCCAGGAGAAGGTTCAAGGCATCAAGGGGATTTCACAAGAAGATTTGGACGCCGCAGCCAACGACCTCATTAAAAAGACATCCCAGTCTGCCACAGAGCTGAAGAACTCCATGAATGACCAAGCTCAACAAACTGGTGGAGAAGCTAAAAAGTACGCTAGTGATGCAAGTGGGCAGCTTGATCGTGCTGCTGAAACGGGCACAGAAGCTGTAAAGAATGGAGTCGATCAGGTGTCTGCCAAAGGTTCACAAGTCAAAGAGCAAGCAGGTCAAGTGGCACAGAAGACACTCGACGACACTTCTGATATGGTTGAGGATGCGAAACGACAAATCGACAACATCGATACAAAGGATTTGCAAGATGCGGTGAATAACCTCTTGAAAACCACGAAGAACAGGCTGGAAGAGGCTACCGGAGTCACGGCAGACGATGCTCGTCAGTCACTTGATTGGGCAATCAAACAAGGAGAGGAACTTGCTGAGCAAGCTATGAAAAAGGGAAGAGAAGGCTCTAGTGTGGTTCAACAGAAGTCGGCAAACGCTGTATCTATGCTACAGGAGAAATCTGGACAGGCCGCGGAGTACACTCAAAGTGCAGCTGTCACGGTCGGAGCACAAGCGAAGCACGCTCTACAGAACGCACCACGAGGCGCGGCAGGGCAAATTCACGACACACTTGATGCCTCTCAAGAGCTCGTGGACACCGCTATCGAAGCTGTGAAGGAGTCTACCAGCGAAATTCGAACGTATCTGAGCGAAAAATTCCCTCCAAAACGCAGACAAGCCATACAGAAACATTTCCAAGGTTTGGCAGTTGCATTGCGTGATAATAGTGACTATTCCAATGGACTCGATGGTTTAATTTCAATAGGGAAGAAATACGTGGACTATACCTTGACCTTTACCGAGGAACTACCAACAGAAGCAGGAGATGTTGTCTCCACAAATTCCGAGCTTGATAATGCGGTCAAGCTCACGTTGAAACTAATCGAGCGTTTCTCCAACGGAGTTGGTTTCGGCGGGGTTCAAAAGGCATACACAAACTTGAAGAAAGACATGAAAAAGGAAAAGGGTTCTGGGGACTTCTTTGATGATTGCATGACCTACTTCAAGAAGATCGTGCAAGATATGAAGTATGCATCTTCTAAGGATGCTGAGAAACATGGACACCAATTACTAGACAGAATCGATGCCTTTTCCGAGGACACAGGCTTCAAGCAGGACGTCAACAGTCTGATTCAAGAGCTCGTTCGTTTAGCAGAAGGATTTACCAATGACAAAGTATTGTTCAACGTCATACAGAAGGGCAGGACATGCTTCAAGCACCTGGTGATGAATGAATACGGTAACTTCGTTTTCAAGAAGCGGGTGATGAAAGATTTCTTCAACGTTATTATGCCATCTGCTCTACGACTCGTACAGTATATTCCGATTTCTCGCATCGAGTTCCAGAACGCAGATGTTGATGTACTGATCGAAAACTTGGTCTTCGAAAGCAGTGCAAGCCACGATCAGTCATTCTTACCGTACCGACTCAAGATTGATAACCACAATCAAGTTGAATTCCTCAATGCTTACAAGTTTGAAAGCGATTATTCAAACCAGGTGACGGTCAAGATTCAGGGCCTGACACTTGCTGTCCGAGATGCCGGCTTCTATATCCGGAAGAAGACTGGCTTCTGGCGCTTCTCAGATTCCGGACTGGTAGATCTGATCATGGATGGTCCAGGCATTGATATTGACGTGGATCTCGCCATGTCCACGGAGGATGAAGACGAGGATGTGACCAAAGATGCATTATTCATTGTCAAGGATGTCAGAGTCAACATTCACAAACTTGACTTTAGCACTTCCGGCACGAAACATGGATGGTTGATTGGTCTTGTGAAGCCCTTCATCAGAGGATTCATCAAGCGTCAAGTTGGGCTTGCTGTTGGAGCTGCTATGAAGGAACAGCTGACTTATTACGAATACCAGTTAAGAATGCTACAGCACCGCATCAAAACTGCTTACATCGCAAACAATGGTCAAGCATCATTCGAGAGTTTCTTCCGTGCGATATTCACGGCCAACGCTGGAAACAACCAAGGCTCAAAGGGACAATTCGAAGTTGTCGTTGGTGGGCAGGGTCCTCTAGCTGGCATCTTCACGAAAGCCAGCATCCAACAAGAGTTTGAGGAGGCTGACGCAATTGCACATGAGCACGGACGAGCACACTCATGGCGAAATGACATATTTGACCTTTAGAGGTCTGTCCCCATACCTCTTCACCTGTAGTCTGTATATACATATTTCAATGATCGATCCAATGTCCTTTCCGCCAAACTGTCCAGAATCTTGTCTGAAAATTCGATCGAGGCTGTGGAGGACTGCGTGCACGGGTGCATATGGAGTGGGTGGGGAGTTCCTTCCAAAACGTTCATTCCCAACTCGGCGGCGTGTGCCATTCCTGTCAAAACTGATCACTGTCAAACGGAGCTCAGACAAGCCATGACGAGCCATCCGGACATTCCATCACCCCACACCTTCATCAGACTCTCCTCTCAGTACCACACGAGTACTTGAGCATTTACCAACCAAGCAATTCAACAAAGACAACTAAAAATGACCAAGGAAGGACTGGTATCACGAGCTGTATACAAGTGAGTCACCAATCGATCTGATCGACCCCTGGTGCTGACAGTGTAGGGGCGAGAACGAGACGTACATCGTCATCGTGGAGTCTGCTCAAGCAGTGGAGGACTGGAAGAAGGACAGTTCGATCCCGTTGACTCAAGTGGTCGGTGCGTTCCAGGTGTACGTGGGACAGGGTGCCCAGGGCATTCTCGATCGACCTTCAAAACAGCAGTTGGAGAACGAGGTAACAAGCCCTTGCCTATCCCTGTGATGGGTCGAGCGTCGTGCTGACGCGTGACAGTTTGGTACCAAGAATGAGGACGATATCGTCAAGAAGATCATCTCGGAGGGAAAAGTCGAGACCAGCAAGGCCACGAGCCACAAGTTTACCGAACAGAACCAGAGTAATGGAAGTGGAGGTGCCGGAGGACGATGAAGAGCCTACCTCCCGAGCAGCAGTGAGGATGGTCACGACACTTATGATTGACGATCTTTTAATGTCAGGTATCTATTAAATCTATTAAAAATTACAATTCGACGAGTCTCGTCCTACATGCCAATGGCTCATGCTTCGAAGATGATGATGATTATTACGTGAATGCGATGAATGGTGTGGTTACAGTGAGCCCAGCCCAAACAGATATGCAATTTCCCGCTTGCCCAGCTTCGTGATGGCAGCTGATTGAGACGCATCCATGGCGCCTTCGATCAGTGTCCTCTTTCGGTTTTGGATGGCGAGCACCCTGGATTCGACAGAGTCCTTGATGATGAGCCGATGGACAAAGACCTCCCTCTGCTGTCCGATACGGTGAGCCCTATCGATGGCTTGGTCCTCGACGTAGGGATTATAGAACGGTTCCGATAATATGACGTGGTTGGCACAAGTCAGATTCAGACCGACGTTGCCCGCTTTCAGAGAGACTAGGATGACGTTGACGCCGACGTCCTCTTCGAATCGGACGAGCGCACTGTTGCGTTGTTCCGCACTGAGCGACCCATCGTACCGCAGGAACCGGATGCCGAATTTGATGAGGGGGATCTCGACGAGGTCCAGGAAAGAGGTGAACTGACTAAACACGATTGTCTTCTCGCCCGGTCGGGTCGTGCGGATGTCCAATAACAGGGCCAAGATCTTCTCCATCTTGGCGGACGAGGTGAATTCGTCAAGGGTCATGTTGTATTTATCGGAGAACTGCGCCGTGCTCAGTCTTGGTTCTGCGCCATTCCGATGGCTCGACTTGACTCTTTGCTTTTGCTTGCCCTTGTCCTTGAAATTCAACAGGAATTTGGCTCGAACGTTGTCCTCTCCAGGTGACTCAACCTTTCCATTTGATACCTCGTCGTCGAGATCTGGTTCATCAAATCGTTCTGGGCAATGAGCTGCTTCAAAGTGCTTTAGATTGATGCAATTGTGCAGGTCGAATGATCCACGACATTGTGGACAGCGTGCTAACTCATCCTCTTCATTGTCCGGATTCCGGACTTCCATAGCTTGTACGAGACACTCTGCACAATAATAGTGCCCACAAGGAACGACGATGGTCACACCTTGTGTCACGATGTCCAAGCAGACTGGACACTCAAAGCCGCTAGTGGAGGCTTCCTTTAGACGGTGTACAACTTCCGGCCGCAAGGTTCTCGCCACGGCTGCACCCTCAGCCTTTCCCAATACAGTAATGTCCTTTTCTTCTCTACCAGAAAGCAGGAAATGGTTGCACGTCTGTCGAAGCTTGAGCAACAGAACCAGCATGTTCGATCCCGTGGCGTTTCTATCATGCTTCATGATGCGCTGAAGGGCCTTTTTCACGCCAGTTTCCAGCTCGGTGTAACGGTCACGTTCTTCGTCATTCATGATCACATCATCCACAATACTATGCTTCTCTGGAAGTTGAAGGATAGCTCGTCCATCAATCTGAGAGTCTTTGGTGCGCCTCAACATAATGGCCGTCAAGAGCGCTTGTATCTTCTTTGTGGCCTTGCCAGCGATGGACGTGTTCTTGCTTGTCAAGGGCTTTGCTATATCGCGTGTGAAAGCTTTATGATCATTATAGGGCTTGATTCGCAAGAAGCTAATCAAAGAGTACAGTTCCTCGACCGAATTCTGCATTGGAGTTCCTGTTAAAGCCCAGCGATGTGTCGCTTGCAAATTACAACAGCCCTTAGCACTTCTTGTGGCCTTGTTTTTGATGCAGTGTGCTTCATCCAATATTACTCGATACCATTTGGTGTTCAGCATTGGACAAGCTGGTAGCTCTCCTGCATCAGTGCTTAATTTTGCTAGATTCTCGTCATATCGTGTCTGAGCAGCCTCTTCATATCCGATGGTATTGAAGCTCGTCAGCACAACATCGAATTTCGTAACTTCTGACGACTTCAGGAACTTCTTTGGACCATGATGAATATATATTGATGGAGATGGAAAGGTCATGGTGCGAATTTCTCGCTCCCACTGACGTAGAAGAGCCACAGGAGCGACGACTAGAGTGGACTTGCACAATTTGTCCTCAGAAGGTCGTGAAAGCATGATTGCTATAGCTTGAATCGTCTTACCTAGTCTGCAAACATCAGCATATACAAGCGGAATCCTAAAACAGACTTACCCCATAGCATCAGCAAGGATGCCGCCTTTGTTTGTCCCGCTTTCTGTGGCAATAAGCCAGGTTAGACCGACTCTTTGATGCTCCATCAGATACTTTGTAAGCCCGACAGGATTTGGGACCCTTTGTTCTGGTGGTATGTCCTTGTCACTGATATTCGCAAGTAGATTGTTCAGATCTTCTGCACTGATTTGATTCTGATCATATGCTTCCTGGTATTGAGAGTGGAAACGAGATCTTTCAGAAGTATAATCTATGGGTATATTCTGCCTGCTGTGAGCATTGAACTCCTGAAGCGATCGCGGGGGAGGAATATGTCCTTGTGCATGCTGAGCACTTCGCTGTTGTCGAAAAACTTCAATTAGTCGTTGTCCATTTATATCTCGATCCCAATCATACAGATTACTCGGCCCTGGATTTTCCGACGTGCGGGAGATTGGAGCGCCAGGTATTAGATATGGAGGTGTTTGAGGACGATACGGTATGTATCGACCATTAGAAAAGGTGCCTACAGCTTGGCCATTGACAATCTGAGAGCGACTTGGACCTTCGCCATTGTCTGTGTAGTTCTCGAGATCTATTGGCTGTGACGCACTACCATAATCTCGATGTGATGCCTGGAATGGCTGAAGATCGGTGTAACTATTGTACAGATAATGTGTTGTACCATCAGGGGATCTGGGACGAATGTCAGGTAGGAGGTCAAGATCAATCGCATCCGCGTACTCCGGCCTGTTACGACGGCCCTCTTGAGAAATGTGAGAACGCACTTGGGCTCGACCCTTAGACCGAGGACGTGTTGTAGAGGAGTCAGGCAGTGCTGAGATGACTTGTACGTCCTCATCCTCTTCCTCAGCTACACTAGCCTGTGCTG
The DNA here is from genome assembly GCA_005281575.1 of Taphrina deformans. NCBI lineage: Eukaryota > Fungi > Ascomycota > Taphrinomycetes > Taphrinales > Taphrinaceae > Taphrina > Taphrina deformans. The sequence goes on from RHGG01000013.1 coordinate 225,411, forward strand.
CTCGCTTCCTCTTTCCCAGACTTGCAGATTGACTCGCATCACTTGTAGGACCGCGGTCGTGGGACTGGACTTCCCAAGCCATCGTCCGCAAGGAGGGTAAGTCCAAGCGTGCTGCGCCGTTCGTAGACGGTATAGATGCGCTATTGGCCACACCACTTGCTAAGTCCTCATCATCGTCCGAGATTTCGACAGTCTGAGGCGATGAGTAAGCCACGGTATTGGCTTGCGCATGAGAAGATGTCTCGCGACTCATGTTGTGTCCTTATCGAGCTACGATGGGAAGCGATTGATCAGTGACTGTTTACGGTCAGGGTCATATATAGACAGATCGTTTGTCGCCTTGCAGATGACAACATGGCGGATGACTGTCATAACTATGCCCAGTGCCGGCTGACAAGATGCCAAAATGTACTATCAAGAATCGAGGCTACAACATCACAGGACTTACTTGTTAATTTGTTCATCTGGGCACTTCAGATGTCGTAGAGGACTATGCATTTTCGCATAGATATGACCGTTTGTGGCTGATCTGCTTTGATCTTTGTCCTGTTCAGTAGAGAACCTGGAAGGTGCGGTACCGTAGCGTCGATTATCGAAAGAGGCAGGCGATCCCGAGCAGACTCGGCATCTCCGGTGCTTCTCCATCTTTCACAAAGTGGAGTAGATTGCATGACATATGCTTTCTAATCCAGGCCTCATCAAGTCAACTATGACAATAACAAGTCAATTCTCAGATACTTGATTAAGTTCTGCTGACACAAGCTGATAAATAGACAGTGCTCGTTCGTTGTCGAGAAGCATCGGAAACATGAATAGCAGTTCCGAAATGAGCGGCATACCGTCCACAGCCGGTGAGGACACCATGGTGGACAAATTAGGAAAACCGGCCTTCTCGACCTATCACATCGGAGGCCTGCCGGTGCATGTCTTTGGGCTTGACAGTGTAAAAACAGACAAGGTCACAGTCTTGTTCTTCTTGCATGGTAGACTTGGAAGGTGGGAGGACAGCATCATGTTTATACAACAAATACTGAAGTCAGTGAAAACAAAGAATCAGAGCCTGCTAGTGGTGACATTTGATCAGAGGAAGTATGTGGTCCAATGTTTGACAAGATCTCTGACTAACGGAAAAGCCATGGCCACAGAGAAGTATCGTCCAGAGCAAACACTACCTGGGGAGACAAGCCCAAGAACCCCTTGCATGCACAAGACATGCATAGTATACAGATGGGAACAGCGATGGACGTCTCTTTACTGATAGACTATCTTGAAGCCTTCCTCTTTCCAACAGGTGACCACCTGATCACGCAGTACCTATGCACGGGAGTGAGCTTGGGAGGCCACTCAACTTGGCTCGTCCTATCACACGAAGGTCGAATACAAGCTGGCTGTCCCATCATCGGGTGTCCAGACTTTCTGACATTGATGGAGGGACGTGCAGAAGCTCTGGGTGGTATGACTGCAGAGATGATGCCTAATGCTCTGCGCGAGACTGTTCAACGACTTGATCCCAAAGTCGCAAACATGAAGGGCAAGCGAATCCTGATACTGTCCGGAAAGAAGGACAAGCTCGTACCTTTTGCCAAGGGAGAATCATTTGTAAGTGAGCTCAAGAACGTCGCAGGCAGTGTCCAAGTCGAGATTTACGAGGGTGTCGGTCATCGATGCACCGAAACAATGATCAACGAACTCTCCAAATTTGTGTCCCGGGAAATGAATGGGACTAGTACTTCGTCCAGTTTGTAGTAGCACATCACTTTCATATCAGTCCAAGCGAAATTTCGAAAACGTTGGAACATTGTGACTCGTATTCTTCATTTCCCTTGTATTTAGTAAAGATGATCAATCGCAGTCGTGACACTAGACCATTGAGACGTGTTTGTTCAGTTAGATTTACACCCCGACTGCGGACGAGCTTGGCGAACAGACTGTCGAGCTCGGACAGAAATGCAAAACTGCTCTCCGGAGATTTGTCAAAGACGCGAAGATAGTCCGAGACCGTGTCTAGTATGTTCAAGGCATAAGCCGTTCCGATCGGTGCCGAGGCCCTCGGAATCCGATGCAGGATCTGGACAATTGACAACATCTCTCTCAGCAGCTGATCCAATGCAGAAGCAGAAACAGCCTGCTGGCTATCCTCAACAGCTCTGCGCTTGTACAGCCTTGATACATCGAGTAGTCTCTGGTCAAGAAAATGTATAAGTTTGCCTTCCTGTTTGGCACTCAATTGCTCCTTGCTGCCTTCAAGCATGGGGACACCTGGATCTCCCCTTTCGAAGCCACCAGGTAATTGTGACTCCTGCATGATGACAGCTCAAAGCTCTGGTGATCAACAGACGTAGTTGAATTAGCTTGGTTAGTGCAAGAGCGAAGCATGTTGATAGTCCTTAAGCAAGAACATGAACTTTGGAGACATGCATCATAGAAGGCAAATCAGGCAGATGGAATCTAGAGGAGAGCTCTACAGGAGTAGCGTCAATCGAGGGACAGGGTCATCAGGACCAGGTACTGTGAGTGCAGCAAACAAGAACGAGTCCAGATCCTGACAACTGGTGGTGGTGGGGGCCAGCGTAGAAGAGACACGAGAGTGCCGGTGAGTGGATCAGGAACTCCTTAGTGGAGGAGACCAGTGGCGGGACCTGGGACTCCAGGTTGAGTACGGTACCGTACGCTACCTAGGGAAGAAGGGAGGGATGGATAGAAATGAAGGGGATGGTGTGACCAGGGGACTGCGGGGCAGGAGCAAGAGACGAGACGGAGAACCTTGGAACGATTGCAAAAACAAAAATTGACGCGCTGCTGCTGCATACACAACAACTCCCGCGGCTGCTGCACCTGACCTGCCTTCTCGCACAGGAAAAGCGTCCACTCCTCCCGCACCCTTTAGCGTTGCCCAATCCAGGGATCCATCCACTCCTCCCTGCCCGCCCGCCTGCCTGCCTGCGTGCAAGGTCGCTGCGACCGCCCTCCTCTCACCGACTTGGCAGTCAGCGGCTCTACCACTACACAGGATGCCTCTCTCTCATCACTTGTCTCGGATACACAATCTGTAGTTGCTTCGAGTACTGTTCGCGCGCGTTGCTTCTTATTAGTTTTCTCGAGTCATCATGTCTTATCAGTACCAGCAGTCCTCAGGCGAGTCCCAGCAGCAGTCGCAACCTCAGCAGCAGCAGGCCCAGCAGGGACAATCGCAGCAGGGCCAGCAGCAGGGTCAGGCTAGTCATGAGAGCCCATCTCTCGAGTCTCCTGCTCCGGGATTCCAGCAGCAGCAAGGTACTGGAGGCAGCCAGCACGGCAGCGAGCCAATGGGCGAGAAGACGACTCTTTGGTATGTGTTTTTATCACCCCAACGCGCCCTCGATGTGGATCTGACATGCTTACAGGATGGGCGAGCTTGAGCCATGGATCGATGAAGGGTTTGTGCGACAAGTTTGGTTCAATCTTGGCGAGCAAGTCAATGTCAAGATGATCCGAGACAAATTTTCCGGGTAAGTCGACAATACTGCATCTATAAATTGTGATTTTGATCGCAATAGTAATGCTGGATACTGTTTCGTCGATTTCAACGACACTGCGGCTGCACAGAAGGCAATCTCACTCAATGGAACATTGATTCCAAACACCAGTCGACCATTCAAGCTCAACTGGGCGTCAGGTGGTGGTCTGGCAGACCGAAAGTGAGGAAAGCATTGTTGGTATTGCGCTAGATCTAATATTCGTCAGCAACTCCGGAGGCGGTCGAGAAGAACGTGGCCCAGAGTACTCAATCTTTGTCGGAGACCTCGGACCTGAAGTGAACGAATACGTCCTCGTTTCTTTATTCCAGAGTCGATACCCATCTTGCAAATCAGCCAAGATCATGACTGATCCTATGAGTGGAATCTCCCGTGGCTATGGCTTTGTGCGATTCGCTGATGAGATGGATCAGCAACGAGCCTTGACAGAGATGCAGGGAGTGTACTGTGGCAGTCGCCCTATGAGAATCTCTACGGCGACTCCCAAGAACAAGCCTGGTGGCATGAACCAGATGGGCATGATGCAAATGGGTATGCCACCACTCGGATACTACGGCGCACCACAGCCGATGAACCAATTCACCGATCCAAACAACACAACCGTGTTTGTTGGTGGTCTCTCTGGCTATGTCACTGAGGATGAGCTGCGATCTTTCTTCCAGGGATTCGGCGAGATCACTTACGTGAAGATTCCACCAGGAAAGGGGTGTGGATTCGTGCAATTCGTGCAGCGACACGCTGCCGAGATGGCCATCAACCAGATGCAAGGATACCCAATCGGGAACTCTCGTGTCAGGCTCTCCTGGGGACGATCGCAAAACAACTCTGGACCAGCAGGAACACCATACCGACCTGCTCCACCACCACCAGTATACCCATCCATGGGAATGCCTGCGCAACACCACTACTCAGCCTTTGCACCTATGAATCCTCAGGCATCACAGCAACACTATCCTCAGCAGGGTCCTCCGGGTGGGCTCCCTGGTCAGATGCAAGGGCCAAATGATCCAATGGAACAGCAAAACGCTAAGCAAATGAACGAACAGTACGGTAATCAGCAATACGGACGCATGGACAGACTGGACAATGACTCACGAAGCTATGGCGGAATCTATGCCAATTAAGGGCTTATTTATTTACATTTTGACAAAAAAAAGGGAATTGCAGCGGATATCAACAAGGAGTTTTCGGAGTGCGACGTGAGCTGCAATGTACCTTGACGTTGCTCCGTGATATAACAAATCAGCTTCGAATACTCGCACGTGGCCGGCTCATAAAAAAGTGTTTCAGCGATAGCTCTCTGTTACTGTAAGTACGACAAGCTTGAAAGGAGGAGATAATACAGATAAGTCGAGGTCTTCCTAGCGTTATTGGCGTTCTGACCTGTCGTACTATATAAATCAAAACCATCCAAGATGAAGAAGTGAAATTTCCAAGATACTGTATGTATTCAATTGAGCTCACTGTGATGTGAAGTCATCCTTGACCTCGAATCGTTCGATGAAGGAGGACGACCAGTCCTGGAAACTCTCCTGTTCTACGAGTCGATGATGTTCATCCAGACGTTGGACCAATCTGCTAAAGTCATCCTCATCCGCATTGATTTGTTCCGTGTCCTGCTGTCCCTGCTCAACATTGACGTTGCGTCGATACATGACTTTGACCACCCTGCGACCAGGAGGATTATTGCATATCCCTGTTGCCGTGATCCTGGTCTCCGGGGTCAACACCCAAATCAAGACATTACTGTCGCTATGACGTGTTTCAAGCGAGCTCTTGCGAGTGACTAAGAAGTGATGTACTGCCTGCAATGCCAGCTTATCCAACATGCCTGCGACAAGATATGTCAAGGGATCCACCTCTTCGCCTGCGACCACTAAATCCTGCTTCAAAAGTCGGTGCTCGTCGTCGTCAAGCATGCTCTGATACCTTTGACAGCTTTGACATGCGTGATGGGCCAGTGTGTCCTGCAAAAATTAGTTGTGTCATTCGAGTACCTGCATCACACAATAGAAGAGGATGCGAATTGGCGTGTAATGACTTGAAGAACCAAAAAGAATGGTTCTCACCCATCGACTTGGTAGTCGAGGGCGGTCGTTTTTGGACTCTTGTATCGGATGCGAAAGAAATGGACAGACTCTTCGTTCCTTCTTAGAGTCCTGACAAGAGGCAATTCCGCTACTGTATGTGCATGTTGATGATGACTTGCCTTCTTGAGATGGACGTCTGATTCGTGTACGAGAAGATATGATAAACCCACCAGTCCACGTCCGGGGCGAGCACGTATACGTTCCGCCGCGGAAATGATGTGATCTGGAAGCGCGTACTGATCGTGATGTTCATGGTGATGTTCATCGCTCACCCCTCGATGACAGTGCCAGGAGTCCATCATCTCAGTCCAATTCTCACTCGGCATGTGTGACCACTTCATACGAGTACCGTGAATGATAGTGGATCGACATTCTTTGCATTTGATGTCTTGCTTGAGTGTGTCCAATGAATGTAGTGGGACATCATTCCTGCTCGTACTGGAGAGGATAGCCTCCGCCTTGATCCGACACGTCAGCTTTAGTCCATTGATGATGATGTGTAGTTGTTCTGAGGGGTCTACCGACGCCGGCAATGAGATCGAGTAACTCTGAAATGCGTGCCGCAGACGGAGAGTCTTTCGATCATAGACCTCTAAAGTGGTAAGGTCATTCGGTGTACTGGGAAGCGTCACGGAGAGGTGAAGTGTCCTAATATTTTCATGAAATTCGCAATAGAATCGCATACATGAGGTCTCAACGAAACAACTTGTGGGAATTAGTGCATAATCAAGTGTTGTGTCAAGCAGTAACGATGGCTACTTGCACTTGCATTTGACTCGATGGCTCCACTCGAATTTCGGATCCGAAAAACTTTGAGGCCCCACATCATAGAAGAAATGGAACACGTTCTAAGTGACCACTATGCTCATTCTAGACGTCGATTGACGAAGAACAAACGCTTGGGCGTCTTACAATCATATCAAATCAATAGGAACCAATTCGAATTCAATCAGGACTACAGACTATTGCGACTCCAGGAGAATGGCACATCTGACCATGATCAGCATTCGCTAGAACAATGCGAGTACGATTACAGTCGTCCTTGCCGGACGTGGTGCTTGGTTGTTGGTACGAGATACCACAGGACTCCAAGAATGCGTACGTCGAAGATCTTATTCTACAACTGCACTCGGACCTCGATCTCAACTTTCCGAGCACAGAACTGGGTCTGGAACTCGAGGAGTTCGCGTTACCCAGACGCTCTCGCATTGAAGGCGTCTTACGAGAGGGTGATATTTTAAAGTATACATATCGCCAATGTGGTGCATACTCACTAATCTTCGTAGTGTAAAGCACAATCAGGAATTTAGGCCCTTCCAACGCTCAGCTACTATAGAAAATCAGCTTGTGAGCCACGGCGACCAGTTGTACACCGCCAGCAAACGGCGGCTGCTCGACACACGCAACAGCAGTGCTACTCGAGAGGACAGATCGATTGGAAGAGTTGACTTGGATGATTTCAAGGTCGCTGCTTTCGAGGTAAATTCTGCTGACGAATGGGATTCTGACACTACCTCCACAAACAAGTTAAATATGATAGAACTGAGACGAGAAATTCGCAGGTACCGTAGCAAGCATACTGACCTGGAACTTGACCTTCAGTGGGCGAATCAAGCGATAGAAGCGCTAAAAGAAGCGATGGAAGCGCTAGGAGAAGGGAACGGGCTGCTCGAAGTGAAAGCAGAAAGCCTTGCTTTCGATTGTAAAGTGTTGACTGAGACCAATGAAGAGCTTCATGATAAGCTGAGGGAACGGACAATGGAGATCACAGAGTTGAAGGAACGTCTGCATCCAAATGACGACCAATCATCGAGGTTTATCAAAGTACAGGATGAAATCATCGAAAAGAATCAAGAATCACGTCGTCTTCATGTAATGCACAAACAACGCAGTCCCATTTCGTCTCAGAAAAAGCACCCTGAAGACTTGGGCCCCCTTATCACCACCGAGTTTTCTGCCGATAGTATCGATTCGCCATGTACCTCTTCCTCTTCCTCAACCTCTTCCTCTTCATCCTCCTCATCTAGTGGCGTGGAGGAGCTGAGCAGTCGGGCACCAGCCACTGCACAGATACCCTTACCCAAGCCTCCAATCACACTCATCGTGCCAGGCCACGGCTCAGCGGGCACAGCGACACGAAACGACCGACGCAAAAGGAAGCGGACATTGGAGCGATTAATTGAAGCAGGCGCGTTGCCCGAAGGGTCAAATTTCAAAACTCTGGAAGAATACAACATCGCTCGTGAAGAAGGCACACTGCCCGACTGGCAAAAGGCAGTCTTTACAGCCGCGCCAAACAAATCTCCACAAGTCGATGGTAAGAGCAGTACTTGGGACTATCCCTCGGAGCCAGAGGAGGGTTGGGAACAGAGATTGGTGGTCAAGGAAGTAGAGTGCGAGAGTCTGCGCACGGAGAAACGATTACCGGTGAAACAAGTCACTGAAGACGGACGTGAACGAAAGAGACTTCGTGGTGAGGAATCACCAATAGTTGAGATGCCGACACAGAGACAACGAGTGGAAGTGTATGAAGGCAGTAGTGGAGACGTCATTATTGATGCAGATATGTATGGAGAGGCGGAAGTGGTCGTTGATCAAACTGTCAATGGTAATGGTATCATTACAGTGCCAAGACCGGATAAGAGCGACCTCGAAGAAGGACAACTTGAAAGTGATGAAGCGTCCGAATCAGATTCGAGCATGAGCGATTCATCCTCGTCGTCGTCCTCTTCCTCAGATCACGATAGTGTCGATATTCTTGCTGGCCAAGTGCCATCATTGCCGACCGACATCAGTGCACTTTCAAATGTGGAATTGTCGTCCGAGTATCTGAATCGCCCTGGTGCAGTCATCGCATTCAAGCACTTGGAAATGGTCAACTTTCGACCGAGTTTTTCAAAGTACAAGACCGGCCGCATACTAAAGGTCAAAGACGACTCCTTGGTGCTCTTGTTGGCAGACGCGGATGTACAGGAACCAATGTACGACTATGAAGGTGATCGTGTTCCAGGCCCCTTTGATTACTGGAACGAGGATGGGACGCTTGTGGAAGGGCAAGTGGAAATCCCGCGACATCAGTTGCTCGATATATTATTGGTTTCGGCATAAATGGGTGTTTTGGTGTCCTTATTTAGGACCACACAAGTGCTAATACGACGAGTCGGAAGAGACTTCTTGATTTTGACGCATAGCGTTCGAAGTTTTCCATCCATCCAATAATTGCCAAATCTCAAGCCCGGCAAACGCGTCCATGGCAGCATACTTGAGCTGTGCCGTGCTAAACTCCGGCAATTCCCAGTTTGTCATTGTCAATGATTGCGTCTTGTAGGCTGTACACTCTTCGCCCATTGTGGCTGCGATTAATGCTTTGAGTCCAATCGTTGGGCGATCAACCAGTCCTTTCTGGAACGCGATCGGGGCCAACTCCTTGAAGGAATCTCGTGCATCTTGATCCATGTTTAGGTAGCGTAGGTGCTTGACATCGCCACGTATTCCGACGCCATACTTTTCAATTCGACGATCGCGCAGCAGGTACTCTAAAGAATCTGGAATCTTGCCAGAATCGTGGTAGATCGAATATACCAGCACAGGATGCGTAGATCTGTCACGCGAAGAAGGCGCAGCGAATTGTAGGAGAGAGATGTTTGCTTTTTGACCCGGCCTATATGTTGGCCTGTGTTCGAGGTCGAAACCTATAAAGGATGCTGAGCTTTCATAAATTTCGTCCACAAAGTCATCCGCTATCTGACTGGAGTTTGTGAAAGTAATGTCGAGTATCTCAGATCCGTACTCCCCTCTTGAGGCTACTGGAACAGACAACTTATACCCGAACGCTCTCGTGTATATACCTCGAGGTACGACTGGTACACTCGCAGCTTGTGCAGCTTGTTGTTGACCTCTCGCCATTCTCTGAACACTTGAAACCGAGTCGTCTACGTTCACTGGCCTTGAGGTTGTGACGACTGAGCGCTGCAAACTGTGGCTGTTCAAGACGCTCGATGCTGTGCGAAAGTGGTGGCCACGAAGCAGTACTGAGCTGAAGGACTGAATTGTGTCCTAAGAGTGCAGCAAATCCTGGGCTGAATCCGTCTCAAAACTGGTTGCCTCAGAGCTGGACAATTTCGTCAATATATGCGAGCGCAAGATCGATCTCAAGCCGACTTCCGTTTCAACTGGTCACAAGGGCGGTCAGCATTTGTAGATAGGTAAACAAGGAACCTCGAGGTAAAAACAGGTAATTTTCCCACAATCTGGCTCCACACACTGTTTTATTCAATCATCGTAGCAAGAAGCTGTACACATGCGATACACAACCTTCAGTCCTGTCAAACACGAAAAGACAGCGGTACAGTGCCAAAGATTATGCGCTATAACTCACTACAGCTACATCACAGCATCAGACAGCTTCAGCTCTTTCTCCACTGGCAACCATTTTCTCGATCGTCGATTGCTGTCTGAGAAGCTTTTCCTTACCGCCTCAGGGAGGGACCTATTCACGAAGCGACCATCCTTATGCTCTGACAGTTCACCTTGAACCTTCTCTATAGACTCAGCGTCCATTACGCCCATGTGACGCTCGATGATGTTAGGGATCCACTCGCTGGCGGCAGTCTTGTCTGTTGCAAAGGCAGCTCTCATAACCATAAGCAAATCTCGAGTAACGAACACCGTTCCTTTGTCATTTCTATACTGTTCGAATGATGCCCAAATGTTCTTGACTTTACTGAAAGCATTTGGCTCTGTTGAACGTGCCTGAGACTTGAGTATACTCCTGAAGCTATACTCGTCCAATTTTGCCCGGGACATAAGGTCCTGCAACAACTGGTGCTCGCCGAGATCAAGATAACCAGCAAGAAGTATGTTGACTGTACTTGAAGAGGTTTTCAACCCATTTGCTTGTACCTCCTTGAGTAGCTGATGTACACGAGACAGAACATCACTCGACGACACACCAGCCCTGCTAGATTGAAATATTGCATTGATGACACAATTAACATGCTCGATAGGGAGCTTTTCGCTGCTATATATTTCCCTGTAATGCCTGAAGATGGTAAGCACAGAGCCTAGTGGATCGGCACGAGACTGGCCTAGAGCAGCCAGCAATCGGGCAATCAGAGAATCTGAAGGCGGCATGCCTATCTTGCATCCCTTCATGAAAATCTCGGTGGCCACGCCAACAGCCTCAGCGTCCAATGCCAAAGCTACCATGGCACTGAAGAATGTAGGACGTAAGGCTCGACGTTGCTCTCGAATCGCCCTGTCCATGGCCTTATAAGCTTCGCCGATGCGACCGTTCTGAAACAGAGCACTAATCATAGCCTGATCTATCATCAGAGATGGTCGAAGTTGCCGCACCGTGAGAGCTTCGTGATATAACTGCTCAGCTTTTGTGAATTCACCAGTGGCTGTGAATAACTTTATTGCAGATGCGTATACACGGGAGTCAATACAGTTCGCATCATTCTTGTCCACCGCAACTCGATTTGGCAGAGCTTGCAGATGCGTCCACAAGTCTTGAGCGTCCTCTAACTGTCCCCATGTAAGGAGCGTTTCAAGGGCGTGATGCCACAGCATCATTTGTCCGGCAACCTTGCCTTCCTTGACGTCTTCGATAATAGTCCAGAACACATCCTGTAGACTTTGAGGTTGTTCGTAACCATTGAGCTTTCGCAGCAGAGCATCGGCCGATATCAGTTGTACTAGGGAGGTCACTTCAGCTCCAGTCAGGATCGGTAAATCTCGTTGCTCAATGTATATCTGGTAAGCGGAAACAAAGTCCTTGTCTTCCATAGCAGTCCTGAAAGCATTGCGTTCCTTTTCATGTACAGAGCGAACCAGAACTTCTGGATCCCTGGAGATGCCGGTATCCACATCATAAGCCAGGCGCGGCCAAACCTTTGCTGCTCGAGTTGACCGCTTCGATGCTAATTGTCGCACATTGGCAATTGGTCGTAGTAATTGCCGCAGCGAAGTCGCATTTCGATAGACGCACTGCTTCAACATGATTTTTGTCTACAAGCACGAAGTCATCCTTTGACCATCACAAAAGAACATTTCATCACTGTGCCTTTGATCCTTGGATCTGTGGTGGAGACGAAATATTTGGTCAAATCCTGGAACTTTATTTCCGTGGCTTAGGCAGGAGCTCACGCGTGGGCGTTTCTGTGGACAAACTCAGAGTGGATACTATACAATCGTTCACCTCATTAGTCTCTATCTGCATCCCGGTGTCGTTCGATCGTGCTGGATAAGTCAATGAAGGATAATCTGTAATTTATACGGTCCGACTTCTTTGCTCGTTTTAGGGGACTTATGGATTACGGAGACGAGAGTTATGCTTCCGGAGAAGATAGTCTAGAGGGACTAGATGATGTCCAGGAAGGGATCATAGATGGTGCTCCTATTGATGACGGTGCCCTGCAAGACTTTCTGGAACGCGGTCGTTCCATTCGAGCTGTGCTTCATCCACTTTCCAACAACTCTCTCGCATGGATAAGTGCGAATGCGATACCGAAGGACAAATCCTTACTTGCTGTGGCGCCATTCGAGAAGATCGAAGCTAATCTGTATCAAGCTTCACAATCATACAATGGAGAGTTCAGCACGGAGAAGACAGACCTGACACTGAGGCTGTCGGAAATATATGAAGACGTGCAAGTCACATACAACGATAACCCGGATGCAGATCTTATTGACATGGTTGTAAAGGCGTCCACTAGCTATATAGAAAGGTTGGACGAGTTGATGGTCGTACTGACTGGCACTCTAGAGTCGCGGGGATTGAATGATGAGGATGAGCAATTACGATCCACACTGATTGATTCATTGATTGTTTGGAGATGTGCTCAGGCTATCTATCTGGCTCCACGAGATAGTCTGCTATGCGATGGACTCATGAGCTGGGTGAATTCCTACGATCCTAAGCCATCCGACGAGGAAGGACAAGACATCATGACAGCCAAGAATCCCTTTCAGCATCCTGGATTTTGGGATTATCTCTCCAAAGGAATCGTTCGAGGTTTGTTTGAGATGGTCAGTTCGTGCTTGAGTTCAAGCGGGTTGTCCAACGTGGACGCAGCGACGAGTCGAGCTATCCATGATTTGTGTTTACTTCTGAAGACTTATCCTCGAACATCACAATATCTCGGCAAACCTGCAGACTTTCGAGATCGACACAGAATTTGGCGTGCGAAGGCTGCAAAAGCTGCAAAAGAAATACATATACCCGATCCTGAGATCTCCAGTGCGTTTCGACAGCTGTATGAGCTCTTAAAGGGTGATAAGGATGCTTTGTATAGACAATGCGAGACTTGGCAAGAATGTCTAGCAGCACTCGCCTTACTGTACGACCCTGCTGGTGTCCGAAAACCTGGGGATGTCAGAGCACTTTTCGAACTAATCACAGAATCTGACGACTTCGGCCTCGCAATTGACAGAACATGGGCACCAGAGGATGCCAGTGCTGCTTTCTGTTCCGGCAACATACCCAAAGCAATCGCCAAGGCTGGCGAGGTTGATCTGTCTTCAGCTGCGCATCTTGCCGATTTGTTGGAGAAGGTGGAAATACTGGATGACATTCGCAATGGTGATCTTGACCTGACGCTTCGTGATGTTCTTGTGCTAGATCTTGGGGACTTCTGCTTATCACAACCTGGATCCTGGAGAGCTGCCCTGACCTACTGGAGAACTGTTGGTGACGTGGGTATCGACAGCATACAACAAGTCATTACTCGTATCCCGCTATCATCCCAGGTAGACGTGGATGAGATACTGACAGTTTGCAACGACCTTGAACTGCGCCACGAAGCTTCACAAATCGAGACGGTATGGGCTCGCAAACTCGCTTTGACAGGAAAGCTGTATCAAGCTTTAGTGACATACGATAGAGCGGAGAATCCACTAATGATTGATACCATGAACTGGCGCCTCTTCAGGGATTCTTTGCTTGTGGGCCATGCTACAGCTCAGGATGAGGAACTGGAGGCAGCCTTGCAGACTCCGGAAACCACTTCATCCACAACGATTTCTGTCCTCTTGGCACCATACGCCACGCTCATGACACTATATACTCTGAAAGCATCGAACGAGGCGCCAGAGGCAGCATTGCATTTGTCCGCTCTGTTAAAGTCGCCTGATGTTCCAAATGAGTACATGTCCATCTTGATGGCTGAAATGTTGCCGTTCCTGGAGCCAACCGTGGATGCCTTCACACTGCGTGACATTTACGACATGTTGGCCGCTATAGAGGATTTCTACGACTCGAAGCAATTTTCGCAAGGACTGGAGCTATTGACGTCGTCGATGCAGGTTCCCTCGACCAGTACCGAAATTCCTGATTGGAGGACTTGCATTACGCCAAAATTTGACGCCCGGGACGTCTTGGCTCTAGTCAGATTGCGTATAGCCAAAGCAATCGCACACAAGTTTTGTAAGTCATGACAACTTCATCATGTAGAGAGTCCTTTAGCATATAGCATTGCTCCTCGTTTTGTATGAGCGGTTCTTCAAGTAGTCGTGTACAACAAACACGCGCATCATCAATTCATCTGAGGGACACTCGAAAAGACCTGTGCAAAAATCTTCTACGGATATTGTTACTGCATACATATCGGGATATGGCATCGGCATCTGCAGTGTAGACTGTATCTAGCAGTGCGAGTCATACTTGACGTCCCTTCGTCGAGCACATCCGAATCGAGTTTTACCTTGATCGAAAATAGCCACTACATACTTGAGGAAGACGTCTCCAAGAAGGTCAGAGTCAAAGTCTCCTCGAGACTGGAAAGCACCAAAGTCCATGTTTGAACCGTCGTCCAGAGGTGCAAAGCTGAAAGCTGAGCGAGGAATCTGGAAATACCTGCCGCCAATGGCGAGTTCAATAGACGGTCCTGTGGAGCCACTGGGTATCACATAACCACCTTGTTCAGCATCGTACTTTGAGCCTGGAATGGTCGCGTAGATTTTTTCGATAAGATCATCATCAACAAGCGCAAGGGTGGTGCCAGTATCGATGACCTAGCAATGTTAGTTGCATCGCACTGTTCGTTCCCGTAGACCTACGGCTTTGTTGTTGAGTGGTCGATGAATGACTTTCCCATTGATCTTTGCTGTGGCGGAATCAACCGTCCAGAACCCTTTGCTATTGTCGACCTTGGTATAGTGTATATCGCCTGCCACTATGCTTTCATCTACAAAGCCAAAGGTGTACTCGCCAGGTCCTTCATGGACAAGTTTCACAGCAAAAATTGGTTCGATGAGAAGTCCTTGTTCAATCATGTTCTCCATGACCGTTTTGACTCTGGTTGGCTTTACCGTATTGATCTTGCCCCAAGCCAAGCCAAGCAATCCATCATCCTTGCCTCTGACGAACATTGGAGAGGCAAACTCAGCAAGCTGAACGGCTTGCTCTTTGATTTCGATCCCACCAAGGTTTACTGTATCAGTGCCAACGACACCGTGTGCAGTAGAATCGTCCCTAGCAGAATCAGTATGTCCATTGGGACACCGTAGCATCAGATGAATTACCCATAATGGATCTTCCACTGCAAATCTGGCAATTTCTTGAAGGAGGTAGACTTCTCTGGATCGAACGCAGAGTGCTTGGTCCGCTGCTCACTGGGCTGCAACGTGGAGTTGACCCATGAGTCGCTGGACCCCGTGTCAAAATCGAGATGAAGGATTTGTGGAGGCGTCCCAACTTTGACTATGCCAACGTATTCAACATCATGATCGAAGTCGTCAACAGGCTCACGACCTTGTCCTGGTAGCGTCAGTATAATCACCGAGATCAATAGAGCAAACAAACTTGTGGCACTACTGGCTTGGACTAAGAACTGAAAGTGCTTGGGTCTGAGTTCCTTTGTCGGCTTTATGTTGTACTTGCGAAGAGCGTGTAGGTATAGACCTGGTCCAGTTCGTTTAGCGTGATCAACTCTGTGGAGCACGAAGCGAGAAGTCATGCTGTGAGGTGTGTTCTGGCTTGTGCTTTGTCAAGAGACGAGCAGAGAGACACTCTTCTTATAGTTCATCCTATCCAGCTGATGCCCGGACAATTGAAGCCAGCTGCACCGATCGAACGAGCCCGCGAGGAAAGATGACACAAATACATGGCCGATTGATTGCAAGAACATCAGGAAATAGATTACCTGAGACTGAGCAGCTCTTCCAGCGCGTATCTCTGGTGGCAAGCACGCTCATCTTGCGTCCGTGATCAACCACTTCCGGGCCATGGTAGGGAAGTGAACATGAAATCGATGCGTGGCAGCTTTCCTTCCAACCAGACAGGATCGAGCGCAGGTGATATTCTCTGCACCACAACCTGGTTGCTCAGAAGTTGGCAAGTAGATTATTTATTGACAGAGAGTCCTTTCCAAGGTTGGTCTTGGTTGGCAGATCATGCGGGTATAACGTCCGGATTTACTAATCAAGAGGCTGTGTTGTTTGGCCAATGTTCTCCAATGTGTATCCTCTCGTCATCGTGTTGGAACAGCTTACTCGGGTGTGAGGGATAAAGGTTGCCGTTGTGCTCGTCAGAATGACCGGTCATGGCCGCTGACTAGGCTTTGCTGAGACGAGAAGTTCCAGATGCGCTCTTCGTGGCAGATGTTGCTGCTGCTGCATGGCGCCACGAACCCCACAGCCGCAAATTTTTGTGGAGCCAATTGCTGGAGTCCTGGATAACTCATACATCATGCTTTGATCTTCAGTCTCACAGCACTCGAGGCAGCTCCATTGTCATCCTCGCACGAGTAATGCACGGTCAAAGCACGACAGCACGCGGCTCAACACTAAATCTGCAATCTATAATAAGTCAGAAGTGGTTTGTTGTGCAAGCTCTGTTGCATCGGTAAAGTGCACATTCTGTGACTGGAGGACGCCTGTCGCAGACCATCATACGCTGTTAGCGGCTCGCGAAGTCCGTACAGACGTGTGAAGGCTGTCGTGAACGCGTAAAGGCTGAAAACTACTGTGTATGAACCACATACAGGGCTTGACTTTACTCGAAGATGCCATTTCTCAAGAATACGCCAGTTGTTTAATTGAGCAATTGCCGCTCGAATTTGTACACGACATTGACTTGACAAAGTATGCTCGATTCGAGCAGCGAAATGCCAGCTTCGAGGATGTTTCGCGATCCGACATGCACAATAAGGTGAAAAGTGTTGGGTCCAGCCTACAAATGCACTTCTTTTCACCCTTGCCAGAATTCATATCCATGGTTTCGGAAGATGTCCTCCCAGATTGTTGGAAAGAGGAAGTATGGCATGGCAATAACTGTAACTCATCCATCATTCAGAAGTACAAGCCAGGAGAAGGTAATCGTCGATCTTCCATACATGCGAGCGCCAGATCTAATATGCGTAGGCATAAGATGGCACACTGATCTACCTGTCTTTGGAGATGGAGTCGCAATTCTATCCTTATTGTCAAGTATCTGCATGCAATTCAGAATGGTCTCGGACCACAATGTAAGGTTTTCAATCAAGCTGAATCCCCGATCTCTACTACTATGTGCTGGACCTGCAAGGTATGATTGGGAGCATCATATTGAGGCAATCGGGATAGACAGTTATGATGGAGGGAAATTCCTCAGAGAAGATAGGATAAGCATCACAATGCGACGGATAGACACGACCGACAATATAAATTTGGCATAGTCTTGTGAATGTATTTACAAAACCTTGTGCTACATTAGTGTGCATATTCCCACTGCGCAAATTGACCTTCTCTGACCAGTCCAATCTGCAAAAACGAACTGCAACTCATCGCTTCCGCTCAAAATATTGTGAAGTTGACATGTATCCAATACTCATGTCCATGACCCATTCGCCTACGCCAAGGTATCGGTCCACAACAGACCTGATGTCCTTGCTTTCTATGGCCGATGTCTTTGGCGAAAGTCCCGTTGTGCGCTTGATGCCGGCTAACATGGCGCTGAACACGACGGCATCGAAGGTGTAGTGGGCCAGGCGACCGAGCTGTATAGGGTGAGCTGCCACTTCACACACCCTAGTATCATACATACCATCCTTGAAAATGGCTGGAGAACGAACGACAAAAGGAACGCCAGCGAAGAAATCTGACACTACCACTTGCCTGAAAGTGACTATTGGGACGCCGTCAATAGGCTATAACATTGAATAAAGGTTGGGCTGTAGACTATATCTGCGGCGGCGCGTGCATCGCCATGCGGCTCCATCTGACTCGAGGCTGGGCGTGAGGCCCACTTGAACGTTGAAATTCCCGTAGAGGAAAAAGTGACCGAACAAAAGGTTCGGCCTGAAGGGTCAACGTCAACTTTCGGTAATTAGAAGGAAGCGCGCGTGAAATCCACTCCCGCGGACGTCAATCCTAAGCTACTCCTGGAGATCAAGAGTTTGATAGCGACAGCCATACGAGGTCCGCTCTCAGCACTGGTCTTTTAGCGAGAGCGTCGACAGGGCGTGCGCTTCGAATTGCGGCTTTGTGATCTCCTGTGACTTCCTGTCTGGTCCAGCAAGTTGTATGGAGAAGGATGATCCTGCGCAGAAAGATGCTGATCAAGAACTGGCCAAGTGCAGCGAAGCCTTGGTTCACAGTGGGCAACTTCAGACAGAATCTCTATGGACTTCCTTCCCTGCAAAGTCACAATGGACCAGAGCTCATGCGGACGAGCTGCGTATAGCTGGGAATGAAAGTTATAAGACTGGTGCATTACACGATGCGATTAGATTCTATGAAAATGCAATTAATGTTGCGACCGCAATACAACAAGACGATCTTCTGCCGACATACCTCTCCAATCTTTCTGCTGCTTACTACGAATCCGGGGACTACGAAAAAGCTCTAGATGTCATAGATCGTGCTTTCGAACACCTGCAAGCCGATCATGACCGAGTGGAGAATCCTACTCCTTTAGATATCAAACTCAGGGTCCGAGAGTGCAGATGTCTCTTGCATATTCAAGAATTCGATCAACTGCTCGACGCTGTACAAGAAGTTGATCAAGCAGTGTATGATGAGCACATCGAATTTGGCGTTGTCGAGGACGCTGCACTGCATTCTTTGGATCAACTCGCAGCTTGGGATCCAGAGCGTGCACGAAAACTCATTCCGCGTTTGCCTCGTTATCGACCCAGCATGCGAGCACGATCTGGGATGCATCATGGATCGACAGTAGGGCATGACACTGCCAACAGTGCTCTCACCGCTCCTCCAGAAAACAAGGAAGACCGAGACTCGGCAAACAGGGACTCTCGAATCTTGTTGACTCGCTTACAACCCCAGCAGACGCATTTATCATTCTTCTACGGAGGCTGTGGAGATCCTCGACATGTGCTCGCAACCATGATCGATGTCTATCAACAAGCACCAGATCCGGGATCGGATTTTGAAATGAAGATGGCCTTGGTGGACAAAAATCCGTCCGTCATTGCCAGGAACTTGTTGATCTTTTTTATTCTTGACGACCTTGCTAATCAAGACCTCGACACTTCCACCACCGAGGTTACTGAGATACTAACTATACTTCATTATACATATCTAGGTGCCATCATGCCGGATTGGGTACACGAAAGACTCTTGGGATATATCAGAGTAGTGGCTACCAAGTTGTGTTCTGGTCTGGGAGTTCCCCCTTGGTTGACGATGTCCCTTGGCTCAATAGACAAAATAATTCCCGTCTTCAAGTACTGGATTCGAGGTGCGGTGAACGCGGTCCCTATTCAAGACTGGATGGACATGCAGCGACCTCTAGATGGGCCAACAGATATATTCTCTTATCCGAACGTCTCTCCAGAACTCAAGCAACGTCTTAAGGATTCAAGGGATCAAGCCCGTGTCGATATTAAGGATGCCATATTCAACTTTTCTGACGCTCAGCTCAACACAATTTTGAGCAACAAGTGCGCAAATGCAAAGAAAATGACACTCAAGGCTAAGAAAGACCTGGCCTTTAAACTCTTTGCAACTGATGAGGCATTGGATACTCTAAACAGAAAACGATATGTGCCTGATGGCCTTTTGATGGAGTACTCAACATTCTATCAAGGGTCCCTGAAGATGCTTTATGGTCCAGACGAACTGCATCACAAGGAGCCTAAACTCGCAGAACAATTGAAATCTCTTTGGACTGCCTGGGGAGCTGCGAAGAAAGGCCAGATCGAGACTAACGGTGCAGCTGATCCAAGAGGCAGGTCGGTGCCCCTCTTAGCCGTGCGCGACCATATTGTCAACCATTGGAAGATTAACGTTACTTTGGTGGAAGAGCAGTGGAGAACAATTGCCAATAAGTCATTACCTTACGAGGTCACTTTCGATCCGTTCGCTGCTTCACAACAACTAGTGACGTGCACGGGTGTACGCCCGCTTGTCAAGCCCTTCCGCACGTACGACTATACTGCAGCCTTTTTCCTGAATGCTGCTCGATCGATCAAGACATATAGCTCGAAATTCTTGTTTGAGTGGATGGTAGATGAGTCTCATCATGTTTTAGAAGAGATTACGAAGTCTCCGGAGGATTACAACTTCGATTTTTTCGACCGAATTTACTTCTCGGGACCGCCAGATATGACCGGTGGCTTGCTTGCGCAAGCTGTCGATTCAATGGCAATACTCAAGCCATGTAATCATGCTTTCGTAGCGAGTAAAATCCTACACAACACTTCACACTTCAGCTCGGTAGAGGGCCTCTTCTCTGAGTATTTAGGGTTATCGACCCTGCAGGATGCGCAACGTTTCCTTGGCCTAGGTATTCATGGTCGTTTTGCAACTGACTTTTTTCTCGCGGACTACATACGGCTTAGGCCTGTCGATCCAGCTAATGTCACTACAATCAGTTTGGCTGGAAAGGATTGGAAGTCTGGGCCGGCTATTCACCGTTCACAACTCATCGACTGGCTGTTCTCGGCCTTCATGCGAATTGCAATACCTACAAGAAGATTGAGCCACTCCGACATGCGAATACAACAACCTCTCAACTTACACTCTTTCTTCCGTTTATTAATTTATCTACAAAGTATCGACTTTCCTGCGCACTGGCTGAGTTCAGTCATCGATGACATTATACAGAATCGCGTCATGACTCGCTCTCGACCGCCGACAACCAGCCCACAGACAGTACAAAATCTAGCAAGTGTAAAAGGTCCTCTCAAGGCCGTCTGCATGACTCCGTTCTCAATGGAAATGGAAGTCGCCCTGACGATATGGTTTCCACTGCTGACCTTCGGTATCACTGCCGTGGAGTTTGCTGATGCTGCAAGCATCAAGAGCTATTCAATCAGACTAAGTCCGAATGCAGAGTCAATGACGTCCTATGATGAAACTCTTCCTTTATTGGCCTTGTGGTTCAGCACAAATTCCGCGAAGAAGATCAATCTCGATTTAGCTCGAGACATTGTAGGAAACCACAATGCTGTCCAATCTGTCAGGCTTCTATCCACCTTCCAATGGGATTACGATGCCAAGACAGCCAAGTTCATGTGTAATGCCAGCTCAATGGAGCTTTTACAAATACAGAACTTCACAGTGCGTCTCATCAGGACCGACACTTACGAGACAGTATCTGTCGTCGTACCGGTCAAGAACTGTGTGGCAATGTCATCGTTGGCGGAATGGCAGGAGCCTATATAGTATCGTCATAGTGGTCCATAAGCACAATACATGTATAGTCTGGCAGATATGATCGAGGCCATCTGATCAGAGCCACGGAAAGAGATGAAATCGACAGGACTTTGGAAGCGGGACGATACGGTACTCGTACAGTAACACGGAACGTCATTCCTGGATTCGGAAGTGGCTGGACTCCCATTCCTCAACGTCCCCCAAAAAGTTTAACGTTGCCCAAGCCTCACACATCACACATCACACAACAGCACCGCTAGGATTTTCCCATCTCAACTGGACCCTTCTGAGCAACCATATATTTGACTGCTCTCCTGTACCGCAGACAACCCTTGCAATTCTGCTGATAGACTACATGGCAAGCCTCATCATGCCAGTGCTTGCTTTGACTGCCGCTGTCTCAGCACAGCAGTATAACAGTGCTTCCATTTCCGGCGGTTTTGCATACCCAAGTTATTCATTCAGTCCTTTACAACATCTTTCTGGCATTGCTCCATTCTTCCAGTCTTCTGGATATGATGTGGATCCGTCCGTTCCGGCAGGGTGCTCGGTCGAAAAGGCAACATATCTGTCCAGACATTCCAACATCTATGCCAACGACAACGACTATGAGATTTACATTGAGGTTTGTCAATCTCTGTCACAAGAGGCACCACTGACATTCATAGCCACTGATCGAGAAGCTGAATGTGACCAATGCTACGTTTACTGGGGACTTGGCCTTCCTTCGAAATTGGACCAACCCGATCTCTGAGGACGACATTGAGCAAGTCACTCCCAGTGGAGATGTCGACGCCCTGGCGTTGGGAGTTACTTTCGCAGCACGTTATCCACAGTTCAGTAACGCTTCTGCAAACACTACCAAGATCTGGGCCGCTACTTCGGAACGATCCAACCAGACCGCTTATTCCTTTGCTCAAGGCTTCGCTCGTTCGCTGCGTATGGCACCTCGATTGGTCGAGATTTATGAAGGCAAGAACGAGAGTGCCGACACCCTGACTCCTCATTCCTCGTGTCCTGCATACTCTGGCAGTGCCGGTGTCAAACAGTCAAATGTCTTCCTCTACCAATACGCTCCGAGTATCATCACTAGACTGTCTCAGTACACAAATGTCAACCTCACTGCCTACGATATCTCTGCCATGCAAAGACTCTGTGGTTATGAGACTGTGATTCGCAACAGCTCAAACTTTTGTGGCCTCTTTACGGCCAACGAGTGGCTACAATTCGAGTACGCCAACGACATCCAGTATCATTATTCACTTGGCTACGGATCACCGGTGTCTCCATACCTGGGCATGCCATGGCTGAATGCCTCCACTGCTCTGTTGACCGACAACAATACTGCAGCACAGGACTTTTACATCTCCTTCACGCATCGGGAGGAGCCCGTCTTTATGACTACCGTCCTCGGGCTCTTCAACAACTCTGCCTTTACCGGCACCAACGATCCAAACGCGACCTTCCCACTGACGGAGATCAACTATGGCAGACGGTTCGTCAGTTCTGCCATCATTCCCTTCCTGGGGCACATTGGGCTCGAGCGCATGGACTGCAGGGCACGAAACACGACGAGTTCCTATGTCCGAGCCATTGTCAACTCTGCTGTCCAGCCGATCCCCGGCTGTTCTGGTGGCATTGGCGCATCGTGCCCACTGGGCGAGTTTGTGAGCCTGGTTGGACAGAAACAGGCTCAGTACGGTGACTTTGTGGGAGCCTGTGGACTGACGTCCCTGTCGAATGCCACAGACACGCTCAACATTTACAATCAGTAGAGTGGGACATGACGGCGAAGAAGAGTGTAGTCTTGTATGTACATAGTTTCTCCTCTGTTTACAGCACTAATCCCGTTCCACCCCCAATGCTCCCGCTGCTCGCAATACTCTGAACCGCCCAACTTGTGCGCCGAACGCTTTGTGACTGTACCCTCCCAAAGAGATTCAAAGAAGAGGGACGGATCGTCGATCGTTTCCCCGACTCTGCCGATCCGTGTCGGATTGGGCAGAGCTGGTGTCGGAGTCGGCGTCGGAGTCGGTGACGGTCCAGGTGTCGGACCACCTGTCGGCATCCCGATCTACGTCCCACTGCGCCTGTCCGAGTGTCTCGTCGTCCTCCGCCGCCGCCCCTTGCACAGGGGGCACCGACAGGCTCGACAGTTCCCAGGTCGTGCTGCTCCACTGATCAGGCACAGTACTCGCTTGATGGCGCCTCTTTGGGCCCGTCTCGTCCGAGCCAGGGTCGCGCGCGGTTCCCTGTCCAGAGACGCACTCGTGAGCAGCAGCAGCAGCAGCGACTCGGTGGTGGTGGTGGGCAGGACGGCGGCAGCGGCTCATTTGAAAGACGTCCCAGTTGTCGAACACGACCTTTGTCACGACCGCGCCGACCGTCACGGCGGCCAGGAAGCCCAGGGTGAGGCCGAGGACAGGTACGGGCATGGCCTCTGTCTGATCCAAATCCCGTCACTCGATCGCAGCGAGATTAATCGCAGGTATTTATGGACTTGTGTAGGCCACGTCATGAACTGTGGAGAAGGATACTGTACCGTACCGTACATTACCGCTCGACAAAAGAGTGAAATCCCGATTGTAGGCACTTGTGTGCACGTGAGACGTTTTGACGAGAAAGGATTTGGTGGCTGCGGAGGGAATTTCTCATTCTGGACGAGTGAAGGAAGTGAAGTGAATTTAATTGATTTGATTCTGATTGAATTGAATTGAATTCGGATGAATGAATAAATGAATGAATGAATGAATTTACCGTTGGAGCGTTCAGCCACTTCCACCCAATCGGCGCTTTGTGCGCTCATCCGGTCAAACCTTGCGCTTCCTCTCTTTCGCTCCCTCGCTCTCTCTATCCCTCCCTTCCATATCGCTCGATACTCTTGTGCTACCTCCCTCCTTTTCCTGCGACAGCGACCCTCCTCCCCTCCTTGTACATCTCCACACCGACCAGGCCAGACTCGGTTCGCTGCGACATGGAGAAGGAGTCTCTCATCCAGGAATTCAGTCCCACCAGGTCGTCCCTCTACAGTGCTGCCAAGTCCCCCGGTCCAAATGCTGGCGCCAGGATAGCCCGGTACTACCGTCCCTTCAAGTCCTCCCGCGTGCCCGACGATTTCGTCATCCCAAAGTTCCGCAGGAGCAAGACCGAGGTCTTTGCCCGCCGGCTGCCCTTCATCGCCACGGCAATCGGCGTGCTTCTCGTCGTCGCCGGTGCCTTCTGGGGCTACGCCATCGTGCCCAAACACAGATTCTCAAAGGTCATCTGGTACCAAGACTTTTCCGACCCAAATTACAACCTCCTCGACGACTTTAACCGCGAGGTGGCCTTTGATGGATTCGGTAGGCACACACACTCACGATGGGCGACATGATTGACTGATGCGTCCAGGTGCCCACTCCATCGAATTCACCACTGACTACACCAACAACAGTTTTGTCAAGGACGGCAGGCTGCACATTCGACCGGAATTTGCCGATCCCTACTATAACACCGACGGAGTCAAGGTCAACCTGACCGCCGAGGGCCGCTGTACAGTGGACTACACCGAAAGTGCGTGTGTCGCCACCCGTAACTCATCCCGTGGCTCCTTCTTCAACCCCGTCAACTCTGCCCGATTGACCACGAAAGGAAAGCACGCCCTGCGATATGGCCGTGTGGAGATTCACGCAAAACTCCCGCTCGGGGACTGGCTCTGGCCGGCCTTGTGGCTGTTGCCAAACGAGACCTCGACATACGGTATCTGGCCGGCATCCGGCGAGATCGATATGCTGGAAGCACGGGGAAACAAACCGGGTTATCCTGGCGGTGGTTATGACACGATACAGAGTTCGGTACACATGGCACCAGTCGGTCATGGCGCCTACGGTAGTTCCGGCAAAGGTTCCAATCCCTTGGTTCCAATCCCAAATTCGAACCCTTCTCAGGAATTCCATACGTACGGCATGGATTGGACTCCACAAAGTATCAAAATGTGGGTGGACGATCCAATCTACGGCATAGTCGAGTGGAAGTTCAAGACTGATCCCTTCTCCAATTTCGACCTTCCGGCCATGGACGATGCTGGAATCGCCCTGGACAATCCCTGGCGAGTCAGCAACCACAAGTCGGCTCCTTTCGACAAGGACTTTTACCTGATCATCAACGTTGCGGTGGGCCGTGGTTACTTTTCTCAGACTGCAGATGTAAGTCCCTCTCTCGTTTCCGATGGAGTCTATGAGAAAACCAGACTGACGTTGTTCCAGATGCCCTACGCGGTCGATGCAACCCCGTGGATCGTGAACAAGCAGATGTGGGAAGCCAAGGACGAGCTCACCAAGACCTGGAACACACCCTATCGTGATTTGGAGATTGACTTCATCCGCCTGAGTGCCTTGGATGATGTCGAGATGTGGGAGAACAAGGCCGGTGCATTGTACTACTGAAGCTCCCCTGCCTGTCTCTTCCGTCGTAGTTTCTAGCACATGCGAGCGCACACTTTTGTATAGAATGAATGTGACAATGGTTTTTCCTATACTACTCTACAGCGTGCCTTTTCTGATGCATGAGCTCCACATTCAGCATATAGAGTGCGTATACCCAGTCGACTGTCATGAGTGACTTGGAGTAGGCTACAGACTGATTTGCTGAGCACGTGAATCTGATGGGTGATCACGAACAGTACCGTAGAGAGCAGCTTCTCGCGAATCAGGAGAATGAGGATTGTAGCTGGAGCTGTGATCAGTCAGTAATCCACACTGATCCTTTTTTACAAGACAGCCCTTTTAGCATTCATAGCGCGAGGAGCAGCCAGGGAGGGTCCAGGTTTCTTATGGCGCGGAGACTCAGGTGAATGGGCATCCGCGGTCTCCATACCCATCTCCAGTCTCATGGGACCCACCATGCCTTCACCTGCACTGACAGGCCGACACCGGTCGTGATTGATGGGCCCGCACTGGCATACTCACTATGGCGGCAAGAACGTCTCCGAGAAGGTTCGATTCCATGCTTCCGTGTAATCATTCATCTCTGCTTACTGACCGGACTAGGTGAGTACAGGAAATATAAGCTAGTACTGACAGACTACCTCAAGCACCTGCAAGACACTGCAGGCTTTTCAATGTACGCCCGAGCCTGTGTGGTGGTATCTGGGACCTCGACTGACGAGCCAGTCTACTCGTCTACTTTGATGGCCATCTCCCTCCTCACAAGCGAGGCATCCGGCAGGCTCGTGCCAAGGCGAACCTGGAGAGAGTCAAGCGGAACAGGGGATCGTTGATCCACTCTACGCCTCCTCCCCCTTTCGTCGTGCCCCTCACTCAGGACGTTCTCGTGAGGCTCGGCGTACCTGTCTGTGTTGCCCCCGGGGAGGAAGCCGATGTAGCTTGTGCGCGGGCCGTGTTTGAGGCCGCACAGTCGAGCGGCCGGGACTGTTACCTGATCAGCCTGGACTCTGACTTTCACTGCTTCAATCTCGGTCAACATGGCTTCTACCTGCCACTTGACACGCTCACTGTCTCGGAATCGTCCGTCACCGGCACCCTGTACCAATTCAAGCAGACTCAAGCAAGAGTAGGCGTGGATCTTTTGCAATTGGCAGCCTTGATGGGCGCCGAGGGGGCCGAGGACATGAACCCGAGGGCAGCCCCGGAATCAGTCAATCTCATCAAAAAGGGGCTCTTGCGTAGCGTGGTGGCAGAAGAAGAGTTGCTGCGCGTCAGAAAGCAATTCAGTGTTTCATCAAGAGACAAGGACGGGGACAGTGCTTCCGATGTCGAGCCTTTCTATGGTCGCCTCGCAGAGGCCATGGAATCGGGTGAGATCTGGCTACCCCAACTCTTGGAAGATTGCAGCCAAACGGCAGCCTGGAATGCAGGCTTCAACTATCGAATCCTTGCGTACTCCAGTCTACTCGAAGGAGACAGGCTGCCAACAAAAGATGGCATCATTGAGTGGATCAGAAGGGCGGATGTCGTGTCGGGCAGACCAATAGAGATTCCAGGGAGTGCCAGAGACATCGTTCGACCCAGCAAGCCAGTAGACAAGATCTCGGCCTTTGTCGAGTGCCTCAAAACTTTAATCAATGTCTACCTAGACCTCGGTAAAGGAATCACACAAATCGAATATAACGGCCTCATTGTTATGGTACTGGGCACATATCCGGGAGAAATTGAAGAAACATCATTACGAATCTTGCATCTGTCGGCACGGTGGCAAGCCATTGTCTTTTCCTACACTCTATTGTGTCAAGCATCAGGCTGCTTCACATATCCTCTCTTGTCTGATCTGTACGACCTCCAGACTTTACTCAAAGCTTGCGAACTGCTAGAGAGTGGTCACTCGTTGACAACTCTCTGCAAAGGCCGCGAAAAAAACGTCGACTTCATTAGAGCTGAGGTGCCATGGACAAGTGCAAAGACCAATAGAAAGCGAAAGATGAAGTCTTGAGGATTCAGTAAAACCAGGTTGCTCTATCCGCATAACGTGGCAGCTTCCTCAAATCGCCTTCCTTGGCGACCTTCCACAAGTAGTTGTCCAGGTCGATCTCATCGCCGATCCAGCTCAAACCTTTCGATTGGGCGACATGGACGATGTCTCGACAGACCACGATGGACGCAGCGCGAACACTCAGTGCCTGTACTGATGTGATCTCCATGTCGGACCGTAGTGCTACGTCAGCAGAAGGGCAACTGATGAGCTTGTAATGCTGCAGCATCCTTTTTTCCTTGTCAGTACGACTGGACGCAAGTGGCATTGGGAGTACTTACGTCGGAATGACATTGTCTGAGAAGATCGTCAGATCGCCTGGCCCGACACAGGAGAACGGAAGACCATTTCTGATGAGTTCGGAGATCATGACTTGCATTTTCTTGTATATAAAAACTTGGGTGCCGTCGTCCAGTGTCGTCCGATCATCCAGTACCGGTAGTTGTGCCAACTTGTTCAGTAGTGTATCGATATCCCGACTAGTCTCTGCACAGTGCCTGACGTAGTCGATCAGGTAGAGATGATTGCCTAGTTCTTGTAACCTCTTGCCGGTATTGTTGAGGGCATCGGTAATCTTGTGTACCAATGCAGCTGCAGGAGATGGCTCGACTTGTTTCAGGATTGGGTTGCCGGGGACCGGTATCTCCTGAACCATGGAGATGTGCATCATCTCACCCACGTCACTTGCATCCACTCTTCTCATCCACGCGGCATCGAGAGCGTGACCCGAGATGTGCGCGGCAATCAACAACTTGATGATGTTGTCGAAAGCACCGGACCCGTTGGCCGCTTTCAGGATGACTCGGTACCCGGATCCAAAGTTCAGCAGGTGCATGATGCTGTAAAAGTTCCATCTCTGGTGATCCGATTCGAATCTCAGCGGAAACGTCATCTGTGCCTTTTCCAGTCTCAGTACCTTTTCATAGAACGCACGATCGATCGAGTCGAGAAATGGCTCTATTTGATCTCCTTGGACACTGGCCAGACAGTCCCTGTGCTGCAGAAAGGCAGCACATGATTTCCTCACGCAGGACTCCATCTACGGGACCTTGGCGACAAACTCGATCTCGTTGTATAGAACAGTCGAGCAATGTAGACTGTCTGGCTCGATCAAGAGCAGCTTTCGCATAGTGACATTGTGACTCAGAACATACCGCAGGCCTTGCGCAGTTGGTCTGGAAACTCCAATGCATGGCGTCCTGATCCGATCCGCCACAAAAAAAAAGTCGCGATTTGAGCTCCTGCAATGTGGGGAAGACACGACTCAGGTCTTGAACTCATCTACTTCTCACTCACTCTTCTCGACTGCCGATACCATTCTTGCCTTTTTCGTCTCACGGCATGGGTATTCCCATGATTCACGCCAGACAGCCAGACCACGAGAGTACCACGCCGTCCGGGAGCCAGGATCTTCAAGCACTACTCGACCGTCGCAAGGAAATCGAAGGAGCATTGGATGAATACGGCGCCATTCTGGACCGCAATCACACAGACTTGACTGCACCCCTCATCTCCCCCGACGGATTTCCACGATCAGACATCGATGTCGCGAATGTCAGAATAGCCAGGACCGCAATCATTCGATTGAAGAATGACTATAGAGCTCTCGAAAAACAGATTGAGGCTGCCGTGCACGAGGCTTTCAAGAGCGGAAAACCATTAAACATTGAGCGGTCAAGTGCGAGGCTCAGCTCCACGCAGACGGCATCCGCTGGTTCGGAAGCCGCCTTTTGTTATGTCAACAATGTAGTGGACGGATCACCCGCTGCCAGTGCAGGACTACTGAAGGACGACAAGATTGTCAAGTTTGGCAGTACTACGTTGACCAACCACGACCGTCTGTCTGGACTTGCTAGAGAAGTGCAACAGGCCGTTTCGCGAGATCTCACAATCAAGGTCACATTCTGTAGGACAACTGTGGACGGTACCTGTCTACTGACCAAGGATTTGAAGCCAAATACTTCCTGGGGTGGTCGCGGTGCAGTAGGTGCCCACTTCATGCCTTTATGACAAGAAAATTGTGAGCTATGTAACTCTGAAGTCATAACGAAATAGCTGCTGATTCTTGCGGAATCGACTACTGAATACTAGCATGGACGTTAAGAAATGGATGCTCCAAGAGTTCTCCAGCTGTGAACCGTGTGAAAGGATCGAGGTCGAGTGCTCGATCCAAAAAATCAAATGCTGCTCGACAGATGTAAACGTCCTCATTAGTGAGCACAGGATACCGGCCCGTCTGTATACCACCAGCAGTGAGACTATTGACAAGATGGTGCCAGGAATGTCGCTTCATTGTTAGGCGCGGTATTTGGGTATCGAGTATGCACACTAAAGGTCAGCACAAACCCAGGACCGATCTGTGTAGGTCTCTCACTGTGTCTTGCTGCACAGATGGTCATCTCCTCTACACCAAAGATGTTTGTCAGTTCAAGCAATGCTTCTGTGTCATCGTCCGAGCAGAAAAATGGGAATCTTTGAGTCAAGAAACACTAGAAACGTTATCTTGTGTCGTCTCTCACACTCTAATAACACACTAGTAAGATGATACCACAAGACCATATATCTAGACCTGTTGTCTGAGTAGAACATCTGAATAGAACCTCTGGTGCCTATAATATCAGTCGGTCCTTTCATGGGGTACCAGCATACTCTAAAGCCACGGGTACCTCCTCTTTCAGCACGCTTGCTTGGACGGCGATCTGTGCGGAAATAGCACCACCCTAGTGTCTGCATTTCGTGCTCTTTTATATGCTGAATATTGCTCAACTCATAAAATCCATCTGGGAACTCTTCGTGCATGCAGTGGCACGGCGTTTGAGTTTCATCGATCTCTTCTTCCCACTTGGATGTTAGCTCATTGCCACTGACAATATCACTGACAGACTTGGGCCAAGCCGAAATCGACGAGAACACCTTGTCTCGTATTCGGATTCCAACAGAAATTTCCTGGTTTAATATCTCTATGTATAAGTCCGATCTGGTTCATTGCCTCACATGCAAGAATCAGATCTCTCATGTATGCTGAAATCTCCCTCAGAGGATACTCTGAAAAGAAGTCCCGAAAGTCAGCATGCTGAACTGAGATGTGAGCACATGTTGTGTCTATTCAGCAAGCGATTGGCCCACCATATGGCAATACTATCAAAATCTGGTCCTCGTGTCGCAGACCAGTAATGATTGACAGCGCTTGTTTGCAGCCAGTTTTGCGCACTTCAAGCAGTATATCGATCTCGCGATGTATCCGATTGGGGGACGCACTTGCATAAATTTGCTTAATTGCAACTAGCTTGGGTTCGTTGCACGACAAACGTGTATTATATCTTTTTCGTGGAGAATGATCCCAAGCACTATTGTCCAGATCGTTGTACTTTAAATCGATGGCTTTGAATACGGAAGAAAACGTTCCTGTGCCGATCACTCGCAGTACATGGTATTGATTTTCAAGACTGGGAAACATTGAGTGGAGAGATCGAATTGGTCCAGCACTAATACGTAAATCGTTGTGCTCAATCCAAAAGCTTTCTGATTACTTACGAGAATGGCTCTACGTCCTCGGCGAGATCAAGGAACTGCATGCCAAAAAGTCCACTAGATTTGTGGCTTCTTGATGAATCGGTTGTCGTCTGTCTTGGAGAAGACATCTTGGAGCTGTTCAGCACCTGTATGAGGCCAGTCGATAGTAGACGTAGATGCCAATGGTGTATTTAGGATTGCATTGGTAAACCTTCTCTTCAGCCCCGAGTCCACTGCGACTGGCCATAGTTTGCTCCTGAATGATATAGCCTCTGGTGCCTCGCTGCGGCTTCCCAGCTTGTGCTCTATTCCTTACCAGGCTGCTCTGATCAGTGATCAACGATTATCACCATTACTAGACAAAATATGTGGTCGCCAAGTCTCACGAAACTGATGACGAAATAGGTAGCTGTGATGTAAGCTCAAACTATAGATTGCCCAGGATAGTATGCAATACTAGATATTGAACGCAAGGAGCATCATATTTCAATATTGGTGTACCCTAGCGCTGCCATTCCTATGTTGCACACTTTCAGACTACGAGAGAAGGTCCTGCCGGTCTTTGTTGCGCAGTCTCGACTACAGCTGCTGTGCACCGATTAGACAAATGACCCGTAGCTCCACATCGCTTTTTTCTGTTAGCACAAGAGTCTGCCATGCCACGCGATCTTACATAGCAGGTCTTTCCGCCAGCCACTGATGGATTGCTATCACACTCCGAACTCAGATGTCCATACCTAGCGCTAGCCTTGTCAGCTCATGGTATTGACATGGAGATGACATCTACCAAGCATAGCACTTGACCGAAGGAGATGTACAGTCCTTGGCGAAATGGTTAGGCCCACCTCAAAAGCTTAGTACCATATTCGTTTACGCAGCGAACACCTTACCACATTTGTAACATGTTTGATGCCTTGCCAATGGTTGAGAGACCAAGTTGACGGATCTACTTTCTGGCTGCACACTGCCTATTGATTGCGCTTTCACGTTCAAGCATGCTCGAGCCACATGGCCAATTTGACCACACGAATAACATTTGCCTCCTCCAATACTTGGAGCCTGTTGTCTCATTACAGGGCAATCAGCCTATTGAATATTAAAAATCATAGCACGCATGCGAGACGACGTGAGCTGTACTTGAACGTGTCCCATATCTTGACAATTGTAGCATTGTTGCCGAGCCGAGGATCGTGGATTTGGGCACATATTACTTTCGTGGCCGGGATCTTTGCAATTGTAACACAATCTTTCTGATTCGATACACGTCGAGGCGAAATGGCCGACTGAAGTATAAGCATTGAGTGTCGACCCAGTTAGAGCATCACTGTGTTCAACCCTTGCATTTTGTCCATGCGCTTGAATGGCTGACTACAACAGAGGCCTTGAAAAAGCTTACCATTTCCACACTATCATCTCAGTACGAGCGATCAAGAATTACCTCGGTCTGATTGAGTCTTCAGCGGAGGAACCTCCTTTATATTCTCACCTTATAACAAGCTCGTCGCGACATTGCTATCCTGACCTTCTGGTAATTGGTAACAGATCACCGATGCAAGAACTGCGCACTCAGAACGGGATGCGCTGAGCAGAGCAATACATACGACAAAAGTCCGAGTCACAGCAATGCTTCAGACGAGGACAAGCCTCGATGTGTCGCGTTGCCTGAACTGATGAGTCCACTATACGTGGAAGCTCACTACGACAAATACACAGGTGGCTAGACTGCGGCGCCCAAGCCACGAAGAGCTTCTTTGATGGACATGGCGTTAACATAAATCGCCGTAAGAGTATTGGGAATCTTAGATTGACCGCGGATGTTGCAAAGAGGTAGCACGTCACTTAAGATGAGCTCATTCAATCATCGTTGTTTATTGCTACTAGCTATAAAGCAGCATACTCATCACAACTGCACCAGTCTGCTCGTAGTGTTCGCGACAGGACGTCATGACTCGTGTATCTTAGGGACGAAATTTCTAAGCATTACCAGCTGCCCGCGAAAGGCATGAATTGCTGAGCAGAAACAAAGTGCATTGTTTGTGATCTACGGTGTAGCGAAAGGTATGGCGTCATGTGGTCTCTTGTATAGACGCAAGATTAACACTGCTGTTATTTTCCTGTTGGCATTCATGAAACCGTTCTTGCAGGCAAGCACTCCAGGTTCCACAGAATGAAGGCCGTAAGCCGCAGTAATGATCCAATGGATTCCACTACGGTGGGAATTACCCAAGTGTCTGGGGCCTCGTCTTTTGTGGAAAGTGGACGGATCAGGGTTTACTAAGGGTTAATTTCGACCATTCGTCCACACCTCCTGTCGTCCGTATCAGTAACACGCTCGGCACCCTTCATTCACTTGTTTAGCTTAAGTCAAATCGAACAATCATTTGAAAGACACAAGATTATCTTAGCAAGTAAGTGATACAACATCTTGGTTGTCAAGGGCGCTCTGAATCTCACCGGCAATGCGCACGACTTTGGCTGTGCTGAGATCTCAACGCGAAGCGACAGACGAGCTACATGGCACTATTTGCTGACCAACTAGTTATGGCAGGCCGAGACGACTCAGTGTACCTTGCGAAGCTCGCTGAGCAAGCAGAACGATATGAGGGTGAGCACCTCATTGACATTGCTCGAAAACAAATTGACGGAACAAACAGAAATGGTTGAAAACATGAAAGCTGTGGCCAGCACAAACCAGGAGTTGAGCGTTGAGGAGCGAAATCTTCTTTCTGTAGCTTACAAGAATGTTATTGGCGCACGAAGAGCCTCCTGGAGAATTGTTTCCTCAATCGAACAAAAGGAGGAAACTAAGGGCAATGGGGAACAGGTCACTCTAATCAAGGACTACCGTATCAAGATCGAGAACGAGCTTGCCACGATCTGCGAGGACATTCTGATGGTCTTGGACAAGCACTTGATTCCCTCAGCACAAACTGGAGAATCGAAAGTGTTCTACCACAAGATGTAAAGTTACACTGTACGAGTTCGATAGAAACTCACATGCGATAGGAAGGGTGACTATCACCGATATTTGGCAGAATTTGCGACCGGCGACAAACGATCGGCATCTGCAGAATACTCACTTGGAGCTTACAAGAATGCATCTGATGTGGCTGTTACCGAATTACCTCCAACGCATCCAATTAGGCTCGGACTTGCCCTCAATTTCTCAGTCTTCTACTATGAGATTCTGAATTCGCCTGATCGTGCGTGCCACCTCGCCAAGCAGGCTTTCGACGATGCGATTGCCGAGCTTGATACGCTTTCGTATGTATATACTGTACTTCGAAAACCCTATATTGACAGAATTTTAGGGAAGAGTCATACAAGGACTCGACACTCATCATGCAGTTATTGCGAGACAATCTGACCCTCTGGTATGTTCTACATAAAAGACCTACGAGACGAAACTAATGCACATAGGACGAGTGACATGAATGAATCTGAGAAGGAGACTGCTGCAGCTCCTGCAACAGATGCACCATCAGCAGCAGAAGAAAAATAGTCTTTGCATGAGTTGCTACTTCTATAAATGGTAGATGTGATCGGAATATGATAGCAATCACTGTGATGTCTATTTCATGCTCCCACCTGTGTGACGAGTCCTTGCATCAATGGCTATACTCGTAGTTGCATATCCGCGGGACGCGTAAGGAGGAGCTCTACTCCGCTATGCACCCTTGCCGCAATGGCCGTCCTCTCAACAAGTGCTCGACGACAGCTCTTGGTTAAGCGACTTCAATTGTGTTTATTCCGTACCAAGTTCTGGTTTCAAGCACTTGAGCAAAGGTAATACTTTGACAGCATCGTTCGCTATTTCGTAGAGCTAATGATGAACCAGTTCGAAATCATGTTTGCAAGCAAATTCGTCTCCCGTTCGACATTCGCATTACGCACCCAGGTCAGATTCTACGCCGACCCACCAGCCGGGGCTGTCGGAGCCAGTGGAGACGCATTTTCGAAGAGAGAAAAAGCGAATGAGGACAAATACATGAAGGACCGAGAAAGAGAAAAGAACGAGGTAGAACTTGCAACCTCACATATCCTTTCGAAGCTGACCATCGCATAGAAGCTCAAGAAGCACATTGCTGACCAGCGAGCTGCTCTGGACGAGCTCGAGAAGGGCATGAACGATAAGTAAATGCTTGACGACTTATGTATTCCACGAAATTCTTGTTGATTTACGCACGAATTCAACACAATTTGACCTGCCCAATCAAAGTTGTTTGTATCAAATGCCAAGTGCTATGCTAACAATTCGCTATGAACAAGTCAAGATTCCTTAATACCACTACAACTCCATGGAAGAACCGATGGCAGGTATTCCGACTTCCTTGACCCGAGTTGCCGATGCTAGCTGTGCGTATTGATCTAATGCACTGCCTGTCTCAATTTCATATTCGCTTTTAACCCACGGTAGTGCAAAGGCTGAGCCGCCCGTCAATCGAATTGCTTCAGAATTGCCTGATTTGCTGAGTAGAAGCGTTGATGCTTGTCGAGCAATAGTCTCTTTTGGATGCTCCAGCAGGACCGGGTATTCTGATACTACTCCCTTTGTCTTGCATTCCGAGATACCCATGCGTGCTGTTCGTTGGTCCGACAACGATCTCAGGCAGAAGGGAAAGACCGACTTGGTCGATTGTATTTCTCGTAGTGTGCTCTGTGCAGCTCTGAGTTTCAAGTTGTAAGTGACTGTGGCATCTCGCACGTATATCGTGGGTCGCAGGGTCAAATGTTCTCTGACCTTTCCGGACCCTGTACTCATGGCGATATCGATCAGCCAAGCCTCACCTTGCTCAACGACAAATTCATCATCCTCGAAGGCTGGCTGGCCCGGAACTTCTCTGTGCCACTCTACTTGTTTTGGCTGGTCTGCACCCAGGGCATCTTCCTCGACTCTAGCTTGGCCAACCAAGTATCTCTTGATTCGCCTTACTTTTGAGCCCTCAACAACAGTGACGTGGAACGTCCTTGCTGCTTCTTCGACGAGCTCTCGGATCTTGCGAGCGGTGACAATGCTGGAGTCGTTGGCAGCACTCAGCATTTTTATGACTGCCTCGCTGGCGTAGTAAGCAGCGATTATTGCATTGGCTGGCTTAGCAATGAGTGGGCCTTCAGCATTAATCGGAGCTATAACGGTTGTGTGACATCCTTTTGCGGTATACCCATCTATATGAGCACCTAGAGAAACTTTTACCACATCGCCAATCTGCAGGATATAGGGCGAGTCCATGGGAGAATATGAGGACAGTGCATTATTGACATTTACAGTGGTCGGTTCAGCTATTCCACGCTCAACACCAGTCTTGTATACAGCTTGGGTCGACTCTGTCAGTATTTGGTCGCCCAATGTGCATAATTCTTGTGTATTAGCACCGGCCTGGCACTTGCTGAGTACTGCAGCCAAGGCCTGATTGGCGAATCGTGCAGCAGTGTTGTATTTGATCAAGACGGATTGTGTAAGGTCATCAGGCGTAGCAAGACCTACAATCTGCATTGGAGCTGCCATGTTCGTGTACTTTTCGAGGGTCAAGACCGAGTAGTGCTGCCAAGGCTGGTGGTTAGCTCTTTTGTTTAGCAGCGATAACTTATTCTGTGCCTAGCGACTCTAACTTTCTGTTCAGATGAGCCGCATTTTTCTCCAGTGTCGGGATGGCGTTTCAAGAAATTGAATTTGGCTACAACATGTCAATCCACATCTCGCAAATCTCATGTTCATACTGCATAATGACTACCAGCAATGTGCTTTCACTAAATACGACACGAGGCAACGGCTGAGTAGCAAGACAACTGGAAAATACATGGTAGTGTGCATACCTAAGACACGAATATATCGCCAGTCTTGAAGCGTGCCATGTATGAGTCATATCACAGAGCAATTGCGGGCTAAACCAACATATGATGAGCTTGCACAAAGCCTAGAATCATGGACCCGCTCTCCAGTCTTTTCCAAGACAGCTGCTAAAGATGGACTCGTGGCGCGAATCATCGTACACGAAATTATACCCAACTTCTGGTTTCTTACGCTTGAGGATAAAAGGCTCGAGTCGTTGATATTAAAGTCGTTAGCATCCTTGTCTGGCATCCATGCTCTATTAGCCCAAAGAGCAGACCCTCTGTATGCCACTGTACTGCAAAAGGTCATCTCCTCATCGGAATTCTCGCCATTGTCTGTTCATGCTGCTTTGTTCGGTACAGCATCGGTCGTGCCAGAGCATATCAAGGTGGTCACAGCTCAACAACTCTGGGCAAATTACTTGAGCTTGATTGTTGGGGGAAAGCTTGTGAGCCAGATTGCGGAAGCACGCTTGACCTGTAAGGCATATCAAGATCTTGAAGAGATCTGGCTTGATGACAGGAAGCGCTACGTACAGCATCTCATCAAGAATGTGCACGATATCATCAATGCCGTCAATGACCTCGAGCATGATTCGCAACTAGCAGAACACTTTGGTGACTTTTTAAGCCGCGTCATTACGCTCGGGAGTTCTTTCGAGGTCATTCCTAGCCTCTTGAATGAGGTCAAAATTTCGCACACAAAGATTGCCAGGCTCCGAATCCTGTTCCAGAATTGCTCCGTGCCATCGCAATCTAGTACATATCCAGCAATTATCCATTTCCTAGAGACGAAATATCTTTCTGGAATAAATGATCGGGGCAGTTTGCAGAATCTACACGCGCCAGTTGATCGTATAGGTGCGCTCGCCACTTATATACAAAAGCTATGTGGCACGACGACTATGCGGCATTTCGCAAAACTGCTGCTTCTGGAGTCCAGTCGATTTACGATTTCATCTCGACGAGCTGTCATCTTGGCATACGACAAAAATTTCCTGTCGAGTCTTGCAGAACAATGCCTTGAACGATGGGCCGATCGGATGTATATCAAGCATGCAGCCGTGACGGATCAGGAAGCTCTCACTGAGACTATCCTGGTTGTCTGTGCATACTTGAGCGCTGTTGATCTCCTAGTAATCAGCAAAAGCAAGTCTCTTGTGAGCGGTATTTCAAATCACTTGGAGGCAACGGCAGAACGTATCCGCTTCTTGGGCATGATTCTGGGCGAAACAATATCTGCACAAGTCATCACAGACCCGAAGAAGCGACTGACATTCGGTGTGCCTGATACCAAGACCGAAGAGGCATCATGGTGGCGATCATTGATTGAGATTGAGGACGTTCTGGCAGACCTATCTCAACTGACTGCAGGTCTGGTCGAGGCACCAGCAGACCCGAAAATGTTGTCCACTACGATACAGCATGTTTCTTCACTCAAGATTTCAGAGGTTGTGGAAGAATCGGACGACTCGAGTGATGACGAGTTCGAGACAATGCGAGTACCGGACTCCGATGATGAAGACTCTGACGAAGATCCCACCTTGGTCGATCGAGAAAGATTGCGTCCACCTGTTTATGTTCGAGATCTGATCAAAATGATAAATAATCACGATTCGTATAAACACGTCTCACTCGCTCTTCGTACCGCACCCAGTCTGATTCGACGTAAGGCTACGTATGGTACGGAACTCAAAGACTACGCTATTAATCTTGCCCAGATATTTGCAGGGCTGCGAGACAATTTCGAGATGGACGACTTTCAAGAGATGAGGCAAGAAGCACTGAAAGCTCTTGTGGTCGCGAGCCCCACCATCGTATGTCCTTACTTATCACAAGTGCTCTTTACGGGAGACTATTCCTTGCAGCAAAGAGTCATTATTCTCACCTCGATCGGTCTTGGTGCTCGAGAACTGGCCGGACTATCTGATGTACCTGCACATCTGCAGAATCTCGCGGTATCCAAACAATTACCACCGTCTGTACTGGCTCGATATCAGACGATCGAAGGCGCATCGGAAGCGCTGCAGGAAAGTATCCTACAGCCTCTGGCAATTGAGGCAGCCGAGTCGTTATCAGGGCCGGCAGCACTAAAGGTGAACAAGACGACCCGAAAGATGGTCAGGCCGAAACAGAAGGCGGTCGACAATAGACTGACCTCTATCGCGGCAGACTACATCCTTTTCCCCCTTCTTGGCAGGTTCGCGATGCACTCTGGCAAGATGATTGACAAGGACGCAGACACGTTTTACGAGGCTCACCTACTACAATACTACCTGCGGACAGCATCGTTGGTATACCAGGCGAGCACCAAATCGCCTGCTCTGTCCCGCTTGACGTTTGAGTTTTGGAGTCTCCTGCTGTCGCTTCGGTCACAGACAGAACACGGCGTGCTGGCAGCCACCCTGCACGGTCTCTTGATCATTGTGGACAGCAACGAGGCGCGCGAATTGGCGTCAGAGTTCTCTCGCCAGTTGGTGGAGACGCAAGAATGGTGCACACAAATCTTTGAGCGTGTGAGGGACGAGAAGGTCCAGATGATTAGTGCCGGGATCCTGATTCGCATTCGGGACGTGGTGGAAGCGCATCAGTTACTCATGATGCAGAGTGCCACGATGGTGGGCAACATTGGTCGTGGACGGTTCGGGTTGGCGGGACTAGAGTAGTAGTATTATATGTACATTCATCAAGCATCCATCATGTCCAGTAACTTGTCCTCCTGCTCCCTCTCCCGCTCACGCTGCGCATCGGACCTCTCTAGATGCTGGACCACACGCCTCGCCAACTCTGCTTGTTCTTCCTCGTCGTCGGCCTCCTCCTTGTTTCGATCTACATGGTCGGGCCCGTCCGAGCCACTCGCATGACCGACCGTCGCGTTCCTTTGGTCGGGGACCCGCCCAGGAGTGCCTTGATTCACCACTCCATTGACGTCTGAAGATGAAGCACCGTACTGATCGGCACTCAACTCATTCAACAACGCGTCCAACGTCGCATCCAGTCCTACGCACCCATCAGACCACAATCACACACGACCTGACCGGAAAGCCCAAGTCACCAGGTTCACGCACGGTCGAGGCGGGACTCGAGGACCGATGCCTGAGTCTCTGCCTGTTGAAGTTGTTCCAGTGCCACCTGCGTCTCTGCCTCCAGTACCGGTGCCATACTACCGCCAGTGGAACCTTATCCAGCAAGCATTCACAAGTACTCGTTGATCCGTCGGGTGGCAAGAGTCACCGGACTGATCGGTGCTGATCGTTCCTCGGCTAAAAGTCGAGAGACGATGTCGCATGTCACGAGCGAAACAAGGCCACGCTTGCGGATGGGTATAGTGAGTGAGAAACGCCGTCATTCATTGTACGCTAAGCTATCATGGAGAGAGTATGGTTGGAAGCTGGGCAGAGGGTCATCACATCACGCTGACAAACTTTCCTATGCGGTCTTTCTGGTTCTGTGCAATACATTCCGCGATCCAGGTAATGTTCCTGACCTCTTGCTCCTTCAGCTTCAGCCAGGCGTACAGAATAGCATAGTGAAATTGTTGCAAAAAGGTCTGTTTGTTGAGCTTCGCTTCCTCCTCGAAGAAAAAGTCGTCCAACGTCTTCTCTCCCGGCGTAGCAGATGTCATTTGTTCAAACATCGTTGCGTATTCTCCCACTCCTGCACAAGCTGCCTTGACAGTCTCAATATCGTCGGCTTGTGACAGAGCATAAGATCCCTCCGGATACAGCCTGCCAAATGCAGGGTACAGGTTCCGGCGATCATCCTTGCTCAGGTCTGTGTCGAAAGAGTTGATAGTCACGGTGATGGCTCTTCTATCGGCCTCAAAGGCCAGGATGGATTGCATCAACTCGGAAGTTGGACCGTTCAGGCCAGACACAAAGTGATTAAAGTCCTCCAGGTACCTCTTGTATAAAGTATTTCGGATAATCTCAATGTTGAGCTCGTCCAAGTCAGACGCATTCAAGCAACCTTTGAAGTATGGCGCCAAGGGTGTGTCGATCAAGACGGACTCGTACAATTCCTGAACATTGGTCGCGACACACAGCGCTGGCATGGTCTCAAACAGGCCTAGAGGATGACAGCGCTCAATCAAATCGTTCAGATCTCTATCGTGCAGCGTGCCGGTGATGAGCAGAATGACGTTGTCAATCATGTATGAATAGGTTATATAGTTGAGGAAGGTTGACAGAGGCTCGACTGCGTTCGCTTGCAGATATTTGAATTCGGAAATGAGCTTCTCGTT
This sequence comes from Taphrina deformans, assembly GCA_005281575.1. Lineage (NCBI taxonomy): Eukaryota > Fungi > Ascomycota > Taphrinomycetes > Taphrinales > Taphrinaceae > Taphrina > Taphrina deformans. The sequence goes on from RHGG01000013.1 coordinate 266,669, forward strand.
CGCCTTATTGGCAATTGTGCTGGTACTCAAAGGAGATGGTACGTTTGCGAGGAAATTCTGATAATCTGTTGCACTGAGTTGCATCTTGAGGTCGTCCAGAGTTTCGCATTGTGTCAAGTTCTGATAGATAGCATTTGTCAGTAAGCCGGACCTGTAACCTCTGACAATTGCTTCAATGTAATTGATATCCTGCGAAAACAGTCCCTCCATATTGAACAAGATCAAGGAGTCAGAGTTCCGCTTGTAGTATCAAGGGCCCGATGACATATAGAGACGAACTGCGCTGTACTGTGAATCCGAATGCGCCTCGTCTCATGGGGAGGGATGCAGCATCATGCTCCTCTACCGTATCGGCTCGTTGTTGGTCTCACATGAGCTCCGCCAGCGACTAAGCTCGATCTTCCGCGAGCTTTCAATTAGGCAGCAGGTGCTGCAGCAGCAGCAGATGCAGGTATGAGCAGGATCAAAGCACAGACGTAGTCTAGGGAAAAGCATTCATGGCACTCTACTGACAACTGGCATCCTTGTACGCCATTGTAGAAATGATACAGCTAAAGTCTCTTGCCATAAGAAGTTTCGTGATCAGGCTCACAACCATTACATCTTAGACCTAGAGGCCGGACATTTTGCTGTTACACAATCATAGCTGGCCTACACGTATCACACAGCAGCGTCTCGATCGGCACAATAGATAGTGTTCAGTCGAACTTGAAAATTTGTGAATTATGCCGCAATTCTTTCTAAATACATGCTCCGTTGCATTTCTTTTCATCGCCGCTCGAAGCCAGCCAATTATGATCTATAAATCAGCGTCATCCTCATCAGGAAGAGGCATAGCAGCAGCTTGGTTCATATCGTTCTCATATGCTGCCATCAAAGTCTGGTCGACCTGAACTTCAGGTGGAGCCAAAGCTGGAGAGGCGACAAACTCTAATCCACTGTTTCCAACCAACTTTCGAGCCAACCAAAGGAAAGGTTTCTCAAAGTTGTAGTTGGACTTGGCAGAGATATCGTAATACTGAAGGTTCTTCTTTCGGTGGAAGGTGATTGTCTTGGCCTTGACCTTACGCTCCTTGACATCGACCTTGTTACCACAGAGAACGATTGGGATGTTTTCGCAAACTCTGACAAGATCTCGGTGCCAGTTTGGTACGTTTTTGTATGTGATTCTGGAAGTGACATCGAACATGATTATACCGCATTGTCCCTGGGACGTGTCAGAAAATGACACTCGCGACGCGGTTGGAATTTGCTCACCTGAATGTAATAACCATCACGGAGACCTCCGAATTTCTCCTGTCCCGCAGTGTCCCAGGTGTTGAAGCAGATCTCACCATAATTCGTGTGGAATCTGATAGGGTGGACCTCGACTCCCAGGGTAGCGATATATTTCTTTTCGAACTCTCCCGTCAAGTGTCTCTTGACGAAGGTAGTCTTTCCGGTACCACCTGATTTCTATGTTAGACCCATCGTCGCAAGTGTGTGTCGTAGTTGAGTCCTGCTCTGACTGTCGTCCCAAACAAGAAAGGATGGCCTCCAGCCATAGCGGTCAACTGCTTCAATTTACTTACCATCACCGACAAGGACGAGCTTGAAGGTAGGAACTTGTTGCTCTGACATGACTAGCTAGTATGCAAATACAATAGATGAGAAATGTGCTGGCGAGTGCAGAGGTCTGAAGTAGTGGGCGAGGGAGTGTTGCCTCGTTAGCGTGTCGGAGGGTTGTGGTGATTGTGTGTGCACAGAATCACTTCGAGAGTTGAGCACCTCTCTGTCTCTCTCTCCCTCCTTCTCTCTTCTCTGTACCGGTACTGGGCGGAACTGGGGGCTGGGCTGAGACTCGACTCCTCTGCCCGCGCACACAGTTGCCCAACTCAGTGCCTGCGAACTGCACGTTCTGCCTGCTCACCAGAAAGCTCCCAGCGGCTGCCACTTGCTCGTGCGCCCTGCAAAATTTGTTGTTCTGCCGCACAAATTTTTTTCCTCGCACGTACCAGCAGAGCTCCTCCAGAACGGGATTGTGCCAGCGGCAACGGAAGGTGATTCTGGGTAATTCGCGGCTGAACTACTACATGGTTTGTTTATTCTGCAATCACGTGCAATCGACATGTCGCGTCGTTGCCGCACTCAGCGCCGTTGTTCCATCGATCGCCAGTCGCCAGCAGATGAATTTCCCTCATTCCCGCCCGCCAGGTTCAGACGCGTCTCGAGAATTCCGCCCTCCTCTCCCATCCTCCTCACGCCGCATCATCAATTACCTCGCTTCCTGCGATCCTGAGTCACCTTGAGAGCGATCTGGCAATCTATAGAGAACATCAATCTACCTTGAGAGCAGGCTCCAAGCGATGTTCTATTCCGTGAGTCCGATCGACCCTGCACCGCTTCTGGGGCTAATCCGCCCAGGAAACCATCCTTTCAAAGAAAGGCCCGCTCGCTCGAGTATGGCTGGCCGCTCACTGGGAAAAGAAATTGACAAAGGCAAATATCGTGTCGACTGATATTCAGAGCGCGACAAAGGAAATCAGGGAGGAAAATCATGCGCCAATGGCCCTGCGACTTTCCGGGCAGCTCCTTCTGGGTGTGGTCAAGATCTATTCTCGCAAGGCGCGTTACCTGCTCGAGGACTGCAACGATGCGCTTCTCAAAATCAAGATGGCCTTCAGACCGGGCAACGTCGACCTCTCCATGGCCTCTGTCAGATCAGCTCAAGCGCAAGCGGCTAATCTCATTCTCCCTGACACACTCACTGAGCTTGATCTCATGATGCCGGATCCCACCTTCAACGTTGATCTAGACTTTGATTTCGATGCCCCACCAAGCACAGCGAATGTTTCACGGAGACAGGACATCACACTTGACAGGTCTCTCGAATTTGGACGAGCGGGCGGCTTATCTATGTTGGAGGTGGAGGAAGAGGATCCCTTGGCGGGAGGGGTAGAACTTGACCTCGACATTGGCTTGGACGATGACCCTTCCATCGAGATTGGACGACGCGCAGCTTCTGAGCTCCCTGATGATGCTGGTCAATCTTTCAGGCCCATGGACATCTCGATAGATAAGACGGCTGCAATTGAGGAGGCTGATACGTCTGCACTGCCGGAGTTCCAGACCATGGACATTCTTCCAGGGTTTGGCGATGACTTGGACCTTCCCATGACACCTCGAGCAGGATCTCCGCTCGCAGATGAATCCACTAGATTGGATGATTTGGAGGTTGAGTTGGCGGGAGACGCTGAACAACAAGAGACGCCTCGAGCCGCTCGCCAAGCACCGCGCAAACGAAAAGTTGTGGAAGACTCAGCGACAGAAATCTCATCAAGGACAGTTGCTGCTAATTTACGGGACACCTCTGGCATAAGGAAGAAGCAGCGCTTCCTGGACACGGACCCAGTCATGCTCAGCCTGATGCAGAAATCTCTGACTGGAGGCTTCGCCAACGATGTCTTTGCCCCACCCAACCTCAATCCTGCCATCCGTTCCCTTCTCGCACCTGAGTTCCTCTATCGAATGGCACTCCTGAAAGCCAAGCGCAAGAGATCGTCGTTGGAGGATGAAGATCGAGTGGAGGCACGGGAGGCGAGGCTGAGAGATGAATCCGCGGCTGATCTCACTGTGCAACCGCTGTCAGACTTTGAGATTCCGGACATCAGCCTGCCGCCGATTCCAGAGGACGATTCCGAGCTCCCGGCCCTGATCACAGAGGACATGGAGAGGGTGTCGGAAGCAGGACTCGACAGTGCCCTGCCTGGTCCGCAGTACGCTACTCTAGACCCTCCGAGGTCGGATCCGATCGAGACTCCACAGACACAAACTGAGGCTACATCACAATTGACTTCGCTCGACACAAGGGAAGCTGTGACACAGATTCGCGATTCACTCGAGGGAGAGGACTCTGTTTCTTTCTCGACCCTCTCCACGGGTGCAAGCAAAGCAGCTGCTTCCGAACTGTTCTTCCAGGTCCTTCTCCTCGCCACAAAAGGTGCCATCAGTGTCAATCAATCCGCAGCCTACGGCGAGATTGCCATCGAGTCACGTCCCAGTCTCTTTGAAATGTCGCTCGATTCGCAAACACAAGAGATTAGTACTTAGTCTTGCGTCACTTGGCAACACCCTTTACGAAAATTCCTGTATCATGAGAAATGTCTAATTAGCTTATTTTAGTCGTTGTAGCATATTCAATATGTATAGTAATTTCATCAATCATAACTGACAAGCGAGAATCTTGCCAATTGACCCTTCTCTTGCTCTGGGCACCTGCTGCCAAGTGCATCGTGACTGTGCAGTCCGTTATCGTTCTTCATGCAGGACTAATGATTCCTCTGGGAGTATCAACAGGCGAGCACGGACAAACTGAGCAAGTCTGACGTACTAAGCTGCGAAATCCTCGATTTCCGCGCAAGCCTCGGTCAACAATCAGTGCCAAACCGTCAGCTTTGCGCGTACGCTGACAAGGCCATTTGCTAGTTTCCGGGAAGCCATCAGGTATAAACCGGCTCAGTCCTCCTCACTTCTCAGCCGACTCGTCAAACAATTTTCGGCTCTGCTGTATTTCCTTCTGCAGACTCAACAGCTCCTCGACTCGTCCCAACTTTTTCGGATCATTTCTGAGTACAAACTTGAAGTCATCGACCTTGACTTTCTGGCGTGGACCAGCGACACGACCGGCTTCAGTACATAATTCGGTGATAAAGTCAGTGAGAATGTCCTCCATGACATTGATACTGTCTTGTGTCGGATCCTCATCACCGAAAGCATACATCATCGACTTTACTACGACCCTGTTAGCGTGCTAATCGTGGCAGGCGATCGAAGTGGCCACGTACAGTCTTTCGCGAACAAGTTGCTCTTCTTGATTGTCGGTCTGCCTCGTTTCGTGCGACCTTCATTTTGCGTCGACATACAAGCACAGAACAACAGTTACTTCAGATCCCTCTTATCCAGAAGTGTTTGGATACTATGGAGAGTGATTTTGTCTGCATATCCTGTGATATCCATCTTGCGACTAATGATTGTGGAGTCGATCTGAATAATGCATGGAGCTCCCTGCACCGCCAAATCCTGGCTTCAATGTTGCGACTAGATCATACTTCAGGACACTCTTGCATCGCTCCGTCTGTTGAAGTTCAATCTGGAACTGTACGAATGTCGTCGAAATATGCTTTCTCAAAAAGTCTTAAAGAGGTGGGAAATCTTTCTGCCAGCTTAATGATCACCTTTAACAGTGGTAGCTTCGATTCCATTTCTGTCAGAACAGTGAAACATCGGCAGGCCTAAAGTACAGTTCTCACCTTCACCTCAGAGACAGTGTACTGACGATCCAAGACAATTTCTGCAGAAATCATACCCAGTGATGAAGAAACATAATCCGACAACTCCGCTGCTAGTCCGCGAGGCGTTTGGCATTCCTCCCAAAATTTGGGCTCGTTATGGTCAGTTCGAATCACGAACTGTAATTCATCCTCACCACTAACATCGAAACAGAGATGGGGAAAGAATCAAGCATAAGCGTGGACGGTCTGAGCTCATCGGAGGTCGAGAAGAAATTACAGGAGTTGGCTCAAAAGTCATCTTAATACCATCACTCAAACAACCGGAACCATCGCATCTTGACAAGCACAAGCTCTTGGCGCAACATTGGACCACGTAGGAGCAATTGCGATCAGCTTCGTAAAGAAAAGAGAATTGCTAGAAATACTGTGCGACCAGGTTGCTCCCGCTTGGCCTAGCTACTGCGAATCGACATATATATAGCACACAAGCACTGTTCAAAACTAAACTATAGAAACATCAAATCGACCTTGTCGGCCCGTTTGGGATTTAATCACGCTCGGAAACGTCCGTGACCACGCTGTTCTCACTTGCATCGCTGCCGTGCCTTGGTACACAAAGTCTGAGGTGGGCACGCTTGATTGCTGCCTCTTTCTCCTCAAACTTTGAGATCTCTCGAGCATTCTTTTGATATGCCTTCAATGATGGAAAGCTGCCCTGACACATGAAGCCGTAATCCCAAGTTTCGTTGTCCTGGATCAATGGACATCGAGTGTCGACGGCCTCCTCGACCATTGGCAAATTCATTGACCTGGAACGATGTCGGGAAGATTGTGCCACGAGCATAGGATGGTGACTGCTACTGCCGCGTCCAAATTCCTGGCGATCGTAGTTGACGGAGAACTGCTTCAGGGTGTTCTCTACTGCCTCTGAATGTCGCCGTGCTGCAATCTTGTGCAATGCCTCCTCGTTTCGTGCGACGCCAAAGTTTTGGAATCCGGGGATGTTGTAGACATTCAGTGCTGGAGCTGAACCAGAAGAGTATGATCGCGCAGCAGCGCGCGGTCGTGACTCGCTGGAGATGTAGCTCCTGTACGTGGGAGGGATCAGCTGAGTGTCATTAAAGGTCGTGTGATAGGAAGGTGCCAAGGACGGCGCCGCGCTTATCAGGGAAATGTTGTCTGGATCCCGCCGGTGGTTGGCTCGGTAGAGACTACTACTCATTTGTTGCTGCTGAGTGCCAAAGAGCAATTTGACTCGATTGTATCCACTTTTGTGATGCGTGGTGCAGGCTTAGACATGCATTATGCTACCGAGGGCCACTGGTAATTGTACGAGGTGTCTCGCATGATTTCACCACCACTCGGTAAATTGCGGGGCTGTACAGGAAAGATTGGTGGAGACAGCATCCGGCACTTCCTGCGGACTTTGGCACAGCGTCCACGGGTACCAATCTTCGAATTTACGCAAATATGGTTGACTAGGTCATCACTTCTAGCTTCTCACGACCTCGTCTGTCCATCACTCTCCCTGTCGCCCTTAAGTGCATTTGCTAAAGCTATCTAAACACGACAACGAACCATGTAACTCAATTTGAAAGCACTAATCAAGTCGTTCGGGCTTCGATGTAGCCCAACCCTCTAATTTCCTGACCTTTGACATGACCCTCCAGGCCTTCGCCACCGTAACTGATCAACGGAGAAATCTCTACGCCGTCATTGCCACCCGCTGCACCATCATCTACGCTGTAGCCTCCCGCGGCGGTCACCCACTTTGCACCTTGTTGGAGCAGATCTTTTCTCGAAGTTTCAGCGCTATCCTCCCCAGTCGCATTCTTGAGTGGTGAGAATTCGTCTTCACGCGCGACTTCGAGGCATCCAAACTTCTCGAGTGGAATGAGCGGGAAGACATCAAACACGAATTGCTCCATCTTGATACCATTCGGTGAGTCTGGCTTGACCACTTCCTTGGCTTCCAGGTCATAGTACGGAATCTTCTTCTTCGCTACATGATGTGGCAGAGTCGAGGCCCACCGAGGTGCTTCTGCCAAGAATTTGTATGAGTAGTAGTGTTGGACAATGTTCGCCGTCCTATATCGGAGGAGACCAGAAGCTTCTTTCTCCTCAGTAGTTGCCTTGTCGATCTCAGAGTACTCTACGACATCTGGTTTTCCATTACGAAGCATAACCAGGCCTACACTTTCTTGTGGATTGCGCTTGCGTACAACTTTGGTCGCAATATCGAGTTTCCTACTTGCGGCCCAGCCGAAGAACGTTGGGTCCGCAACCTTGGCGAGGCAGTTGTCGACACAGTAAACCTGAACGTGCTCGATGCCTCTTCTTTCCATATCCTCCAGAACACCACCAGTTATCAGAGCATTATAGATTCCACCATTGCCGTCTGGTGCCACGGCAATCTTTGAAGGCGATTCTAAGATGATTTTACCGTCATTATCGATACAAGGCAGCGTCCCCTGGTCAAAGAATTTGACATCGACATTGCTTAGTCCAAAGTGATCATGTTGAGTAAAGAATTCCTCAGTAGACTGCCTTGTTGGGCCACTAGTCATAATATACCATGGAACAGCGACAAGAGTCTCTGCTGATGCTCGTTTTTGAGCAAGTTTTCCTACTTTATTGATCCTTTCGGCCTGGAGCTGGAATAAACTCTTGTGTGATGGCAGACCGATGTCGAAGCAACCTTTGGGTGCACTTGACCCCAGTCTGGTTCCTTGACCACCGGCCATCACGATGACCGCAACTTTACCTTGTGATGCCAAGTCAAGACCAAGCTTGTACCACTTCTCCTTGTCTTCTGCCTCGCAATCGATGAGTGATGCACATACTTGTTCTGGTAATGGAGACAATTCATCCTTGTTGTCTTTATTTTCTTGCTTCGTTTGCTGCACTACAGAATTTATATGTTCAGGATCGATCTCGGATGCTTGCTTATAAAGAGTAGCTTTCTCTGCTGGGCTTAGACTTTGGTACAGCTGGAAGACGTGGCCTTGCTCTGCCTTATCATATTTATTCTGGGTTTCCTTTAAAATGCCTTCTGTAGGTGGTTGTAAGCTGCTATCTTCACCGACTTGCAGACCAACGAACTTCTTTAGGGTATCCATAAAAAGATTTGCCACGTCGATATGTCGACAAGATGAAATATGGTTTTACCGAGCAGGACTCTGCGCTGCTGAGGGCACTGACCACGAAGACATCTTGGACCATGAAATGGTGGAGATGGTCCGCCCGCATCTGGATGCGCCTTCGAGTTGCGTCCGCAATTCAACCGACCGACTTCGTTGGCCATATCCTGACTCGAATGAGCTCCCTTTCGATGGAGACGAAGACATCGCCCTTGATATTTTCTATTGCCTGTAACTACTGCAATAATCCTTTTCACATTTCGAAAATATCAATTTACGAATCTGCATGCTTCTAACAATCGAATCATGGTATATTTGTCTGGATCTGAGCCACTTTACCGGATGAAAAGTTGTTTAAAGCCTACACTATAAACGACCGCGCACGTCAGATCAATCTTCTGAGCTGTCCATTCATTTCGCGGCTGCTCTCTGACCTTGCATGTCACTGAGCTCGGATGGCGAGCCAGAAAAGAAGAAAAGAAGACTAAGTGTTGACGACAGCGGAAATGATAGACATTTGAGCAGTAACTACGAATCCTCTGTGGAGCCTGCGATTCGAGATGATAAGCAAAGCTCTGAGGTTACTGTCTCCTCGCTAGCGATCTCGCAGAACGGCGCACAAAATCAAGGCTATGGTAGACTACTGCCTGGATCTCTGGATGTCACTGGCACAATTGTGCCAGCACTAGCAAAACGGGGTCCTGGTCGTCCGCGTAAAGTTCGAGACCCAGAGAATACACAGACACTATCTACCATCGCATCAGAGAAAAGGTCCTCCAAAAAGCTACAATCTCCACAAGGCCGAGAACAGCGAGAAACATCTATTGACTCGAAGCCTAAAGGTGTGCTTCTCAATGGTGATCTTGTTGATGCTAGAATCCGACGCCGTAGTGGTCGGGTTCAATCTCTTGAACAATCTGAAGCTACGGAGGTGAAACATTCTGCTCTCAGTTCGGACGTCGTCGATACCCGAAAACGACATGCAAACGGAAAACCTATGGGCAGGCCTCGGAATTCAGACCTAATCAAAGTGGAGACATTAGACACTCAGCCTGTCAAGCTCGAAATTCCAGACTCAAGTTCTGTGCCGAGGGCGAAGTCCCATGGCGAATCTCATTCGGCAATTGATATTCGAAAACGATCAGCAACTGGTAAACCTTTGGGAAGACCTCGGAAAAGCGATATCAAAATTGAGGACAAGGCTGCAGATACACTTACTGAATTAGGTGCATTGAATAGTCCCAAAACTGTCAATCAGCACCATAAATCTCGATCAACGCGCGTAACAAAGGCACTCGACACTTACATTGGACCCAAGAAGATCAAGCTTCGATTTGGTCTTCAGCCTTCAACACCGGTAATCACCAGTCCGGCTCATATCGCTCAAGGTACTAAGCATTTATCTTTTGCCGCTTATCTTGACTCTTTCGTATCTCTCGATGAAGATGTATCTCCTGAAGTTGCGACACAGCGTCGTGCTTCACTTCGTGAAATCAAACAAAAAGTCGCTCAGGCTCGTGCACAGGGCCTCTTGGAGGCTGCGGAGAAACCGAAGCTTACTGATCTTCGTGCCATAGAACCAGAAGTGGTACGATGTCACCAGGACTATCTATGTGGTCAAGCAAAGTACTTCTCTAAGCTTATGCAAGACGAACGTAAACGTAATTTTAGCAATGCCAGAAAGATTGCCGGCATGATCCAAGCTCATTTCAAACGCTTGCTAAGTGCTGACGAACGACAAACTCAGGAAGATCAAAAGTTTCTACGGCAATTGGCTAAACGTACTTCTAATGAAATACGCCGTAAGTGGCGATTAGCTGAAAAGGAAGTGCAGAGGCGCGTGAACGAAAAATATCAAGAGGAGCAAAGGGCAGCCGGCAAAGAACACCTAAATCAGATCCTAGAACGCTCTACTAGTCTTCTTGATGCACAGTTCAGCAGCAAATTCGATGATGAGTCCTTCAGTGACAAGATTTCCGAAGGTAACGAAGATCATTACCTTTCTGTAGAAGAGCTGCGGCACAAGTATGCTAACATTCCTGATGTCCCAGTGGATAGGAGCGAGGAGAGATCGGATAACGATTCCAATTCCGATGATAATGACGATGACGACGACGACGAAAGCCTGCAAGATGACCGTGCTACAGGAATTGTAGAGGGTGATCAAGTCGGTCTTTTGTCATCTTCGCATAACGCTAGAAACGGTTCTATTACCACTCAGCCGTCGCTTCAAGAGAGTTCCCAGGCAGAATCGGATGGTGATAGTCCTATGGACTCGGAACTTGATTCATCAGAAGGCTCTGAGGCTGATTCTGACTCGAGCGACGCTCCTGGACTGGCTGCCCTCTATCCAGAGCTCACTGTGCAACGCCAGACACAAGTATCTGAGGTTGGAGATGAGAGTTATTCAGACAGACTGGCTATCGATGAGTCAATTCAGAATCTGACCACTCCTGAGGACGCGTCTCACACGTATCCGTCGCGCAATGCTACTACGGAACTTACGGCACTGCCGAGTGATGTTTCAGTCTCGGACTACGACGATGACGATAGTCCCATGGACTCCGAACTCGATGATTCTGGCTCTGCGGAATCTGGCTCTGATATCGATAATGGCCCAGGACTTTCCTGGCTGTACTCGACACCTTTACCAAAAGCTGAAATCACACATGCACCAGATGAAAGCGCAGAAGTGGCTCATACATCCCCCGGCGATTCATTGGAATATGAAGTCGAAGTTGAAGTTACCGACGCTAGTGTGAAAACCATCAAGACGCCTGTACCCTTCTTGTTACGGGGAATTTTGCGCGAGTATCAGCACATTGGTTTGGACTGGATGGCTGGACTGTACCTGAATGGAACAAATGGCATTCTAGCTGATGAGGTACGAGGCGCCGTTCTCGTTTGCAACATCATCGACTAACATAAATAGATGGGACTCGGAAAGACTATTCAAACAATTTCATTGTTGACGTGGCTAGCATGTGAGAGAGAGGTATGGGGTCCACATCTGATTGTGGTTCCAACAAGTGTTATGCTGAATTGGGAGAGAGAATTCAAAAAATTCGCACCGGCCCTGAAGGTTCTGACATATTACGGCACGCCCAAGGAGCGCAAGGAGAAACGTAAGGGCTGGTCAAGACCTGATGCAGTCCACGTCGTGATCACTTCTTATCAGTTGGTCATAACTGATGCGGCAGTATTCCGCCGGAAATATTGGGAATACATGATATTGGACGAGGCTCATAACATCAAGAATTTCAAGTCGCAGAGGTGGCAGACTTTGTTGAACTTCAACACAGCACATAGATTGCTCTTAACTGGTACACCACTTCAAAACAACCTGAATGAACTATGGTCGCTCTTATACTTTCTCATGCCTCAAGGGCTGTCCGACAACGCTAGTTTCGCTAACTTGTCGGATTTCCAGGAATGGTTCGCACGTCCAGTCGACAAGCTCATCGAACAAGGCAATGCAATGATCAACGATGAAGCTCGACATACGATCGCTAAGCTCCATCGAATTTTGAGGCCGTACATTCTTCGACGTTTAAAGGCTGATGTCGAGAAACAGATGCCTGGGAAATATGAACACGTCATAACGTGTAGATTATCCAAGCGTCAGCGCTTCCTATACGACGATTTTATGGCTCGCTCGGGAACACGAGCGATAATGGCATCTGGTAACTTCTTGAGTATCATCAATTGCTTCATGCAATTGAGAAAAGTGTGTAATCATCCTGACCTTTTCGAATCGCGGCCAATAGTCACTTCGTTTGCTGCAAGGAGATCGGTAGTAGCTAATTTTGAGATTCAGGATCTGCTTATTCGACGACGTCTCTTTAATGAAACAGACAACAAAAATGTCGACCTTAAGTTCCTCAATCTCAATGTTGCATACTCAGAACACCTCAGCAAGCCGATTGCAACCAGAATCTCGGAGTTGTCTAAGCCTATGAGTGTTCCTTCGAACGGTAACAATGAAGGTGAGCAAGCTCCGGATGCTAACTCGTCACCTGTGGCACAAAGAGAATCTTCACTATGCGCTTCACGACATGCCAAGGACGTCGCTGCCACAGAGCATCAGAATTACATCAGCACACTACGTTGTGCTCGCGTACCATTATATGGCCAATCGTTCATACAGCAGATTGGTAGCATTGCAAGCAAGAATTCCAGTTTCTCAACCTATTGGGAGACAACATCAGCTGTAAAGTCATTACTTCCTACTTTCGACGATGCTCTGCAGTATGTGCAACCAGCAGTAGCTCGATTTGCATGCATTACACCGAAAGCCATCACGCTAGATTCGACAGAGCTTGCCTTGCCATTATCACCAGATCATAAGTCGCAATTACGGTTTTCGACGGGAGATGCCAGCTATTTCACAAGGGTGCCCACAGCGATTGCATTTCCGGACAAAAGATTGCTTCAATTCGATTGCGGCAAGCTCCAACGTCTGGACAATTTATTGAAAGAACTCATTGCCGGTGACCACCGGATCTTGATCTTCACTCAGATGACGAAGATGTTGGACATTCTTGAACAATTTCTCAATATTCATGGCTATCGATATTTTCGACTTGATGGTTCGACCAAGATAGAGGCAAGACAAAGTCTTACCGAGCGTTTCAACAATGACAAACGCATCCCAGTGTTCATTCTGTCCACAAGATCTGGAGGGCTCGGGATAAACTTGACAGGCGCGGATACGGTCATATTTTATGATTCTGACTGGAATCCTTGTATGGATCGGCAATGTCAGGACCGTGCCCACCGGATTGGTCAAACGCGTGATGTACACATCTACAGGTTCGTGTCGGAGTATACTATTGAACAGAACATCATGCGCAAGGCGAATCAGAAGCGCATGCTTGACAATGTCGTCATTGGTGAAGGTGATTTCACAACGGACTTCTTCAACAAGGTTGACTGGCGTGATATGCTTGGGGACGAGCTAGCAGCGACTGTGTCACCATCTGCCGGCATAGACGTTCAAAAAGCTCTCGCGGCTGCTGAGGACGAGGATGATGCTCGTGCAGCCCTGGTTGCAGAAAAAGAGATGGATATAGATGCTATTGAGTTCGCAGAGACTGGTACTCCAGGGAATGTACCTCAAGTCAATGAAATGAACGTCGACTCGGAGCTGCAGGATGAGATAGAGATCGGCTCTGTGGATGACTACATGATCAGTTTCCTGGCTAGAGAGATGGACGTCAGCATTTAGTTCTGGGTTGTGGATCAAATTTAGCGTGTGGCGAAGCATCATTGTCAGGTTTGCAATCAATCATCAGCGTCTCGCAGAAGGAGTTTATTGGCTCTAGAGACGTGGTCATAGTCCTAGATCAGGAATACATAATTATCTAAGGTGCCGAGCGATGTGCTGATGTTGATTTATTTGCATGCGGAGACTATAATTACAAGATTGTACTGTCAGGAATCAGATTGATATGATCCTCAGTCCAAGTTGACAAGCTCGTTGGATGCAATATACGATCGGATACGACCCGGAGTTGGCTACTCAGTAGCTACAAACCATCTCATGTTAAAACAATAGTCAACGGCAGCTGATTGCTTCACAACCGTCACCTTCACACTCTGTGATTGAGCTAGAAGATCATGAGCTCGCGAGGGGCACAGAACAATCGAGGAGGTCGTGGTGGCCGTGGTCGGGGAGGTGCACAGAGTGGGTCAGATCGCCCTAAGAAGGTATGACATTTCCAACGAGCTGCCGAGACTGAGAACTCATATTTCAGGAAGCGATCCTGGACCTTGCCAAGTATCAGGACAAACAGGTCCGTGTCAAGTTCACTGGCGGTCGCGAAATAGTGGGAATACTGAAGGGTCACGATCAGCTCATGAACCTTGTGCTCGATGAGGTCCGTGAACAGCTTCGAAATGACGAAGGCACGATACTGGATGAGACGAGAGAGCTTGGATTAGTGGTAGTTCGAGGACCTACGTTGGTCATGATTACGCCTGTGGATGGCGCGGAGGAGATTGCCAATCCATTCATACAAGCAGAGTGAGTTGCGCAAATACACAAAAGACGACTCAAGTGCACTCGAAGCAAGACTACAACAAGAGTATTCTGGTGCCTGGTTCTTGTACAATCTCATGGCTCTCCTGCTCGATCTCAATCGGAGCTAGTGTGGTCAAGGCGGAAGTGTTCACGAACAGATCAAGCATGATAATGAGGCCACTAGTACTGTGGTAGTGAGCCTCTGCTCAGCACAACGACTGTAGATTAGGCATTCAATCGGACATCGCTGTTGCATCAGGGGCCGTAGATTTCGTGCACACTGAAAAATAAAACGTTTCAAACACAACAATCAACATAATCAAATCCATCATACTACCGATCCTGATCTATTATGGAATCTTCGTGCGCATCTACTGTGTGAAGATTGCTGAAGTCGTCATTGTCGTTGGATAGAGGTATGTAATTGGCCCTTGGAACAAACAAAATTGCTGGTGTCGAATTTAATGATTTGCCGCTTCACGCCTCCACAAATGAACCTTTCCCATCTCGACCGACCTCGAGTTTATTGAAATCACGGTGATGTACTAATCGTGGCAAGACGGTCGTGCAGATACAAGTATGGCATCAGTGGTCGCAGCTGGTCTCGGCATCGCAGTTGCAGCGACTGCTGGCAAAATCGGCATTCGAGCATGGCAAAAGTACACGATACAAAAGGGCGGCGGTGCACTGACGAATTTCTACAAGGGGGGCTTTGCCAATAAAATGGACAGGACCGAGGCGAGTCGCATTCTGGGACTCAAGTAAGTCTCATTCGCCGTGTGCACAGACGATGAGAGGTGCTTACCGGGTGTAGTGAAAAGGCAAGTGTGACGAGCAAAAAGTTGAAGGAGGCGCATCGTCGCGTGATGGTCATCAATCACCCCGACCGAGGCGGATCACCGTACGTCGCCTCGAAGATCAACGAAGCCAAGGACGTCCTCGAGAAGTCGGGCGCTGTCCGAAACTGAGCTACGCCTTCTTGTGGGTACCGCAACACTCTTTCCTCCTCACTGGTACCGCACCACTCTCCTCTCTTCACTTTTGAGCATTGCGATTTCCGTACAGATATGCATAGCGATGGAATTTATCAATTTACAGTATGTACGTTTGATGTGCTATACGCTCCTCCCCAACCTCCAATCAGTGCTCGAGACGAACCTCAGAGCCTGGTTCCCAATCTGTGGCAGCCTTTTGTATGTTTAACCAGTACCGCAATTTCACGGCACTAGTCTTGGCATCCTGCCACTTTGCTTGCGAGAATAGGTCGGCGAGAGTCTTTAATTCGTTGTCTATCAGTTCTTTGGCTTCTTGCTTGACACCTTCCAGGTCAGCTTCGGACTGAGCTTCCTCAATCTGTTCTCGGGCGTCCATGACTGTCATGAGCACTGCACTGTCCGTCAACTTTTCACCCTCGGCAGCCATGTCGAAGCCATTGATGCGTAGTAAATACTCTGCTCGAGGCAAGGGTTGTTGTAAGGTAGTGTATGCCTTGTTCAGAAGCGAGGATGTCGATTCGGCGACTAATCGTTTCTTCTCGTCGTTCGAGAAGCGATCAGGGTGGACTTTTTGTTGCATTTTGAGAAACTCTCGACGCATGTTCCGGACATCTATGTCGAAACTACCCTGTGGCGGGGGTAGAAGTCCAGAAAAGTAAGAGTAGTACGAAACTTCTTCTGGAATCGGTGTGGGGGAGGAACAGGAATCACATATATGTGCCGCGAGACCATTGACAGCACCGCAGAATTGGCACCTCTTTGCTTTTTGCGCGTCCTCTGATCTCGGCTCCGTCGAATTTTGTCTTGTATGCTGAATAAGTGTGATGGTTGGCGAGCCACGGCTTTGGCGAAGACTTGACCTTATAGGTGCTCGAATGCTGACCGCATTCCTAGCCTGCCTGCCAACTTCACGCAGTATTCTGAGTGTACTGTGGACATTCATATTCTATGGATACAGCACCCTCGAGAGACACCTGGACGTCAATAAGAATGAATACGCAGATCTAGAGATGCGCATGATGAAATGATGAACTTCCAAGCCACGCTTCCGAGGTCCACCCGATAACATTCACAAAATTCAGAAACTGAAACTGAAACTGAGCAGTGGAACAATCTGTCTATTCCTGTTCGCAACTGGTGGTCTTTGTGCCCTTGCAGCCATATACCGCATCTCAGCAAGTCTACAGGACAGAAGCATCGAAATGGGTAACGGAGCAAAGGCCGCAGAAAGGAGAGCGCGAAATGCTGCGGACCAGAAGAAAGGTCCTTCATCACAACTGAAGTCAAACGAAGCCGCCAAGACGCTAAAATGCAAAGTGTGCTTTCAAAGTACGTACGCCAATGGAGTGAGACGTGTCAATGTTGATCCTCTATAGCTTTCTTGTCGACTGCAAAGCCACCGGAATTGAAGCAGCACACGGAAAATAAGCACGGAAAGACGTGAGTACCTTGTGGTTCTAGTCACTCCCAGCACTGACACCAATACAGTTACGAAGAGTGCTTCCTTTGAGCGCGGGCGAAAGCGCATTGTACATAAAGGCGGTCGATTGTTCTTACCCAGCAAAATAGATTTAGATGTGTTAAAATCGTAGTGAAGCCGAGAATCATGCCACCTGACAATTCCCAGTTTGAAGTGTTTTGTCTATGCTTCTTTCCTCATTTCAGATACCCGTCTCAGCACGGAACCTGGCGATTTATGAGTTTCTTACTCTAAACTATGTATCTTCACCTTGTGATATTGCTTCTTGACCTACACTTCAGCGAGTATACGACATATACGATACTTCCACCCATGTACATCACATCAGCAATTTGATGCTACATCATGGCAACAACTGGACACAGTCAGTACTTGAATTAGCTTCACTTTCTTTCGAAACTCCCTGATTATCCTCCCTGAAGTTGTACACTGTTGATAGATTGACATGTCTGCTGCGGCACAGACGGTGAAGCGTGCTCTGACCACGGCGGAGAGAGCCAAACTGGCGTCCATGTTGCGGGTCAACCACGCCGGGGAATTGGGAGCAAATCAAATATACAGAGGTCAGCACTGGGTGTTGTCGAGGACGGATCCCTCGGTCAAGGACACGATACAACACATGTGGGATCAAGAGATCCATCACTTGGCCACCTTTGACAAGTTGATTGCCAAGCACCGCGTGAGGCCGACTGCCATGAGACCACTATGGGAGGTCGGAGCGTTCGTGATGGGGGCATCGACTGCGTTGATGGGCACAAAGGCCGCGATGGCGTGCACGGAAGCAGTGGAGACCGTCATTGGGACGCACTATAATGATCAATTGAGGGAGATTATCAAGATGGCTCCAGGGAGCAAGGAGATCGAAGGACTGAAGGACGTCATCAAGGAGTTCAGAGACGATGAGCTGGAGCATCTCGACACGGCAGTCAATGATTGGGACGCAAAGAGTGCGCCTGCCTATCCTGTCTTGACGGAAGTGATCAAGGGAATATGTCGAGTGGCCATCAAGGTCTCCGAGAAAGTGTAGACGCTTTACACTTGCGCAACGACCTGGCTTCCATGTACTGGTTCTTTTTGGACAAGCGTCAGTATTGGTGATTCACGAATGATGATATGTTTATAGCACACGGCGAGCTAATTGTACTACGGAGCATGTAACAGAGATGAGAATTTATGTATGGCATGAATGCAAAGCGATGTACATGTCCAGCTCATATTACGGAGGTTAGCCTCCGAATCTTTACTGTACTGCTATTGTACTATTCAGCTGAATTCAACAGCCATGATGTAGATTGGACTGAGAAAGTATAGAGAGTTCTCGGAGCTCCTCAAAATAATCATAAAAGTGTACTCAATTCAAAATGACAATTTACAACGTTTCCTGCGCCAACAGCACAGTCTAGCCATGTCGTCGTCGATAAAGAAAGCTCCACGACTGAACCTTCAGAAGCTCAAGGTCCGCCCGAGGAAGGAAAAGAACGCGGGTCCGTGTGCTGCTGAAATGGCAGCCATGTTGGGCTGCTGGGCATCTCATGGCGATAACCCGGACGCAGCACAATGTGCCTCCTTTGCAAACAATCTCAAGACGTGCATGAATGACTCGGTATGCATCACTCTGTGGTTGAGTGACCTTTGGCTGATTCCGATAGACTCGGTTCGTGAAGAAGGACAATACCATCAATTACCACCTCGCTCGACTCGGTAAATTACTCTGAGACCACCACCCGGACCCTGCGACTTTTGAATGGCTTTCCCTCTGCTCGTCTTGTGTGTTGGTACAATCATACGACATTGGTGAATCATCACGAGCCGGTCGGTGGTGTACGAGCGACATGCACCATTTTCAAGCATTTGCAACATGCATCTCTTTAAGGAAATGTGAGTTGTGACCACAGGTTTACTCTGGACAAGTGCGCTCTGCTGCGCATCATCAGGCCGCCGACTTGCTACATGGTGCAGTGTCATACTGTCCGCACAGGACAACTTGTACACTTCTGGACACGTGGATACAAGAGACCTGAACAGTAAAGACTCATTGTCCAGTATAATCAACCTGGATTTTGTCAGGATCCTGCCATGATGTTTCTCGAGATTTCATCAAAGAATAGAATCGGTGCACAATTGGAAGCAAAGGAATCGACTCAGTTTGTATAATGCTTTACTGAAGTCTCTGTATAATTATGTAAATGATAATATCAATTCCTCGTCTCAAATATGAAAATTTGGTGCTGATCGTCCAGCTAGTATTGACTGGCGGCAGTTGATCTGTTCGGATCAACAGCAGCTCGAGAGCTCTCCAGATCTGGTCCCATATTGTGACCTTTCGCAGCGTAATCGCCGATTCCTGGTCCGGCGATAGCATCAAGCTTAGGTCCACCGGATCTGCGAATGTTCGGATTTCCAGCCTCGGCTTCCTCATCAGCAACCATGTGAGCTGCAGCGGCCTTTTCGTCCTCAGCATCTTGACCTGGCACGACAGTCTCGTAATGAAGAACTTTCATCATCTTGTAGAATCCTGCCGCCAACAGAGTTCCAAGGATTGGACCGACGTAGTAAATCCATGCGTAACTAGGGAAACTTCTTACTACAACGTCTGGACCAAGAGATCTGGCGGGATTGACTGCTCCGCCGGTATAATAGACTCCCACTAATTGCGTAATGAAGAGGGCGAGACCGATACCGACCGGAGCCAAGAAAGTCGTTTTCGATTTCTCCGCTGCCAAGAGGAAGATTGTCAACATGAGCATTGCGGTCAGGAACATTTCAAGAAACAAGCCGCGAACAGGACTCATTGTGCTAGCAAGTCGTGTGGTAATGTACAGCGGACCAGGCAACAGAGCCTGAATGATTGCTGCACCGGTGATTGCTCCGAGACATTGAGACACTGACAAGAGTGCGGCTCGAACAGGCGTTATGACTCCCAACAGGGCAAGACCAAGGGAAATGGCTGGGTTGAAGAGTCCACCACTGATTCGGAAAAAGACCCAGGCGTTGACTGTAAGACTGAAACCAAACGAGAGGGCAATAAATTGTAGTGAGGAAGTGTTTGGTGCTTGGGCGGTGGTAGCCGCAGCACCTCCGTTGGCCGTGGTGAGCGAACCAGTGATCGAAGTGGTGGGATCATTCGCAACCTGTGCGCCTCCAAAGGCGAAGAAGGTGAACAGGACTGTACCAACATACTCACCGATCATGGCAAGGATGTGGTTCTTTATCCTCAATTGATATTTCTGCGCCCTGGTCATGTATTTGTTCGGCGATAACTCTCCGATATTGGCAAGATCGTCGAAACTTGTGTGTCCATCGTGTCCATTGCTGACGTGGTTTGTGAAACTTCGGTTCGTGTTGCTTCTGATTGTGTTGCTGCGTTGGTGCAGAGTGCCGTCCAGTGGAGGTGCAACCGACCTGTTCACTTTCGGATCGTTGTAGCGCGGTGCATTGGTTGAGCTTGAGAAACTTTGTCCAGACAGTCGGCCGGAACTGTGAGGGCCATGGATAGGCCTGCTTGGTGAGTACTGCAGCGGGGCATCCATTTCCCGGCTACGTCGCTGCGAGCGTCGTTGACTGCCATCTCTCATAGTCCTCTTCATCGAGACTTGGCGCGAGCTGGTACTCATGTTCTTGTGGTGGGAATGCGAGCTAATATACAAGTATTTGACCGAGCAGAGGGAGGCTGGAATGAGAGATTAGACTCACACCAGCCTGACGTATGATCATGGTCGATGCGCAGCGACTGACGTATGTACCACTTCTAGAGCGTTTGATAGGTCGATATGCTGACAGTTCTTCCATGGGTGCACCGGAAGGATAACCGAAGGGCTTGTCTGGTTGGATCCAGGCCGAGCTTGCACGCCATGGCCAGTATTGTGTAGCCTCTCTTAGGGGGCGGTGGGATGAGATCTCCTCTCGAGGCGCCGCAGAATGTTACCACGCTCTGTGTTCTGAGGTTTGTTCACCTCTAAGGAGGAATGTCCTTAAGGATCAACTGATGCGCATTACGCATCTCGTAGCCACTGGTTGCCACATCCATCCCGCACCAATAGATGGTAAGCATCTGCTGGAAAAAGTTGCGCCGCCGCTACCACCAGCACCAGCCACGATAATGCAGGTTGTGTCATCGTGCTAACCCTTGCGACTTCTCCAAGTCTTCTTGTTTTCACCTGCAGTCCACGCCCAGTTGGTGGTGAAGAGAGGATGTTGCTGCGCCGCAGATACTTGTAGCACTCGAGACGGCATGGGTGAACCGCCCACCTTCTAGACCTGTGGCTGACCATCGAAAGGCCAGACAATTCTTTCCAGTCAAATTACTCGGGCGGGGGAGAAGTGGAATGACATCCACAAAACTCCTCTTCGATGACGACCGTATCCGCGCCCGCGCCCATGCACAAAAAATAGTCCTGCCGCCCTCGTACATTCGGACACAGCTCTCATCGTGGTTATCCACAGATCTTCGTTGGCAGATTCCTCCGATCGTCAGCATCTAAGCGAGGATGCCTGTCATCAAGAAAATCATTCGGCCGAAGGCTACATCCTGGCATCTATCGTGAGTGAATTTCGTGCCCATCATGAAATGACATGCTGATTTCTGTAGTCCAGCACTCAATGGTCCAGCTTCGGTCGCAATCAAAAACCATTTCGTGGCGATGGTTGGAGAGTACGTAGGGACGGTACTGTTCCTTTTCTTTGCTTTCGGTAAGTTTCCGATGGTGAGATCTTGTGGCGGTCACTGAACCGCACAGGTGGCACGAACATTGCGAACAATCCCGATCTCAAGGTAAGATCAGAGATACAGATACTTACCAGCACTCACACTAACTGGAAAAGGTCAATGGAGTGACTAGTACGTCGTCGTTGCTGTACATTTCATTGGCTTTTGGATTTTCCTTGGCAGTCAATGCGTATGCATATCCAGCCATATTATACGGGACATGACTGATTACGCCTAGCTGGGTGTTCTTTCGAATCTCTGGTGGTCTTTTCAATCCTGCCGTCAGCCTCGGACTGGTGGTAGTAGGTGTGCTTCCACCGTTACGGGGTCTTTTGCTCTCGGTCTCGCAAATTCTTGGAGGCATTACTGCAGCAGCGGTTATTCATGCTATCCTGCCTGGTCCTCTGGCAGTTCGTACTACACTAGGAGGTGGTACGAGTCGTACTCAAGGACTGTTTCTCGAGATGTTTCTGACTGCGATGCTTCTCTTCACAATTTTCATGCTGGCAGTACGTGAATCCAGGAAATTCCCAAGTCCATATATATTGACCATGTTTTAGGCAGAGAAGCACAAAGCTACTTTTCTGGCACCCATCGGAATTGGGTTGGCGCTCTTCATCGCAGAACTGGTTGGCGTCTATTATACCGGTGGATCGTATGTCAAATCAATGCGTGCCACTAAGCATGACTGACACGACAAGGCTCAATCCTGCTCGCTCCTTTGGTCCTTGCGTCGCGCTTCGAGAGTTCGAGAACTATCACTGGATCTATTGGGTAGGTCCTATTCTAGGATCGCTACTGGCTTCTGGTTTCTACAAGTTTGTGAAATTCCTGCAGTACGAAACTGTTGTCCCTGGCCAAGATTCCGATGTAGTCGTTGTCCAACACGATGATGGTAGAGAAGAGCACGTTGCTGTCCCTGCCGGAACCGTAATGGAGGGTGATGATGCCGCGAATCTGCCACCTGCAGACTCGACCAATCTGGCTATCACTGGTCCCGGTCTCAATGACCTCTTGGGCGAGGGCGCACCCGAGGATGTCATGGCCCTTCCATCCCAATCGGCCGCTCGTAGACTTGAGGCTCGTATCGCTGGTCTGGAACGAGGTAATTTGCAACGTGGTCAGTCTGACTACAGTATGCATAACATGATGCACTCCTTGGGCAACGATACTGCAACGGCTCGACCGATTGCTGGCTCTAGGCGTGCGACACAGCATAGGACTGGGTCTAGTGCAATCGTCGCGCGTGTCGCGCGAGCACAACAGACACAACAGAATATGGACCCATTTGCCAACAGTGCTGGTCTGATGCTACCGAGTAGTGCTGAGAACCCTCACTACAATGGACAAGCATTCAACAATGTATAAGTAAAAGCGTGACAGCAATATTCGAGGCTCCGTGTCCCAGAGCCGGTGCCATGTTTCGCATGATCAGTAAATAACAAGACAAACTTTCCTGACTTGATAGCTTCACGACCTCTTTTGATGGTGCAGGTGGTGTCGATGTTGTTGTCGGACTTGGTTTTGTGCCTGATCCTTCTTTGCAGGTACCTCTTTCTTAGCATTCTTTTGTACCTCGAGCCAGTACTCTTCTCGATATTGTTCGAATGCTTCACGAAATTGCATGGTACCTGCCTTCGAAGAGACAATCAGTCGCAAACCTTCTCCCGGTTTTAGTTGTCGAAACATTCTGAGCCAGCCTCGGTTCGTAATGACAAGCTTGACATTGTAGTGTCTCAAGGCTCGATTGGCTTGTGGAATGAATTTGCGAGGTTGGACCAAGGTATCGTGATAGAGTCCACTGAGATAGAAGAGCAACAATGTACTCAACCCAGCTAGAAGACAGACGCGATATAGAAACGACAGGTAGTGATATCGCGTTGTGCCTTGCCAGACCACGTACAGAAAGTATATGTTCCACACCACTAAGCAGACAAATAGGACTGAGGAATGTTAGTGCACTGGATTGAAGGAGCGTTCAGGCACCAGAAGACTTACAGGTGTATTTACGCTTGATAGACTTGAGCCGGAGATATTCCTGCCTGAAGCTCTCCTCGAAGATGAGCAGATCCACAAATTGATCTGCCTCACTCAGCTTCTTCTCCTTCATATCGGACGCGACCAGAGTGCCAAGGTACCGAAGCTCCCTTCTCTAAGTAGTGGATGACGGGGACTTGAGCAGGCGGACCAACGGACAGATGTACAAAGGACCAGCAACCTGCGGTGCCACAGAGCTGAGTTGTGTATGAGTGCGTGATCACGACGGGTGGGCAGGGCAGGATTTCCACGGAGGTTGGCGCGACCGACTTTTGTGGCAGAGAAGTTGAAGTCGCTTTTCCCGGTTTCGTGGAGCCTGATCGTCGAGGCGGCCAGAAATGAGATTTGGCTTATCTGATGGGAGGAGCTCAGCTACAGGAGGAGCAGACAGAAAGAGGAAAGTGAAGCCGCGCAGAAGCCGAAGCCGAGTCCAAGGTTTCCTCCTTGCTTTGTCATTGGCCCGCTGGCCTGGCTGGCTTGGCTGGCTGGCTGCTGGGCTTCAACTGGCTGATTTGCTCTGACTTGACCGATTGAACGGCCCCCGTTCCCCATGAGTAGTCTCGAGTGCAAGTTGACCATATCCGTTTACAATCCGCTTCAAAGGTGCGATCCTGGCAACTGTTCAGCGACAAGTGTCCAGCACACTAGATTTATGCACAGATTACAGTTATAGAGATTCCTTGCCGCCAAGAACGCTCGCCGACCACTATAGCAGTGTGACGAACCGACATGTCAGTGCGCATCAACATACATCGCGGGCAATATGAGTATTTTACGAATTTTGATATCGTACAAGGGACAGTCGAGCTCCATCTCAACTCTAGTGAGTCTGTCTCTTCAGTAGTAGTCAAGATCGAAGGCATCTCGAAAAGTTTATGTTACACCGAACCTGGAAGTGGCAAGACTCGCTCGAAGACACCGGTACAGGAGCTACATAAAGTGCTCTATCTGACCGAACCTGTCTTCCCTGACGATCAACTGAGGAAGACCTCGACCGCCAACTCATTTACGTTACCACCTGGCAAACACTCCTGGGCATTCAAATTCCAGATTCCGGTCAACAACGATTGCAAGAACGAGCTAAGGACTAAGCCTACAATCGGCAGCATCCTACAGGGACCACACGCTCACGAGCAGCGCCATGTCCAACAGATTCTGCCGCCCTCCATGAGCGGCAGTGATGAGGTTTGGGTCAGATATTTCGTCAAAGCTACTGTGATTCGACCCTCGATGCTGGCCATAAACCGTCGTGAGTATGTGCCATTCATCTTCCTTCCAATCGAGGCGCCTCGCGCCGAACCATCCTCAGGCAGTCGATCTTTCTTTGTTCGGCGACAGTACACTCTCTCCTTAGAGGAGGAAGGGCGGCGATCCAGTCTCAAGAGTTTCTTCACCGAAAAGGCACGGAAGGACGGTGACACAATTGCTCTCGAGGTCCGCATGCCCAATCCGCCCACGCTCGTTCCGGGTCTTCCGGTGAACATGGACATAATGGGCTTCTTCGAGTCGAACTTCAATGACAACCAGTTAGCGATAACCAAAATTGCAGTATACCTCTGCATCACCACAAAAGTCCGCGCCGCAGGACTCAGAAGAGCCATTGGAAACAGAATGACTTGTTTTACAGAGGACTTCAACGTGCCCTTCGTTTTTCACAAGGATCTGAACCAACCTGCAGCCATATTACAATTGATCAAGACTAAACCGCTGATAGTGGCGACCGACGTGGCGCCAACCTTTTCCACTTGTAATGTCGCTCGGACATACGAACTGGAGGTCGCTGTGACTGTGGCCAATACAAGAAACAAATCCCGGGAACTCATCGTTCTCAATTGTCCCGTAACGATTCTTTCTGGTGTTCAAGCTCCACCGCCGCAGGAAAACAGGCCCGCTCTGCCAGATAGACCCGATCATGGGTCGTCCTCGATGACCACCAGAGAGCCTGCAGGAAAGGACAATGATCTGCCGACATACACAGAAGCTGTCGAGGTTGGTGCACCATCCTCGAGACCGAGGATACCTGTCATGTCATCCGGGACGGCCCTAAGGACGAGGACCAGTTACCGGGTGGGTCAGGATTACTATGAATATCCAAATCACGACACTTGAGTATTGGAAATGCCGCGAATACCTGTGCGACAAAGAAGGACTATCAGCTAGGGACCCGGTGACTGTGCTCGGTGCTCAATTGGGCTTTCAGACCCAATCACGGTCGATGCCTGCCTGTTGTATTGGCTTGAGAGCGTCCTGGGCTTGTATAGGCTAGGCAATCGTTTCCTCCGTGCCACCTGCCAGAGTCATTCAGCAGGCAATCGATCTCCTGGTGATACGCAGGAATGGTGATGTAGGCGGGTCGCATCTGTCAGATCGGGGCGACGGTGGAGGAGTTGATTGTCCCTTTAATATATAGATCACACCGACCGATATACATACTTTCATGTCTAGGACGTTGCCTAATATGTACAAATCGTTGGGTAGATGCCAAGGTATATAGACAGAGCTTGATGCATGCTCAATCAAATCAAGTCCGTTCATCTGCCTTCTTGAACAGCTCCGCCTCATTTGGTAAACATTGTCTCTGGCCGACTCTTCCTCCTGACCTTCTTTGGGAGGGCATCGGCCGTCCCGTCTAGGACAGATTTGCTCAGGAGCCCGCTGACGAGACACAGACTGCTCCTCAACTCTGGGATGCCGAGTCTCCGCTCATCACTGCTGACGCCGAGGACTTCGCCCCAGACGGCGGCCTTGCCTGCTTTCCTGAGATACGTCTCGCTGTACGCCAAGAGTTCGAGCAGGGCGGGTGGGGCGAGTTTATCGACCTTGGTCAGGACGACCTGGAAGGGCACACCGTCCCGGGCGAGGGCGTGGACGAGGGCCTCGTCGTGCGTCTTGAAGCCATGACTGGCCTCGACGAGGAGACAGGCCCGCTTGAGCGTCCGCCTGCTGCGGAGGTACGTCTCGATGAGGGGACCCCAGGCCTCCCTGGACCGGTACCCGTACCCCGGCGTGTCCACGAGACAGACCTCCCCGCCGACAGAGAACCCATTGAGGGCCTGCGTCTGGCCCGGCCGCGACGACGTCCTCACCAGCTTGTGCCGTTTCCGCCCCAACAGCACATTCAGCAGCGTCGACTTGCCCACATTGCTCCGGCCCAGGAACGCAATCTCCGGCACGCTCGGCTCAGGCACGACATGCACGCTCGATGCCGACCACACGAACCGGCCCTCGTGCGCAAAGATCCGCTTCGAGGCCTCAATCTCCCTCGGCGTCGGAGCCAGCAGGCCGTCCCAGCGACGAGAGAGGACGCGAAGTGCCGGCCGCGCCTTTGTCTTTGTACCGTTCATCCCAATTCGCTTGGTCCACCGCCGGCAGATCTCGATTCAGTGAGTCGTGAATTGACAATCAGTCTGCTCAAGAGGTGATTGGAAGTGCAAGCATGTCGAAGAGGATGAATGCGAATAAGTCCAATGGATTAGAGCGATCGCAGATGAAACATTTCAGTCGATTCAGACATTTTGGTGATTGCACAATTACGCCTTTTTTAATCCACATCCCAAACGTTCAAGGCAGCACAAGCTCTCTGATGTACAATCAATCACGCCCTCACACAGAACGATAGGACAAGGGCACAGCAGGAGCACATGCAACATGAGAATTGTGGCATCTTATTTGTATATGGTGACAGTACTAAGGAGGAGGATCAAAGTATTTTTAAGCCTTGTTACCATCCTTCTTGAGGACTCCAAGGAAGGCATCCTTCTCAGCCTTGGTCTGGAATCGTCCATGACCAAACTTACTGGATGTGTCGATGAATTTGAGGGAGACGTTCTCAGTAGCACGTCGGTTGGTCTGAGGAAGGAGACCCTTTCGAAGGGTAAGGACTCTCTTCTTGACTCCTGGACACGATCCCTTGATCATGACGTAGTCGTTGTTGACAGTACCGTATCGGACGAAACCTCCAAGTGGAGTGATGGCCTTCTTTGTGGCATCGTAATCGGTGGTGGCATTGTCAGTACCGGCTGCACCAATGGTGTAGATCTTGTGGTTGACTGAGGTTCGGTGGTGGTAACCGTTCTGACCTGCACGAGCGACAGACCATTGAACGTGAGATGGATGCCATGCTCCGATACAAGCAACCTTTCGGAGACCCTTGTGTGTCTTTCGCGGCAATCTCTTGGTACCCCATCGGGTAGTAACACCCTCATAACCTTTACCCTTGGTGACTCCGATGATATCGATCATCTCGTCAGTCTCGAACACCGATTTGATGTCGATGGTCTTTTCGAAGTTGGACTTGGCGAACTCAACCTTGTCGGCGATGGATCCTCCGTTGACCTGAATCTCCATGAGGTGTGCCTTCTTCTGCTTGAGTGGAGTCTTTCGGACTTGGGTGTGAGCAAGCACTCGTACAACGGTACAGTACTTCTTGATTCGCTCGAGCTCTCGTGAAACTGGTGCAGCACCTTCGGCGTGCTTCTTGGCGTACTTGGTGAAAGCCTTCTTCTTTGACTTGTACCAGCTCTTGTAGAATCTTCGCTTGAGCTCATCGGAAAGGTGTTCGGCCCAGACGGTAGTCAACGATCGTAGACCTCGTGGAGTCTCGACGTATCCAACACATCCGACGATAACGACAGGAGGAGTCTCAATGATAGTGACGGCCTCAACGATCTCCTTCTTGTGGTTCTTGGAACCTGGTCGGTCGAGGTCTCGCACGATGTGTGTCATACCAGCCTTGTAACCCATGAAGGCGGTCAAGTGCACTGGCTTCTTGGCATCATCCTTTGGGAAAGACTTAACCTTTCCCATGTGTCGCGAAGCTCTCTTTCGAGGCAAGAATCCCAAGGATCCATGTCTAGGTGCCTCAAACTTTCGGTGAGACATCTTTCACAGTCAGCTTCGGTTTTGATCGATACGCTGTCGACTGTTATCGACACGAGATGACTCACGTTGTATGATTTCGATAGGGTCTATCGGGTGACTGGGCGTGGGTAAAGATGGGAAAAAAGAGAATGATGGTTCCAAGACAATCCCACAGTAAGGACGCTGAGCAGCCAGACTACGGAGGTGAAATTTGTTCTGATATTTTTCATCCTTACCCGCTTCTCAGCCAAATGTTTCTCGGGACGGTCGCTGAGTGAGAGCAGCCTACACCCGAAGATGATCCAGAGCTGAACAGTCTCGCTGCGAAGGAGCTCTCCTCACTGAGGCGGCGGCATTCAGGGCTTGTGAGGAGCCCAGCTCTACTTGACTCTGGAAGTGCGGGAGCGCAAGAGCCGGGACGAATCGCCTTCCCTGCATTCGTGCTGGCCAGACAAGAGGAGCGCCACGGGAAAGGGAACTGACTATGACCAAACTGTCACGGGCAACGTGCGATATCTCTGCCTCCATCTTTGACCCGAAACCCAAGCCCGGTGATCTACTGTGTAGCAGCCAGCTAGCCTAGCTTGCCCTGCCCCAGCTGCACCACTCACTACCTTCTGTCCACCGCTTCTTCAACGACAGTCTCCCCCTTCCTTGTCTCGACCATACGTTGCAAGGCTCACTTTGCAAAGGTAGAACACTGTTATAGAACAGAATAACAATGCCTCCTTCTGTAGGAAACGATATGGTGGTATGTCATTGATCGAGCCTGGTCCATCGTATGGGCTGCTGACAAAATTTAGCAAGCTTCAGAAAACACAATACGTCGCCCATCAACGAACCCTTATGGAGCCAAGGCGGCTGATTTCCTTTCGAACGTCTCTAACTTCAAGATTATTGAATCGACCCTTCGTGAAGGAGAACAGTTTGCAAATGCTTTCTTCGACACTGCCAAGAAGATCGAAATCGCCAAGGCTCTTGATGACTTTGGTGTAGACTACATTGAAGTCACCTCGCCTGCAGCATCAGAGCAGTCGAGACTGGACCTGATGGCAATCTGCAAGCTCGGCCTCAAGGCAAAGGTCCTCACCCACATCCGTTGCAACATGGATGACGCCCGTCTAGCCGTCACTACTGGTGTAGACGGTGTCGATGTCGTTATTGGTACTTCGTCCTTCCTGCGAGAGTTCTCTCATGGCAAGGACATGACCTATATCACCAAGGCAGCCAAGGAGGTTATTGAGTTTGTCAAATCGCACAACATCGAAATTAGATTCTCCTCAGAGGACTCTTTCCGCTCAGACCTGGTTGACTTGTTGTCAATCTACCAGGCAGTAGACAAGATTGGAGTCAACCGTGTTGGTGTTGCGGACACAGTCGGTTGTGCTAACCCTCGACAAGTCTACGATCTCTTGAGGACTCTACGAGGAGTGGTATCGTGTGATATTGAGACTCATTTCCACGACGATACCGGATGTGCTATTGCCAACGCATACTGTGCCTTGGAGGCTGGTGCCACTCATGTCGACACCTCTGTGCTCGGTATCGGCGAGAGAAACGGTATCACCCCACTTGGAGGTTTCCTCGCCAGAATGTACGTTGCCGATAAGGAGTATGTCATGGGCAAGTACAAGCTCAACAAACTCCGTGATTTGGAGAATCTCGTTGCCCAGGCCGTAGACATCAACATTCCATTCAACAACCCTGTCACAGGCTACTGTGCCTTCACACACAAGGCCGGTATCCACGCTAAGGCGATCCTTGCCAACCCTTCGACATACGAAATTCTCAATCCAACAGACTTTGGTATGACACGATATGTGCACATCGGCTCGCGTCTCACTGGCTGGAATGCGGTCAAGTCAAGAGCCGAGCAACTGAACCTCGACTTGACGGTGGAACAGGTCAAGGTGCTGACTTCACACATCAAGAAGATGGCCGATGTCAAGACTCTTGCTGCAGACGATGTCGATGTGCTTCTACGAATGTACCACGGCCACATTGGTCAAATCGATGGTGAGGCACTGCGACATCATCTGGAGGACGCAGCTGTCGCTGCTGGCCTCCAGATCGGAGTGTCCCAGAACGATATCGAGGCAGCAGCTTCGCCAGCAAAGAAGGTGAAGGTTGCTAACGGCTCTGCTTAAAGTTTGCGTCACTGGATGTGACGTTCCGTTCGAGGTTGCACACCAAAAAGAGGAGAAATGAATATGACATCTAGGAGTTTGGAGAGCAGCAATTTATTGCTTGTATAGTTTAGCAAATAGGCATGACAATGGGTTGAAACACTTGTGATTGCTCACTGTCGTGGATCTGCGTGCTGCTTTGTATGCCTACGCCAACACTACACAGAGCACCCTCTAGTACGAACTCCTGATCGCCGACATTTCGTGATTTCGCCAATAACCATATCATGCCTGCACAGGGCAACACACGACACCGTAGTGATTCCTGCTGGACGAAAAATGAGTAGTAGTACGCGATTTACGGACTTTGTGGTTGATTGCGTCCCCCGACATGCTAGGTAGTCTCGATCTGAGCAAGTGATTGAGTGGATATGAAGTGAAGAGCGCCGTCAATGTTTGGCATCACCCGAAAACATTCATGACGATGCCCAGTACCGGTCGAAGCTCAAGTGTAGTACAATTCCAGTGACATTCCGTTATGGATCTCGTAGTCTGCACTAGGGAATGGTCAACTTTCTAAACAACTCTGCCAGTGTGGGGAGACCTACAGCGTGATGTGGTCCTTGAATGTAGTGTACCATTTTTTGAGCACGATGCGGTCGCTAGCATGATCAATACGACGTTCCCATGGTCCGAGGATCAGAAACATACGAGGCGGTACCGGTCTGTGCTGCAATCATCTTCTTCAAGTCACCCACAGTGTCGTCTTCATCACACTTGACTCTAGATTTTTGTTAACGCGTGCGCGCAGCCAGGGCATGTGTGTTGAACTACCTGACTTTCTTGCCCAGCCGATCATTACAGATGACCTCAATCATTTCCTGCACAACCAATGACGAGTGAACTGAAGGGTGCTGGAAAGAGTGCTGAAGAATGAGATTCATCTCCAGAGTCATAAGTTTGGCATGCAGTCGTACAACTCGTTCGCGTTACTCCACTTTGCGAATGTGGTTCAAGAACTTTTGTCACTGGATTTCCTGAAACGTAAATTGTGAGTCAAAAGCAACAAGGCCATACGAGGCTTTTGTGACAGATCAAAATGCCGATGTTAGAGAATCCTAGCGACAAGTATCGAGCGTTCCCCCAAATACCGATAAAGAACAGGCAATGGCCCAGCCGGACAATCACTAAAGCGCCTCGATGGCTCAGCACCGATCTCAGAGACGGAAATCAATCTCTGATAGACCCTATGACTGGAGATGAGAAATGGGTCTACTTTCAAGTGCTGGTCGAGTGCGGCTTCAAGGAGATCGAGGTTGCCTTTCCCTCAGCAAGTCAGACTGATTTCGAGTTTGTGCGACGACTAGTCGAAACCCCAGGTGCTATTCCAGATGATGTGTACATCCAAGTACTTGCACCATGCAGAGAGGAACTCATCAGAAGGACAGTGGAGAGTGTCCGTGGAACGAAGAATGCAATCATACACATCTACAATGCCACCTCCCCGTGTTTCCGAGAGGTGGTGTTCAACGCCGACCAGGCTCAGACGGTGGCCCTTGCTGCCCGTTGTACAAGTCTCGTGCGAGAGCTTACAAAGGACTCGAAAGATCCAGAGATCCTCAAGACCAACTGGCAATTCGAGTACTCCCCCGAAGTCTTCTCAGACACGGAACCCGATTTTGCAGTAGAGGTTTGTGAGGCTGTCAAGGCTGCTTGGGGACCAACGGAGGACAACCCAATCATCTTCAACCTTCCTGCGACGGTAGAGATGTGTACCCCAAATGTCTATGCAGACCAGATTGAGTATTTCTCAACGCACATCACTGAGAGGGAAAAGATCAACATTTCGTTACATCCGCACAACGATCGGGGCTGCGCTGTCGCTGCTTCTGAGCTCGGTCAAATGGCCGGAGCAGACCGTGTCGAAGGTTGTCTCTTCGGCAATGGCGAGCGTACGGGAAACGTCGACATTGTCACTCTCGCGCTCAACCTCTACACGCAAGGAGTCAGACCCAATCTCGACTTTTCCGATCTCAAGAGCATCATCAAGACTTGTTGTGAATGCAACAAGATTCCCATTCACCCAAGACATCCGTACGCCGGTGATCTCGTCTTTACTGCCTTCAGCGGCTCCCACCAGGATGCCATCAAGAAGGGCTTCAAACATCAGGAAGGCAAAAAGTACTGGAACGTACCATACCTGCCCATCGATCCAGCCGACCTCGGGGCCACCTATGAGGCCGTCATTCGGGTCAACAGTCAGTCTGGCAAGGGTGGCGTGGCATACATTGTGGAACGCGACCTCAAGTTCGATCTGCCACGTAATTTACAAATCGCATTCTCGAGAGTCGTTCAGGCAGAAGCAGAAAAGGTCGGCAAGGAGCTATCACCCAACGAGATTGTGCACCTATTCAAAGTCGCGTACGGTCTGCTCGAGGAAGAGAAGGTCTTTGATCTCAAACACTACTCCGTGTCGGAGATAGCTAATGCGGAGGAACCCGTCTCGAGACAGTTCTCTGGCTTGATTGAGAAGGTGGGTGATAAAGAGTACACCATCACGGGACTGGGGAACGGTCCGCTTTCGTCACTCCTGGACGGACTCGCCAAGCAATTCGGATTCGATGCCGAAATCAAGACTTACAACCAACAGTCCATCGGAAAGGGCAACCAGACCACCGCCGTATGTTTCGTCGAGGTTAAGCGCACAGATGAGGTCGCCGAAGGGTCAATCTGGGGAGTGGCAATCGAGAATGACACTACTGCGGCTGGACTACAGGCCGTCATGAACGCCGTCGGGGGAACCATCGAGCGAGGCACCAAGCAACAATCCGGCAATGCCACGGTAAGCTGTTTTTCCCCATGCCACGAATCGATTATACTAATGAAATGACAGATTAGTTCGCGGGAATAAAAAAATTTCGTCCAAGTGTAGGTGGTAAATGTCGATAGCTCGCATCAATCATCATACCGACCTGCTCCGTCGCCATCATCGTCATCACCAACGTCCTTCAATGTCTGTTCCGCATGCCCGGACCCGTTTGAGCCGTTTTGATCGTCCCTGACCCAACTCATTTCGTGACGTGCGTGTCTGGCACTGAACAACTCTGCATCCCGTCTCGTCTTGAAAGTGACTTTGAGCGTATCGCCGGACTCACAATGTACCGCATCATATTCTGTCGAGGCCCGGATCTGTGCTTCCAACTCTGACGCCGGGACGAAAGTACTTTTTATCCGGATCGTCCGAGGCCGCAAGTCCAGTGTCCGTGGTCGAGTCGAGGGGTACGGTACAGATTTACCACGGCCTCGATACGAGCCGCCTCTTGCCCCACGCATCGAGCCTCGACCGGCACCAACGGGGCTGCGCAGATCGTCTGCAGTCAACCCCAAGGCGGCTGCTTTCGCTTTCAGTTCATTGAGTTGTGCTTCCAGTGCAGAAGTGGCGGATTGTGGAGCTGCGACTTTTGAGCTTGATGATTCGAGTTGACGGATTCTTGCTTGTTGTTCATTCTGACGTTGTTGCAGCTCGGCCTTCTGTTGTGCCAATTCGGCTGCACGTTGCTCCATGAGACGTTTCTTCTCTAATCGCTCCTCGTGCTCTTTTTGTTTTGCTTGTAATGCCTGGACGTCGACCTCGGGTTCGGTGCTCATACTCACATCTTCTTGTGGCGGCTTGGATTTGACTGCTTTATTCTTGTGCCAGAAGAGCTTGACAAACCTGTTGTTGAATATCGGTGCAGGGGATGTATAAGCCGAGTTTGCTGACTCCCAAGTTGAGAACTTGATGACAGCTTGCCGCCTTGTCATCGAAATATCGATGTGATCCATCGTGCCAAAGGTTTGAAAATAATTCCTCACAGACTCTTCGTCGAGCCTCTCCTGCGGAATGTTGTCCACCACGAGCGTAGACTTGGATGTATCGTATTCGGGTTTTTGTGAATTTTTCTCCGACTGCCTAGCGACTGATTGTCTATCTTTCGTCGGAAGCTTGTTCTGCACTTGATTTTGATAGGTTTCGCGTACATAAGGTCGAGGATTGGCCTGTGCCCCGTTTCCCATGGCGGAAAAGTTGGGATCGTACTCATGCAGATTCCTCTCGGGTTGAGGCGTTTTGTGTTCATATGGACAGGCGGCACCTCTGTGACAGAACCCTTTCTGTTCAAATGCAAAGCAGTGCTTACGTTTCCGTGGGATTGTCTGTGCTTGTTGCATATATTGCAGGAATACCGGGTCTGCCATCATTGCTGGTGGAGGCATGGGCATGGGAGGATACTGCATAGGACTTTCGCTCGGTGCCACAGCTTCGACAGGAACTGCAGCAGTAGACTTTCTTATAGACGTCGATGAACTCGCTTTGCTGTCTCCGTGGGTTTGTCGAGGCTGCTTCACATTCAATGCACCGCCTTTTATAAAAGTGCGAGACCTGATAGCTTGGAAGACATCGTCGACGAATTTGGTGGTATCCCCTCGTAGGAAATCGCTCAATTGCTCAACACATAAAGCATGTACCTGTTTTTCGCTCTGCTCATGTTTCAATAATGCGATACAGTACTCTGCAAGAATAGGAGCTTCGGCATCTGACACTTTAGAAAGGCGCTGCTCCAGCCAGGTCTTCAATGCAGGCTCATCATCGTCGCTGAAAAGCATACAGCCAAGAACTACAGCACTTCGGTGCTAGACTGAGAACTAATCGATTTAGCAAGGCTAGAGAGCAGACAACTTTTTAGATTCTAGACTACATATAAGAATGTCGCCGACGCCATCGAAACCTGTACCCATGCTACTAAAAATTGCGAGGAGCTCGTTGTACAATCCGGCTCCATATCTGCCAGGATGAATGCACTGCTTTCGAAAGATGGATCCCCGTAGGCGTATATACCACCAACCAGTTATGTTGTCAGCGCCGCAACTTCCGAACGTCGTCCAGGCCTATTGCTCGCATCGATGCGCGGCCGCCTATCGTTGCATGCTCATTCAATGATGGATTCGAGGAAGTTCCGTTCTGCAACGCTCCCAATTTCCTCATGAGCACTCGCTGCTTCTCAAGTGTTTCGGGATCAGAGTACGTGATACCTTGCGAGGCCGCTTTGATCCCATCGTTTCTTTCCAAGGTCTCTTCCATATCCGTAGTCATCATGACAGTAACGTTCTCGGTACATGGTAGTGTTGTTGCCCTACCGAGGATCTTGCGAGAAGTTCGGCGAACGGGTCCTGTATTGATCCGTTTCCTGATTTCGTTCATTTCACTAGTCAACTTCTGATTAGAGCTAGGAGCAGCACCCCTACGCGCATCGTTCTCAGTCTTATCAAGTCCGGGAGGAACATTCTCGTCATTGTCCTTCAATGGCAAAGGATATGATGACTCAAGCTGACGATTGGCCAATGTGAATGTATCGACGAGCCAGGCTTCGGAAACCACATGAACGCCTGCTCCGAGCACACGTTCATTCATAATGTGGCCGCCAACGTAGTGTGTCAGATCACCCTCTTCAGTGTTCTCTGCTAGCCGCGCGCCCATACTCTGTGCGAGATTAAGTAGCCGGCCGAACGCTTCACCACACGATCTTGCAATGTGGCACACGATACCCCTCAGTAATGTGCTTCTTCTCTGCTTCAAGGCAACACTTGCTACAAATGTCAACAGCCTGTTGATAAATACAGATCAATCTGCTTACCATCAATCCGGCACTGTGAACCGAGAATTCCATCAAGAGCATAGTCGGTGACGCCGACCATTTTACCTCGCCGAATGCATTCCCACAACCACTCAACCTTGATCACTCTTGTCCCATTTTCTTTGGCAAGGCTGAACTTACGGCATTCTCTAGTTGCCGCGAGCAGAATTGAACGCCCCTTCGTTAGTGTATCGCAATATATCGCTCCAACTTTCTTGATCAATTTTTCGATATGCATTGACTCAACCGCGGAGAAGCCAGAAGAGCAGATTGATATTTGATCCATCCGAGCGATCGGAAGCTCAGTCGTGAATGGTTTAGAAGTGAAGTATGTGGATGGCTCCTCAAGACGGTGTTGAGACAAACATCTCTCAAGCCAGAACTCAGTGACCATGTTTGCCCCGACCTTGGAAATTGGCGGACAACCATTTTGTGGCACAATGTGGTAGCCATCCATTGCCTCCGTGTCAAGTATGCGTCCTCCGTTCGAGAGCACAGTGCGCCGAACTATTTGATCCTCACGCAATGCAAAGCCGGTAATGTAGAAAGATAGCTGATCGAATATCCCAGCAGTCAAGTCATTCGACAGTATGTCAATCCTGGATGGAGGCATGACTTCCTGGTTCAGATCATGGATGTGATGACTTGGTAAATCGAGCTCGATAACAGGCAAGTCAACGCTGAGGTCTTCTTGCTGCGAAACCAATGTCTGTTGCTGGTTGACGGGATCACCATCAAGGATTTCTGACCATAATCCGTCGTCCAAGAAGGTTGAGTTTCGTTTGGTAGCTCGCTTCCTGGAAATTTGCTGGCCTTGAAGCCTTCTCCTCTTGTCGCCTGTTGTCTCGAGTTCGGCGAAATCTTCAATAAGCTTGGGTGCAACACGAGGTGGGAACCAGGAAGACTGGCCTCGTATTTCAGCACTGAGTTCTAGTCTGAAGTATTTCTCATCCAGACTAGCCCCGCGCTTTACACTTTCGTAAATCCACTCAACACCAACAATACATATATCGCATTGCCAAGCATTGACTGCTTCCCACTTTTTGCCCGTTGCTGATCCGGCTATAAGATGAGTGTTTTCTTTCGTAAGGTCGCCAGTATATTGTCCTCCGTTCTGAAGAACTATTCGCTCTATCTGCATACGGACATCAACATCCAAATTGGTGACACAAATACGAAGGCCATGGAAGATAGGCAGTCGACATTTGTCCTCGGATTCGTACAGGTTTACATCCTTGCCATTGATCCAGATTGTATGTATAGCCGGGATCCAATCGACCGTCATGAGTTTTATGTCAGTTCGATGCCGTGCTGCAAATTTGTATTTGTCGGTCTGCAGCCGGGCAACGATCAAATGCGTCACATCCGAGGTCAGGTCGGCCTGAAGAACAGCACCCATCTCCAGTGCATGTTGCATAATTGCTGATCGTTCTTCCTGGGTGACCGAGGTACAACATATGACTACATTGTGTAAAGGCTTCTCACTCATAGCTACCCGTCGAGGGTACTACTATGGTCAAGGACCGCCGTGCTTGACAACGGTAACGGCTGCCAGATGCAAATGTCAACGTTCTTGAATCGTCACAACTGGCGGCCGAGGATGATGGTATCGACTCATCTGGAATTCTCTGAAACATCGCGAATCTCTAAATTCGCGTCTGGCCAACTTAGAGACGCGATGGATCGATGTCATGGCGTTCAGGAAGCGGTTGAGCGGGCCGCAGGTACGAGGGAATTGATGAACAAGATATTAAGCGGCTTATCAGTGCTCCCCATCCTGCAGGATCAGCATCCCGGCCCAACCGACCGACCGTTCTAGGAGCGTTTGGGGGAGGGAACCGATGATGGGTGTCTAGACATGTCGAGGATATGGTGCCAGTCTAA
The DNA here is from genome assembly GCA_005281575.1 of Taphrina deformans. Classification (NCBI taxonomy): domain Eukaryota; kingdom Fungi; phylum Ascomycota; class Taphrinomycetes; order Taphrinales; family Taphrinaceae; genus Taphrina; species Taphrina deformans. The sequence continues at coordinate 304,860 of RHGG01000013.1, forward strand.
CATTGCTCGTTTCCAAGCTACGTATATCTCCTTACTGTCAATCTGTTATCGAATTCTACCAGTTCAACAGAACGTTCACTTCAAACAGCTCAATCAGAATCTTGGTTCTCCATACCCTCTGTGAGACATGTTTCGGCCCAAGACACTGGGTATCGCCCGAATCGTCACGAAGCAGCAGACACGAACATTTGCAGCTGCCGTCAGTCAAGTAAATATTGCTGCTGAGAAGAGCTACACAAAGGAGGAGATAGCAGAGATCTACAAAAAGCCTCTGCTGGATCTCGTGTTCGAAGCTTCCTCAATCCATAGACAGAACCACGACCCGCACGAAATACAGCTGTGTACATTGCTGAATATCAAATCCGGTGGCTGTAGCGAGGACTGCTCGTATTGCTCACAATCCTCTCGCTACAAGACGACATCGCCAGTCACAAAGTTGATGTCTGTTGATGATGTCCTTGTCAAAGCTCGCGAAGCGAGAGACAACGGCTCCACTAGATTCTGCATGGGAAGTGCCTGGAGAGACATGAATGGTCGTAAAGCCAATCTGAAGAGGATATGTGAAATGGTCACTGAGATCCGTGGCATGGGTATGGAAGTGTGCACGACTCTTGGCATGCTAAATGAGGCACAAGCAAAAGACTTGAAGGAAGCAGGCCTCACTGCCTACAACCACAATATAGATACGAGTAAGGAGTTCTATCCTTCAGTCATCACAACCAGGTCTTTCGAAGAGCGACTAAACACAATCGATAACGTCAAGAAGGCAGGTATCAAAGTGTGCTCTGGAGGTATTCTGGGCTTGGGTGAGAAGGAGGCAGACAGGATATCTTTCTTACAGACATTGTCTGGTATCAAGCCAGAATCTCTTCCAATCAACGCTCTAGTACCGATCGAAGGCACTCCACTCTTCTCGCAAAAGACAAAGCCTCTGCCTATACACGACATCGTAAGGACAATAGCCACTGCTCGCATTTTGCTCCCTAAGACTATCATACGCTTGGCTGCAGGTAGAATCAGTCTACCAGAGACTGATCAGGCAATGTGCTTCATGGCTGGAGCCAATGCAGTATTCACAGGCGAGCGTATGCTGACCACAGCCTGCTCAGGCTGGGACGAAGACAAGAGCATGCTAAGCAGATGGGGTCTTCGTGGTATGGAATCTTTCGCAGCGGAGAAAAAGCTAGCAGCGAGTACCAGCCACAGTACTTTCAAGGACGCCGAGACTGTCCGAACACTTGAAGCTTAGACTATTCGCCATCCACTTATAGAACATATACATATTTGTTACACCAATGAGACGCCATTGCTATGCTTGTGTCTACGTCTAGTACATGTATAGTGCGCCATATGCTTGCAATACTCGCAAGATCTTAGTTTACAAGGTCTCAAACAATTCGATTGGTTCTTCAATATGAGACCTTACGTGCTTGAAAATGGACAACGAGACATCCAGAGCTTCCTGAATACCTCGGCTCACCTGGACTTGCGAAATGCCTCGATCGTCCTTGCGTCCCTGAATACCTTCGCGTGGCTCGGCCGAGCTCAAGTTTTGCACGGAGAGGATCTTGCCGGATTCCGTGACCCCGACTAGATATCGACCACTCAACACGGCCTCTTCCTCTTGCGAGGCGTCAAAGAGAATATTGGGCCCGACAAAATTGACAAGGGTGAGTAATGGAACATGAGCTGCTGCCTTGAAGGGTACCGCATTGCCATAGTCATCATCGACATCAAATTCTCCAGCACCGAAGCCCTCGTCGGAAGCAGCCGGTGTAGTCTTTGGCAGTCTCGTGTCCAGCAAAGCAAGACGGACCGCCAGACTCATGGCTGGCAATGGACTCGAGCTGTCCTTGCTCAAGACCTGTCATCATGTCAGTAAAGTTCATGTAATCATGTTGAACGTCTTTACAATTGCATCGATGAACAATTCCCAATTCCTGTTGTGTGCAATTTTGAGTTCTTCCTTGTCTAATGCATCCATCATTTCCGTCATTGAACTCAGCAATGTAGTGGTCAAAGGATCATCATCTCTTTCTCCCTGTACCTCGACATGGTACTCCACGGTTGGTGCTTTGCACGAAACCACTTGTCCTTTTACGCCAACAATGATTGAATTTGATCCCCATGTGAGATGGACTGAGCCGAGACATCCAGGCAGGATGGATGAAGCATATGAGATTGGACGAAACTGAGTCAGGGATCGCGAGTCCGGCCTGATTGGAGTGGTTGAGGCGAGCGAGGTCTGAAGGTATGATAATTGCGGTAGCGATAACGTGGTCATGATCTAAGGAAAGCTATTTGGTAGCACAGTCAAGAATTTATCAGCTCGAAATGAACTTGGAGTGCCTCAAATGATAAAACCTGGATGTGATGTCTGGAAGCAATTGCTATTGCTCGAATTCCGTTGAGATTGAGCGGTCTAGCAGGCTGTACAACGTCTTGCGAGTGGTTTCCCTTGGTAGATCACCTTACTATACCTATGCGAACTCAAGAATTTATTCACCTGACCAGATCTGACATCAGAGAGCCTTGACTCAGCAATTGCTTGGGTAGCCAAGATCACTCTTCGAGAGGTCCAGTCTGCTCACTACCATGAATCTTGTTAGAAAAAATGATCATGTCGCAAGTGATCAGTCACGTGTATGTTTGATCATGATCAGTCAAATTTGAATGGTACAACAAAACCTGGACTAATCATGTCAGAAAGTATTGTTCTCAATCATTGCATTACTTTTTCTGCATGTCTCGTCGGAGTTCTCGAAACATAACAGCAGTGTTGAAACAGACAAAAGCACCGAATGCGGCCATCACCAAGAAGATCAAGAAAGAGCCTCCAAACATTGCTATCAAGTCAGAACTTGTCGAAGAAGTGCGGGGTAGCCGCACATCCACGACGATTGTAAAGGAAGAAGAGATCAAGGTGGACCCGTTGGTATCTCCTGTCCTACAAGATGCAGTCAATCATCTGTGTTCGGTCGACCCCAGATTTCATTCGTTGTTCCAACGGTACATTCCAAAACCGTGGACACAAGAAGGCTTGGCAGAGCCAAAGAACCACTTCAGGAGTCTGATCTTGGGAGTGATCAGCCAACAAGTATCTGGAGCAGCAGCTCGGTCCATCGGACGCAAGTTTGTGATGTTATTTCACGGTCCCGAGAGCATATCAGCAACTATCAATGTAGACATAGACCCCGAAGTCGAAGACGGGCCTGAAGCAAGGATCAAGCAGGAACCAGTGGAACAACCAGTACCGTTATCTACCTCAGCTCCAGCAAGTGCAGCCCCAGCCAACGACACTCTAATCATGGACTTTTTCCCATCAGTTGAGCAGGTCGCCAATGCTGATGTTATGTATCTCAAGTCAGCTGGTCTTTCACTGAGAAAAGCGGAATACGTGCAAGGCATAGCCAAGGCATTTCAAAATGGAGAAGTCAGCGATGAATTCTTCTCGACCGCCAACAACGAGACTATCAAGACCAAGTTAGTCTCGTTGAGAGGGCTCGGGCCATGGTCTGTGGAAATGTTTATGGTATTTATCATTTCCGCAACTACTTGGTGCATTTCTGACAGTTAGATGTTCTCGCTCAAGCACTGGGACATTCTTTCGCCCGGAGATATAGGCATTCAGCGCGTAAGTAGCTCGATCTGACGTGGTCCGTATGACTGATTTATCAGGGTATGAGCTATTTCGTTGGAAAAGACCCTAGGAATAAATCTACGCACAACAAGAATAAAGCACAGAAATATATGAGCGAAGCTGAAATGAAGGCAGCGACAGAGTCATGGAAACCTTTTAGGTATGCCTCAGCCAAAAGAGCGCATATGGAGCCACTCGATGACTAACTCAGTAGGTCCATTGGTTGTTGGATGATGTGGCGGATCGACTCCCCAGACTTCTGAACATAGTAACGATTCTGGCATAACTCCATCCCATGCGGGGCGACGATCATCTCCTGCAAATTACAAAATATTGCAGTACGGATGTCTACACGGTAATCGAAGTAGGCTGTAACTATGGTCGGCAATCTCTGCCTCCGCAGGTTGTTCTGGAAGTGCGTCAACCAGGAGAAGAAGATCCATCTTCACATGAGCTACCGCGGCCACCCTGAAATCTGTAGATTTGGCATCCGATCGATGGACTGAGGTAACCCCCTTCCCGGGTGCCCTCAAATGCTCCGCAGCCCGTCGGGAGGAAATCTAGAGCTTCGACACCAATGCTCAGCCACCAACATGCGTGGGCTTATTCAGCTTCGGATGTGGCTGCCACTAACTCAAGCTCTTCAGGCGAGAACTCGAGGATTGGGAACAGACGATTGGTGAAGAGGAGCGCCCAACGATATGTCTGAGTTCCGAGGTCACTTTTTGTCTTGCCCGTGCTTGGAACAGGCCCCGGCTTGGGCTTCGACTTTGTGTAACAATCGCAACGGATCTGCGCGACCGCACGGAACAACAACACCCGAGAAGGTGCAACGTCGTGGGACGACTCAGCAAATGCTGTGCCCAGGCGGAGTGGCTCAGAGAATAGGCGAACCGCTATCACCGTAACTTAATCCCCAGATTGCTCCCCCAGATCCAGGACAACCCCAAACCCTCTTGGTCACTCACAAAACCAGACCATAGACTATTGTGGCAAGGTTGCAAAAAACCCTGTACCTATAGTCATCTTCCTTACTCGTTTGAGTAATCTTGGTGACCTTGCGGTAGTCTGACGGATCCATCATGGATAACTGGCAGCGTTATCAACCTGGACTAGATGTCTCTGGAAGCAGTTCAGACAGCGAAATAGGTGCTGGAAGAGAAAAAGTGGCTGACGAGCGTCTCGAAAGAACTACCACTGGTGCTACGCAATACGACCTGGAAAAATCACGTACCGGCCCAGACATTCAGAAAACAGCGACTGGTCAGGCTCAAGTTGGCGCTGACGACGAAATCCCAAAGATTGAATTGAAAACATTCCTCGCATGCCTTGCAATCAGTTTTCTATGGACTGGATCGCAAATACCTCTGTATATGTTATTGGTCTGCATCGACTACACCCTTGCTGATATTGGTGGAGCAGACATTCAGATCTGGTATGTTCTTGGGCCTCTGCTTGCTTTGGCCGCAACCGCGCCAGTCGCAGGAAGTGTCTCGGATATCTTTGGTCGACGATGGGCAGTACTCATTGGTGGTATTGCACTCATCATTGGTCTCATTCTCATCGGTACTACTCAGACGCCTGCACAGAATATTGTATCGTTCCCGTTCACTGGTATCGGCGCTGCTCTTTTGGAGATCAATGCCTTGGCTGCCGTGAACGAAATTGCGCCAAATAAACTCCGTGGATTCTACACCTCGATGTTGACATGGACGATTATCCCATTTGCACCACTTGGAATCTACGCTTTCAACGTGTCAGTTCATTCTACATGGCGATGGAATGTATGGATACCTTTGATTTGGGTTGTGATCGGCCAGGTCATGACATTCATCTTTTATCGCCCACCTGTGCGCCTGTACCATGGTCACACTGAAAGCATGCGTGAAAAGCTTTTCAGAATCGACTGGCTCGGTTTCTTTTTATCTCTTGCGGGAACTACATTGTTCCTCTTCGGACTCGGAACCGGCGGATATTCCTCCCCTTGGAAATCAGCTCAGACGATCGTACCACTCATCCTCGGATTTCTTTTGCTTGTCGTGCTCGGATACTGGGAGAAGTTTGCTCGAAACCCGTTGTACCCCCCTGGAATGTTCAAAAACACACAAGTATTTGTCCTGACACTGGTCATCACTGCGGTGGCCGGTGCCAATTTCTTCACAATCTTGATTCTATGGCCAAAATACGTGATCACAGTGTTCCGATTCGGGCCCACACACGCAGGTCTGCTCATCTTTGCACAAACCGGAGGAGTCCTCTTTGGCGCCGGTTTCTTCTCCTACACAATCACGCGCTTCCAGGGTGCCATTCGTGGTCAGATGGTACTATCCTGTGCTCTGATGATGGCGGGCTTCGGTGCTCTGGTGGCGGTCGATCAGAACAGACCCACACTCGCCGGATTCATGGTCACGATGGGCGCTGTCGGGGTGGGAGGAATCATCATTCCTGCGTCCGTCATCACCCAGCTCTGTACACCGGATGAGTACCTCGGAACCGTGACGGCACTAACATTTGTTGCCCGAGTCCTTGGAGGTGCTATCGGATTCACCATCTACTACTACATCCTGAACTACGATGCCACCAAGCTGTTTGCCGACACGACGAACCCGCAGTCACTGAAACTCATCACCACCTTGTTCGGGGCAGGCTTCAACAATATTCCCCAGATCACAAAGATCTTGAACGAGTTTGCCATTTCGGACACAAAGTCGCTCCTGGCCACGCCAGGCTTCTCGCAGGCTTTGTTGGACCGAGTCGGTGTCTTGGCACAGCCAATCTGGGCACAGGCCTTCCAGAATGTCTGGCTCGTCACTCTTGCGTTCAGTGGTCTCGGTCTGATCTGTTCACTGTTCCTGGGAGATGTGAAGAAGTACATGACAAATCACCGGGCCGTCATCATTTGAACCGACAAGCTCACACAACAAGCCTGGAAAGGTTGACGTTCACCGACACTTGATACACTTATACAATGGTTGTTTAGACCCTTTTAGCTGGTAGCTAGCTCAATATAATTTATTTCATCTATCCACTCCTAATCGTCAACGACGTTGTGCAATCTGCGTATGTCGTGTCGCCAGGCAATTGTGTCTCTGGCTCCTTGGCGCTACAAGGGAATCAGGTATGGCTGCAAATAAGGACAAAATCGCCATCGTGTAAAGTTCATCTAGACGTCTGCGATGGACCAAGACTACTACGTCCTTGCAGCTCTACCGACCAATTCTTTATCAAGCCCTATCGCATGGTCAGCTCAAAGTTCCAATGAACGCACTGGTGATGGCTGGGGGCCGTCGTACCATCGTAAGGATACGTCCTCCTGACTGCTTGCAGAGGCGTGAAGGTTATATATGTACCACCCACGATGCCGAATACAGCAGTGATGAAGATGCCGATATGTAAGAATGCGGTGGCGGGCTTGACGTGTCGGTGCACGTCCGGGCTGAAGACGGTCAAAACGTCGTCCTCTTCGTGCAGCTATTGCGACTGTCAACCGATGCACCTACAGAGGACGGAGTGAGCGGGCCTTACCGTTTCACCAAAGTTTCTCCTGCTCTGTTGGTCGTCATATTTTTCAGTCTCTGATTTGGTTTGTCGGTTGATGGCGGGAACATTTGTCGGGTAATCGCCAATGTTGGCAGATTGGTCGGAAAGGAGGGAGACGGATCGTGTCGATGAAGGGACGAGTCTCTGCGACGATGATCGAACGGTCGGCAATGCTCTCAGGGCAGAGAGTCGAAACATTTTGGAGATCTATAAGTTGCGGAGATCCAAAACGTATGAGACAGAGATGTTCAACAGGTTCTATGGAGCTGGCAAGGGGATGGAAGAGACCACCGAACCGAGCTACAGGTGGAGGTCGAGTGCTTGGAGAAGTCGAGCGAGAGTGACCCCAAGTGGAAGCGGTGGAAACCCTGGGCAGAAGAAGGGCAGAAGACAAGCGGTTGCCATTTTGATTTCTGATTTGGGGATTTGACTTGACTGAACGACTGACAGACTCGCACCAACTCAGGCTCCTCTCTTGTACCACCCCCTTCTTCTCCCTCTCGACCGCCCAACCGACCAACCATTCCCAAACAGTTGATGCCAGACCCTTGACATGTCTCGCACAATCCTTCTCTGTTCATATACACACTTGTAACAACACCTTCTGTCCATCGCGCCTTATCGTCACTTTGCGCTCTGGTCTTCTTTATTGGTGATCGGCACTAATCACATTCTTTCACAACACGCTCTTTTCGAATCACTAGCTGCATCCTTCTTCGACCTCATATACTCTCATTGAGTTTCAATAAACCGCACATATATCACCCTTCGATTCTTTCGACATTGGAACCAGTATAATTGACGAGCGCAACCACGATCTAAAGCTTCGCACGTTTTGTTTCTAGTTTATGCAAGCTGCCACGAGTCTGCCACCCATCGTCGAGCGCATCGGGACACTTTCGTGTTGCTGTGCTAAACCAAATTGTGGGTCGTCTCTCAACAATAAGGCGATCATGATCCAGCTAGAGAGCGACCTGCGGATGGCTGCAGAACTGGGACAGCATCTCCTCAAGAGACATGATGATTATGTTGTGGAGGTGCAGAAAGAGAGACAGGGCTTCCTGATTGACATTGAACGACAAAGTAACTTTGCAAAGCTCGTGGACGAGCTCGAGACAAACAACCGTTTGCTCGAGCTTCAGAATGAGCAAACCATGCGCGAGAACCTGACCCTACTGAAGCGCCTCGAAGACCTCAATTCATCCCTCAATATTGCAGACACGCGAAATCATGAACTGAGAACGAACCTTCTCGATGCTGAGACTACAGTCGGAAGGCTTTCCCACCGTGCAACGAAAGCGCAAGGACTAGAGGCTCAAATTGCTACAGCTGAACTTGAGCGGGAGGTGTTGGAAAGGGACGTTGCTGCATTATCCGTCAACAGTCATCAAAGTGATGTTCGCTATCGCAAAGCAGAGAAGCGTATTCAAGCACTTCAAAGGCAGCTCGACACCATCGCAATCGAGGTGCCCGAACTCAAACAGCAATCAGTCCTATCCAGAGCAGTTGAAGAGACGACACTTAAGGCACCAAGCAATATTTCACGCTCTGATGTGCTCGAAGATCATAGTGTGCTTGAGACTGTCGATAGTCTGGTCCTGAGCAACACGAGTTTGGAATATAACAATGCCGAGCTGCAGCGCGTATTGGCTTCCGCCCAGGATGAAGTCGTCATGCTGCGCGAAAAATTAGCAAGTCACGAGAGGACCCGTTCGACTAGTTCAATGATCGACAATGATCGCGTGCCGCGCAAATCTATATCACAGGAACTTCATCAACACAATCACTACCACTATCATATTAAAAAGCCGCTATCGAAGCGAGACTCATTGAACAAGGAAACTCCAACCGCCAGGTCCAGATCTGCTACCGATCCGAGACAGACCAAGAGCACCGCATCGACAGCAAGTCATGGTCGCCTGAAAGACAGGGTACGAGAGCCAGAGCCAGTGAGAACCCCCATCAAGACAAAAACCCAGCTTGGCATGGTGAGTCCGCCATCCACAAAGAAAAGAAATCGAGACTCTGGCTATTTCTCCTTCGCATCAGAATCCGGCAGGGAGAGGTCAACGAGTTTGACATGTCCTGTCTCGCCGTGCTCGGAAATGTTTGCAGATATGATACAGACATCGACACCACTGCTGAGGAAGCACCTGAGATCAAGTTCGCATGAGAGTATTTTTGTGCTTCAGAACAACATGCTTTCACCACTCCCGCATGCTGAAGGAAAGAAGGATCTTTCTCCCCTTCCTCCAGTCACGAGTACCCCATCAAAACAGGATTTGATCAGCCTTGAGCTCGATTCCTCGAGGACAAACCATCCTGTCTTACGGCACTCAACTTCTCATGAATCGGTCCTGGACACGAGCGAATTCAGCCCTGCAAGGCAAACATACCCAAGCAAGATAGACGCACTGAGACGTCCTTATCCTTCCCCTCTGCAGAATGCAGCATCTTCGGCAACCGTCAGCGTCACCTCTGCGACTGCATACAATTCTCGTTCCGACTCAAATGTGATGGCGAGTCCTCGAGGCAAATCCTATACGGCGCTCAGAAGCGCAGCTGCCGCACAGAAGCTGTCACCGTCTACAACCACCAGCGCCCCGCCTGCGGCTACTGCACAGTTCTGGAAGAGAAATTCAGACAAGACGGTTCCGTCAGTGATGCGACCCGCACGCACGTCCTCTTCCCGCTGGACCTCGTTGGTTCCGAGGTGGGCTTCCGGTGGTGACCAGGGCAGCGCGGCCCCAGCTCAAGTGGTGGGGAAACCGCCAGCAGAGGCGGCCAGCATCGACCACGGGATGACAGCACGGAGGCAGAGGCTCGAGCAAGGACCAGCAGTCTCTCTGTCCGGAGTCGAGGAAGCTCTCCTTCGAGAGGCACTAGATCTGTAGCGGCGGCTGCTCGCTACCATGTGTACTGCTTGTCAGAAAGCTTGTTTTAGCCAGTACTGTAGGAGTAATCAAGAAATGGTGAACGGGCGGATGCGATGATGGTGGGTGGACCTGTAAGGGGCTGTGGATCGGGAATCTGGAGAAATTGCGACACTCCACCATGGGGGACTACAAGCAGATGCGGCAGGCGTACGGGACGTGTCAATACAGGGTCAGAGACCGGGGGGCAGAGCGAGATTAGGGAAAGGTCGCGAGACAGGGACTACAGATGACTTGGCAGGATGATGAAACCAACCACCGCCTTTCGAGATTGTCGATAGCAATCATGCGTGCCGCAATGGAAAAAGTGACAGATGGAGTGACATGTCCCATGGGCCTCGGGGGGAGATTCCCAGTCCGGGTTGGGGGGTGGGTGCAAAAAGGTGGATTCACTCATTCCCTCCTTTACCCACCCACCCACTCACTCACTCACTCACTCCTTCTTTCACCTGCTGGCCCAGCCTCTCTGCCCAAAAGTGCGCTTCCTTCTCTGCAAATCGAGTTGGCTGCTCGTATCTGTCGTTCATCTCGTTTTCCCAAATTCCCGTGCGCACACACTCTCTCCCTCTCCCTCCCTCAACAGGTGGATACTAGCTGGTGCGAGGTGAGGTGAGGTGAGGTGAGGTGAGGAAAAAACACAACCAACGAATCCGGAACTCGGCACATCTAACTTCGTGCCTCTACCGTACCACCCATCGCTTCGACAGAGCGCATTTCCATTGTCGCCCTGCCCTGCTCTGAACAGCAACCCCTTCCTGAGACAGACAGACAGACAGACTGGACCGGGCTCGACATGTCGTTCCAGATGAACGACCGGACGTCATTTTATTATCACAGGACAAATAGCGGGTCCAGCGCGACGGATCTCGATCTCGAGCCGCCGCGGACCAGGATCGCGATCGCCGTGAGTCGCCTCCGAGGGATACTCCTGCCCTCTTGTTCTTGTTCGGGCAGCGACCGGATGGGGGCAGGCCCGAGTGCTTCGAGACGGGATGCTAATGTGGCCCCTAGTGTAACCGTTGCCGAAGGCGCAAGATAAAGTGCTCCGGCAGTGTGGATGGGGGGTCGTGCGAAGGATGTACCCGGGCAAACGGAGTCGAGTGCGTCTTTGCAGACAGACCGCTGCCGACAAAGGATACACCATCGTATTATGCCAGCGGCGACAGCAAGAGCAACAACAACAACAACAACACCACACCGACCTCGACACCACTGCAACCCCCGGAACCGTCGCGTTCCGCGAGTCTGCCGGTGCAGACGGTGCATCGCCCTGCCGTCGAGAGGCCCTCGCGGTCGACGGCGGCAGTCTCTAGACTGTCGGGGGACGCAGGGTCGGCCAAGGTGACCTCGCCCACACGCTCGGCCGGGACGGCCTCGCCGACAATGTCGTACATCATGTCCCCGCCGGGAGCGACGAAACGGCAGTCCCTGAGCGCGGCCTCCCATCCCTACCAGCGTCCCAGCTCGGGTGGTGGCCGAAAGGGCTCGTCCGATTCCGTCTCCTCCAACCTGTTGCGCTACTCTCAGTCGCTCATCCAGGCACAGGCGCAACAGCTGTCGGGACGCACGCAACCGCCCGTGGCCCAGTCGAGGGCGGGCTCCTGCTCTGGTCCGACTTCGATGCCAAAGGCCTACAACTACATCAACATGGGCGCCTCCTCCTTCCAACTACAACAGCCCAACTTTCGACAGCCCGACTACAGTCGTGGACCCTCTCCCGCCATGGCTGCCGATTACAGCATCCCGGCAGACTATCACACCCCCGGTGCGGGCTACGGCCTGAGGGGCGCAGGCACCCCGGACTCGGTCGCCTACTCGCCCGTCTTTCAACCCGGGATGTACCCCTCGAGCACGCCGGAACTCGTGTCGTCCGACTCCTTCAGCACCGTGGACTCGACCTCCTCCCTGAGCCTCCACACGGACCTGCACACGTCCATGGCGGCACAACAACAACAGCAGCAATTGCAGCAGCAGCCACAAATCGGGAGTCTGATGCCGTACATGAATCAGGCGTACCCAACTCAACAACAACAACCGTACATGACGCAGTCACCGACGTACCTCTCGTTCGACCTGCCCGCAAGTGGGATGCAGACGATCGATCCGAACCAGTGGACGCCGGGGGTGGACAAGATTGCGAACCAGTGGTTGCAGTTTAGTCCGCAACAGACTGGCCAGTTTTTCTAGTCTCGACCCCATCCGTCGATAGGGACATGATGGGGTTCTTTTTTATTTTTTATTTTTTTCTGGTTGGTGGGTCAAGGGGAGTCAATGTAGATTACGGTGCGTCATGGTGGGGGTAAATGGGTAATCACTTGTGTCTGTACGTCAAAAATTGTAAGAAAATCTCATTCAGGACTCGTCCGTCCTGTCGCCTCGCCGTGCCCTCTTCTCCGACCGCCGTCTCTCCTTCTCCGCCTTACGGTCCCGGTTCCGCAGAACCGGTGTCTCGCGTGCTGCCGTGGTGACAGCCTGTGCGTCGGGTTCACGCTTGCCTTGTGCGGCCCCGTCGTCCTTGCCGTCCTGTGCGGCTACTGCGGCGTGGAGGGACGGGGACGGGGACGGCAGGTCGAGGAGGGAGCCCTCGACGGAGAGAATGTTTGCGCCCTTTTTGACGCCGACGGTACGTAGGGGGAGGATCTGGTTGAGTGAGAGGGTTTGGCCGTCGTGACTGACCCAGTGCCCTTCTCCATCACGAGCGCCGTCCTCGGCGGCGGCGTAATGGTGGTGGTGGTGGTGAAAGGACCAGGAGGGGGGGATGAGGTGGACGGGCACGCTGGCGTTGAAGGTGCCGAGGAGGAGGAACCCGATGTGACTTGGGCCCTGGAACGTGACCCGGCCCTGGACCACCTCGTCCCGACGCGGCCGCCAGACGAGGGTGTCGAGGGAGACGCGGACGGCGGTGAAGGGGGACTCCTCCAGGACCCGGCCGCACGACCCCTCCACCCTCACGTCCCGCCAACCCATCAGGATCCCCCTCGCCGGCGCGAGGTACGTCCAGAGCACGTCGTCCAGTTGACGCGAGATCCCCGAAACAGCGTCCGACACGTCGCACGGTGCCAGGAGCAGCGTCATGGTGGTCCGGGTATGTTGGTATGCGTCCTCGACCTCCACGCCCGCCGACCCCGACGACGACAGTGAGCCGGTCTGCAGTAGGTTCTTTGGATTACTGTACCCTTCCCTCGTGTCCGGCCCCTCCCCGTTTGTCGTCGGTGCTGCGGTAGCCGTGTTGGTGGTAGGATCAATCTGTGCTGATTCGACTCCTCGTGCCGTCCCTTCACCCATCCCGTGACGGCGTCGTTTCGATGCAGAGTCTGCACTCGGCGACTCCAATTCTCGCTTTGCAGTGACCGACATGCCGATGACGCAGGTACCCTGCCCGCAATGCGTCGATGCGTGTCCTGATGTGTTGCAATGCAATGCGATAATGCGATGCGATGCGGATGATTGGATTGGGAAAGAGTAGTCTGGTCCAATGTGCCATCTGTGCCTGAGAATTGTCGTCCGAAATCTTGAGTGTGGCGCAAAACTCCACTTCCGGCTGTTGTCGTCGTCGTCGTTGTCGCGCGTGCGATTCGGATTTCTTGTCTCTATTCATCGAGACACGCAACATATCGCCTGTCGGTGCCGCTTCGACTCGAGTGAGCAGGAGCAATGTCTGCACTCTTGTCTTTTGCAGGATGGTCCTTTGTGCCGAACCTGGCATCCGGCTTCCTCCACAACGGACTATCACAACTCTTTCCTGCAAGCATGGCAGCACCCGGCACGGTACGGTACGCGCGGGACAGAAGGATCATCTACGTGGTCGTCGTGCTCTCCTACCTGGCCTACACCCTCTACTCCGCTTTCCTCTCCATCGAGCCAAACTACTATAACTATCTACTTGTCCCGATCGACGTCGAGGAGAAGCAGCTGAGGAGAGCATTCAGACGAGTCTCCACCCTCCATCATCCCGACAAGGGTGGAGATGAGGCCCTCTTCACCTCACTGCGGGCAATGTACGACACACACGAGATTTGCCTATGATCGATTCGGTCCCCAGGCCAGTACCTGGCCGAGAGCGACACTGCTGAGCGATCAACTCTACCGTGGCCTGATGTCTTCGGTGCCATTCTACGTCGGGTCTGCCTTCTTCATTTCCGTGCTTGGTTATGTGCAAAACAGTCAAGCTATATACTGGAGAATGTTTACGCTGCTGACGCTGGCGTGCGTCAACTTTATGATTGTCACGAGTTCCAGGATCCTGCCAATCTGTCGAATTCTCCTGCCACGCATGGTGCAATTTCAGCAGACTTCTCTGCTTCAATCCGTCTGTGTGACGATTCTCATCGCCATCTCGCAAGTCGGCCCGATGCTTTTCCCTCCGCAGCAGAATTCATTGTCGAACGAAGCTGTGCTTACAGATATGGCAGTATTGGCGAAATTGTGTAACGCGGAAGCATCACAAGCTCTCCAGATGAACCACCTGCCATTTCCTCGGGGAAACACAAAGACCGCCGAGTTGTACCAGAAGACTGCCGAGTGGATGGTACAGGCGAGGATCGACCAAGATCCCGAGGTTGCTGCTGTCAGGCAGCAATTACTCAATCCTGCAAACTCGCATGGTTGATCAATTTTATATCGAAAATCATTATTGTGCAGTCCGGCCAATAGAATCTGTCTGTACGCTTTCTGTGCTCAGAACCGGAACATTCAAGACCATGTTCCCGACAGCTTTGCATGAAAGCATTCAACCTAGCACATTAGCACCGCGGCCGGCACTGCAACACGAACGTACGTTGCCTGTCTCCGCACCGTTGCGGCAATCATGACTCTTGCCATGGGATTGCTGGTCAGCAGTCTCTTGAGAGTCTTGCATAGAGACTCCAGGACAGACTCATCATAAGTCACATCTGCACCTAGGATGACATCAAATGGCATCATTTCAAGCTCGTTACCCTCTCCAAACCACAACTTTTTACAAGAAATTTTATCCTGCTCTCGATTTGTCGTGACGTTGGACTGCATGAGTTCAACCATCCTTTCACTTCCGTCCGTCGAGACAACATGTGAGGCGCCCAATTTTGAACTCAACAGTGACAAGAAGCCTGTACCGGCACCTAATTCGAGGACTGATTGTGAAGCAAGCAATTCCGGTTGTGCCAAGAGGAGATCACCTAGGGCCAGTGCTGCCTCCCACGTCTTGTGGCCAGTCGTGCCTTGGGCCACGAGGACAGACGGGCTCTCGTAGACTTGAAAGGACTTGTCCGGTCGGTAAAAGTACCGTACTGGGACGACCTCGGCCGAGCTCGGTGGTTCCACCACGCCAACGTGCCTCTGTGTGGTGTTCGAGGGCCCACCATGCTGGACTGTGACAGATGTGTAGTACTCGAGCAACACTTCCGAGACCTCGACCTGCATCTGCTCCAACGCGCGAATCAATAATTTGACGATCGACTTGCGGTACGTTTCAGGCACGGCCAAGGTGACATCACTGGGAAAGAGGATGGGCTCGATCCGGTCCTGGTAGTCGCTGTGTGTGAGCAAATGTACCTGTTCCTTCCGGGCGAGCGAGAAATTCCGAGCTGGTACGAGTTGATGGTATTGACATTTGAATGAATCCATCAGTGCCTCCATTGTCCCCACGAATGAATCCTATGGTTTGTCTAAGAATCTTTACGTATGTGCATGAGAAGCCAGTTGTCCGTCGCAGAACCGTCACAATCGAGGGAGCATCAAGCAGAGAAGTACATGGTCAGGCAGAAGCATGAAGGCTGTAGTGATTGATCAGTAGAATCATAGTGATCAGTAGACAATGTTGTATGCAAATGATGATACTAATCCTACAAGCCAGCATCCGCGGCAACACTTTCTGCACTGTACAACACGTTTGATCATTCTCGTTGTCCTCGTGCCAAGCACGCCTACTCTTTCTTTGCATCTATGCCAACAAATCTTCGCCAATTCTCTTCCAGCTTCTTTCTGCCAAACTCTTCTTCCCAGCCTTTTGCTTCACAAACGACGTGCAGAGCCTGCTCCAGGGAATCGTCAATCAATTCAGTGTTGTGATAGTCCGACTCGATCAACAGCCTATGATCAGGCACTTTCTTGACGACTTCCTGCCACCGATCATAGCGGCCATTGATGACCTGAGAGAAGGAGAAGAAGATATCTGCAGGGATCCTGGGGTTGGTCCACGAGCCAAGCATATCTGCCGTTCCCGAGTATGAATGCAGACATATACGAGGTGGAAATGTCCTGTCCTTGTCCTTGTCGAAGAATTCCAGCTTCTTTTCCTGTGGCTCGGCAGACTGGTTTCGGAACTTTTCATCTGCCTCCATCTTTCTCAACGCTGATTTGCTTGGCTTTTCCTGACCTTTCCAGAGTTTGGAAATCTCGTTGAACAGATAGCCGTGCGCTTGTACGCCATGGATACTACATGCACGACCATGTTCGGCCGCCAACCTGAGTTGTGCCTCAAGGATGAAGGACTGATGGGTGGTCTCGGTCCGGTACTTTGACAAGACATGCCTGTGACTGTCTTCCCTTGGCCGATTCGGGTCTGGTAACCTGAACGATCGATCGAGCCCAACCTCGCCGACCATGGCATTCGGGTGTCTGATCAGATTCTGACGTATACTCTCCACATAACGCGAGAGTGGCACTAGATCCGGCATGGCTTGGACAAAGGCATCATCCGGCTGGGGGTACAAGCACTTGCCAAAGTGGGTTGTCTTGTCAGGGGCTTCCTCTGATGTAGAATCGTCATAGATGGAATGCACAAACCAACTGAGACGGTTAGCCACATGGCAATCAGTCGCATGAAGACCACGTACGGATGGAAACCGAAGCAGGGAATGACCTTGTCCGGGTACGAATCGGCCGTTTCACTCACTAGGTGCTGATCCGTCACCCGCGTGGCCATGATGCATAACCCTGCCGCCTTTAGACCTTGGATCTTTGACAGTGTGCCCACCGTGTCTGTGGGATGACAGTGAGAGTCATAGAGAGGAGTGACCATTTGCTGCTTCAGGATCCTCAGACCGGTCACTTCTTGTTCTTCTTCTTTACCGTGGCAGAGGACTGTCCCAAGGACGAAGACATGGACTCTTTGATCACACAAATCAGATCACCGGCTCCATCTTGCCACATGTGGAGTTCAGTAGTTCATCGGCGGCGGAGTTTGGAGAATAGTTCCCTCCCTGTGACAGCAGCTGTACAACTTTGACGAGTCTTGTCAGAAGGTCAGATTTCTTATGTCTATCACTGCCTACGCTAACAGTGCTTTGTGCGATACATTTTACATATTTGCCTTCCCGGCGTATACATCAAGCCTTGCTACTAAGATCTGCTGTCGATGAAAGGATTGGAAGAGCGATGATCAGAACTTGTGCTCAAGATCGCGATCTCATCTTCGTTCTCGTCAATGTCATGCCGTCTCTTCTTTCCCGAGCGATTCAATTCGGTATCACTGTAGGCATGTGAGATGACATTGTTGCGTGCTTTCAGCAATGTTTCGTATTCAGCCAGCTGATATTGTTCGTGCTCGCTCAAACACACGGACAACCGCTTTGATTTAATCAGTCCATACGCACTCTGAGAGTCCATCGATCCACTCTCCATCAGATAGCTACACACTAGTGCAGCTGCCTTGGCATTGCCAGTCTCATCGTAGAAAAGTAGCTTCTGCCCATGTGACAAGCACGCGTCCACGAACGGGCGTACTCGTGGCAGACAACTGAGCAGAGATCCCTCCGTGATGTCAAAGTACTCGTACCTGTACTTCTCAGGCAGCCTGGGTTTGAAGATGTTGAATGTGCTCGTTGTCCGTGCGGCGACCAAGACTTTGATGTCGAGGAAGTCTAGCATCTTTGTATCTCGAGCAGCAGACAGCGGGCCGATATAGATCCCAGGAACGATTTCTTGCATACATCTGCGGTCGGTGTATTTCCAATGCAAGTCCTGGGAAATATGGAATGATTGCTCATTTGATGGAAATGCTGGAGGATGAAATGCCGAAGTAAAGCAGGGATTCGAGGTATAGGACTGCATGACTTTGAACGGTTTTGCTTCAGTTTCTACAGCATTGCGTTCCTGTGGTGAGATCGCAAGAAATAGTCGCCAGTTTCGAGCTCTCGAGAGGTAGCTGCAGCCTGGATGGTCAAGAGTGAGACTGAAATGACGGCAAATCCTATGGAAGAATCGCCAAGAATGACCAAATCCTGCATTTCGTTTCCCCCGTGGAGCCGCACCAATGATTCCTGATCTCGACCCGACTCTCGCTAATTTCTGTCGCAATCCTCAACGAATTCTTATTCAAGAGCCAGCAACTATATACCTTGTGGTGCTGTAGCAATCGAGCGAAGCTACTATGCCCTCTGCCACTCAGACAAAGTTTCTGAAAGTTGCTGTCGATAACCAGATCCTCAAGTTTGGGTCTTTTACACTCAAGTCTGGCAGGACTTCACCATACTTCTTCAATGCTGGCCTCTTCAATTCTGGATCCTTGCTATCCTCCTTGTGCCGGGCCTACACAGAAACCATAAACAACTCTACTATCGAATTCGATGTTCTCTTCGGTCCAGCATATAAAGGAATTCCACTAGCAGCCGTCACTGCATCCATGCTCGCTGACTCTGGCAAAGAAGTCGCATACGCCTTTAATCGGAAGGAGAAGAAAGCTCATGGAGAAGGCGGTTCCTTGGTCGGCGCATCTATGAAGGGTAAAAAGGTTCTCATCATTGACGATGTGATGACTGCGGGCACTGCAATACGCGAAGCAATCGAAATTATCAAGGCAGAAGGTGGCATACTTGTCGGCGTGGTCGTTGCGCTCGACAGACAAGAGCGCGGGACAGATTCAAATTTGTCAACCGTCATCATGGTGGAGAAGGAATTCTCCATCAAGGTTGAGGCAATCATCCGCTTCGAGGACATCATTGAATTTTCACGAGACGCACTCAGCGAGGAGGAAACCAAGTCCATGGTCGCCTATCGAAATCAGTACGGCATCTGAGTGTCGTTCTTGTGCACGCACTGCGGAATCATGGCATCGTTTTTCGTGCGCGGCCAAAATCGTACGCCGATACCTTTCTACAGGCCATAAAGTCTTTTGCTCGCTGTAGCTGTGCCACCTACAAGCGGCTATACCTCAAGTCCTTACCTTGAGAGTGCTACAATTGCGGCTGTGTCGGAAATGACTTATTTTGTTCGTTACTGTAGACCTCTACACTTGCCAAGATTGTGCTATATAGCCACGGGTCCGGATGTGCTCTAATGTCAAGAATCTTGGAATATTGTAGTACTATTGCTGTTCATTACTTTTCAATCTGCATAGAATGCACAAGAGCCACAGACACATCCTGCCCGACCGCTGATGTATCTCATAAAGCCATATATTTCACCTCAATAGTACCATAGTAGCATGACATTCGCAGATCATCAAATTGCCATACTTGCGATTTGCCATTGACAATGGCTCTGCGACGACTCGAGCTCTTGACCTAGCCAGGCTAGACCTTAAAACCTTACCATACAACCAGATAGTCCCCTGGCCAAAGGTGGGATGGCAGTTGCAGGAGTGCGGGAAGGCGGTAGAAGTGGCGGCCGTCTGGTTTGTGCAGCAGGAGCCGAGATGTCGTTTCAGAAGAAGTTCAAGTACCTGCTGTACAACCTGTTGTCGCGATAGACGACTACTCATTGACACAAGCACTAGCGCGGTCGCTGTACTGACGGCGACTTTGACTTGAGCTTCCTTCTTCTAGTAATCCTGGCACTGTTACTTTGCCCTCGAAAGTTGTAGCCCGGTCAAGGGAACAATCCATACCGACTCGAGCTGTTCATGATTCA
This sequence comes from Taphrina deformans, assembly GCA_005281575.1. Taxonomy (NCBI): domain Eukaryota; kingdom Fungi; phylum Ascomycota; class Taphrinomycetes; order Taphrinales; family Taphrinaceae; genus Taphrina; species Taphrina deformans. The sequence continues at coordinate 324,801 of RHGG01000013.1, forward strand.
TGCGCTGAGGAACACTTATCTGAGCTCTGAATATAATCTTCAGTCATTACCTTATCCGAGGTAGCAGAGTCATGTCAGATACGATTGAGCCAAATCAGAATACTCCGAGCCAACAGGCGCCGGAAAATCCAGACAAGCAATCCACGACAGCCGACAATCAGACTTTGTCCAGTGCTACGATCAGTAGTCTACCGATGAATGACTCCGTCCCCAAAACAACAGTGGAAGCACTCTCGACGTCTCCTGTCCAAGGTAACACAGTGCGAAATCAGAATCCTTCTACACAGATAACCAACGGTCTGGCTAGTGCTATCACGGCTGCCCCTCAGGCGAATGCTCCCTCCCTTTCTAACAACGCTCCACAAGTGAAGTCTATAGCACCCGCAGTACCTACGAACAATTCTGCTGCTCTCACTACACAGTCTGATACTTCCCTGATCGGTCAACAGAATCCCGATTTTTCTGCAACGCTGCCCACATCAGGACCAGTCGCAAACTCTACAAACCCTTCACCTGCTCCTGGCGTGCCTCAGATGGTAACAGGTCCACAACTATCCAAAACGCTCGGCGCCACCCCAACACAAACTCTCTCAAGCGATACAACACTAAGCAAACATAATGCGGCAAGTAGCTCAGGCAATACCGTACAACCATCACTTAGTGAGGTTGTGTCATCTACTACTCCAGGACTTATTGCAAAGGTTGCTTTGCCTAGTTCTGCGAATCACGTCACAGCAGCAGCACCTACTTTACCTGCGGCACAACCTGTACTGCCAGCAACCCAGGTTACAACAAATTCAGGTAGTGCTACAATTCCTCCTGTCCAGAGTACTCCGAATGCTCAGAAGTTCAACACAACCAGCATTCCTAATCCAGGATCGGCCACAACAGCTGTTCCTTCTTCGATAGCGTCAAATGGTGCACGTCAACATACTAGTGCACCTTTGCAGGTCTCAAATCGTCCAAGTCCTGTTGGGCCAAATATATTGCCACCGTCCATGCGGCCCATGACTACTCCCGCCGCGCAAGCACAAGCACAGTATAATTTAGCATTACAAGCGCGGGCGGCTGCAATGGCCGCACAGGTAAGCTCAACAGCAGCACAGCGTAGAACGTTATTGACCAGTCAGGGACAAACATTGCATACACAGCAACAATACATTCGTACACAGCCAGTGAGCACGACACCCCGGCCTTTAAACACTTATGCCAAAACCGAAAGCCAGGCTCCAGTAACTAGCATGGGTCTCGAGCCAATGAAAATCGACAGTGCTTCGAAGGATGTTATCGATGAGGCGGAGAGCGAGAGAACTAGATTAGAGAATCGGGAGAGAAAGAAGCGTTGGCGCGAGGCCAACGAGGATCGCAACAAGGACAATGATCTGCGTTGCAGAGTCAACAAGCGCGCTCACAAATTATATGGCAAGGAACCCTCGAAAGCGAAAGATCTTTGGATTGAGGAAGAGTTCAGCAAGCGCAAATCAAAACGACAAGAAAAGGAAGGCAAGGGACCAGACGGCAATCTTCTCATTGAAGGGACTGATCTGACATCCTTGAATCACTTCGAAATGAACAGCGTCATTATGAGCACTCTGTCAGAGTTTGCGACAAATCCTGCAGCTCCAGCATTGAAAGACAACCCCGATTTGAATTCAATGTTGCACAAATTGCGCACGGATCCACAAGCTATCAGGGCCCTGTTTACAGGCCAGCCCAAGCCAAACACTCTTCCACCACCACTCTTGGCACCTGGCTCCAATGCTTTGACCAGTGATAATATGCAGAAGATGGATGCACAGAATGGCGTCAGACAAGCCTCCAGTGCTCTCGACGAAGATGAGGACGACGAGGACAAGTTTTCTCAAAATGGATCAATCACTAACAGTGTGGTCGATATGACGGCTGGCATGAAAGATGTAGAGATGAAAAATGGACAGTCCGACATGCAAACAGCAAATACTGCTAATGTGTCGACGTCTACCCTAGCGCAAAGTGCCAATTCTCCGAGCGCAAGGAGGTTTTCGACAACTTCCAATGACGGCACGTCCCAGCATCTGACTTATGGGATCGGTAGTGGATTTGAGCCCCAAGTGGCTCTCGCTCTAAGTAGTGAGCTGTTCAGATTGATCAGTATGCAACCAAGTGGACGAAAGCCTGGAATGCACACCGAACCGTCCAAGGACATGGTTGCTGCTCAAACGCCCATGCCCACACCAACCGCTACACCAATGGAAACAGCGACAACCACTGCACCTCCTAGGACTGTGCAGGAACCGCCAACTCCAGTCATCCACACGGTCGTCAAGCAGGAGATTCAGGCCTGAGATTGCCTCTGACGAGTCACAATAGACACTTTCGAAAATGATTTAGCATTAGCATAGGCGGCCACCTGTTTCTAAGTTTGCTGAAAGACATATATACATATCTTTGTACGGTGTCTCAGCTCTGACGTATGCATGTGCTCATGTATAGATAGAAGGATCAATCCATGGCGCTCTTGTACGCCATATCGTAGTGCATGAGTAAGAGCACTGAGACGTGCAACACGGCTCTCACGGCGGAAGTGCCGGCTGCTGCGGAACAGGCTGGCCGCACTTCATCTGGGGCCGCTCTACCCGCAACCACGGTAGCTTGACTCAACTTTTGGCTCAGCTTCTGTTTCAACCACTCATCGTCCGGGCATTCGTCAGGCAGTACAAATAACAGTGCCAACTCCCAAATTGATTCCTACAAACAGATTTCTGCAGCGCATAAGATCTTGCCAGGCATGCCGTCTCAGACCCTGTATGACAAAATCTTCCAGTCACATCTCATAGGTATGCTCGCACATTATTGATTAAGGAGGACGTGGCACTAACTAGAATAGATTCCCAGGACGATGGCACTGCTCTACTTTACATCGACAGACATCTAGTGCATGAAGTAACTTCGCCTCAGGCCTTCGAGGGACTACGCAATGCAGGTAGGAAGGTGCGCAGGACTGACTGTACCCTTGCCACAACCGACCACAATGTCCCTACCACATCTCGAAAGTCCTTCAAGTCGATCTCAACTTTCGTGGAGGAAACCGACTCACGGTTACAATGCGAAACACTTGAGGAAAATGTCAAGAACTTCAAGTTGACGTATTTTGGCCTTGCAGACAAGAGGCAAGGAATTGTGCACATCATTGGGCCAGAGCAAGGCTTTACTCTCCCGGGTGCCACGATCGTTTGTGGAGATTCACATACCTCGACTCACGGCGCTTTCGGCGCACTTGCATGGGGTATAGGTACGTCTGAAGTTGAGCACGTCTTGGCAACACAGACCCTCATTACAAAGAAGTCGAAGAACATGCGCATTCGAGTTGATGGAGAGCTATCGGAAGGAGTGACGTCCAAGGACTTGGTCTTACACGTTATCGGTGTCATCGGAACGGCTGGTGGCAACGGTAGTGTGATCGAATTCTGCGGATCCGCTATACGCAGCTTAAGCATGGAGGCACGAATGTCAATCTGTAACATGTCCATCGAGGCTGGTGCTCGTGCAGGTATGATTGCTCCTGATGACATCACGTTCGACTACCTCAAGAACAAGCCAATGGCACCAAAAGGTGATGAGTGGGATCGTGCTGTAAAGTACTGGAGGACGCTGCATTCAGATGATGATGCTGTTTTCGATGTCAGTGTGGACATCAAGGGCAAGGAGATCACGCCAACCGTGACCTGGGGTACTTCGCCTCAGGATGTCGTTCCAATCACCGGATCCGTTCCTGACCCGGCCAAAGCATCCGATGCCAGCAAGAAAGCTGCTATTGAACGCGCACTTCAGTACATGGGTCTTGAAGCCGGCACGCCGATGCAATCCATTAAACTGGACAAAATCTTTATTGGCTCTTGTACGAACGCTCGAATTTCCGACCTGCGATCTGCTGCGAAGATTGTACAAGGCAAGAAAGTTGCTGCCAACATAAAAAGGGCAATGGTTGTACCAGGTTCCGGTTTGGTCAAACAGCAAGCCGCTGCCGAAGGTCTGGACAAGATTTTCGAAGCGGCCGGATTCGAATGGCGTGAAGCTGGATGTTCCATGTGTCTCGGCATGAACCCAGATATCTTGTCACCTGGAGAAAGATGTGCATCCACATCGAACAGGAACTTCGAAGGAAGACAGGGTGCGGGAGGTCGAACTCATCTGTGTTCGCCTGCCATGGCTGCAGCGGCAGCCATCGCCGGGCATCTCGTTGATGTCCGAACATTGTATAAAGATCTCGAAGAAGTTCCAGAACCAAACCACATCGGTAACAATGAGACTGCAGCTGGTAATGATCTTGTCCAGGAAGATGCTATCAACGATCTTCCCGAGTCTGACCCACAGGCCGAGATGGAAGCCCAGAAGGATTTGGCTGAGGACAAATTACCAACTCCCACAGCCGAGGCCGCTGGAATGCCTAAATTCACCGAACTACGAGGGATTGCAGCACCAATGGACATTGAAAATATCGACACTGATATGCTCATCCCTAAACAATTCTTGAAGACGATCAAGAGGACTGGACTGGGATCTGCCTTGTTCTATGCTCTGAGGACAAAGGCCGATGGCTCAGCTAACCCTGACTTTGTGCTCAACAAGGAGCCGTACACGCAATCGAAAATCATTGCCTGTAGTGGTCCAAATTTCGGGTGCGGTTCATCACGAGAGCACGCACCCTGGGCGCTGAACGACTTTGGCATTCGCTGTGTCATTGCTCCTTCCTTTGCAGACATCTTTTACAACAACTGCTTCAAGAATGGCATGCTACCAGTCATCCTCGACCAGTCGATCATCGTGGAGAAACTCATGCCTCTCGCCGAGAGTGGCAAGGAACTCGTCGTTGACCTGCCATCACAGACAATCAAGGACTCGGAAGGCACGACACTGGCTGAATTCGACGTGGAGGAGTTTAGGAAACATTGTCTCGTCAATGGTCTGGATGACATTGGACTGACCATGCAAAAGGACGACAAGATTGCAGCATTCGAAAAGACACGGTCACAGAACTACCCGTGGCTGGATGGCAAGGGATATACCGATGGACCAGTCAAGATTGAGGCACTCAAGTCCAGAAAGCCAAAGACGCAAGACTGGTGATTTTGTCGAGTAGGTCATGAGTGTCTAGTGTAGTAGTGGCCACGCGACGAGTAAAAGTTTGTAACAATGTGTAATGACTTGATTCATCAAATGTTACTTGACTGTTCTTTTTGTCCCTGGTGTGCTCTGACTACTGCTCAACACACCCAAGACTCCGCCCATTGACTCCAACGCAAATAACTCGCTGCCAATGTCGCTCTTCCACTCAATCACACTTTGTTGCATTGCAGCAATGACTACTTGGCTTGGAATGGACTGATTTATGCAGAGGCAGTGACAGCAACAATAGTAGCATCATGGAAAGAAGAAAATTTGAGTGCTCAAGAAAGAGTGTGGAATAAATGTTATAGAAATGATTCAATTTTTGGATGATTTATAGATTCCTGTCAATGAGCTAAGATATCTATTTGATCAGGTCGGCGAAAGCCTCGAGAGGAGTAGATCCGTATGAAGTTTCGCGCCAAAGGTTAGGAGTGAGGAAAGCGTATGTCTGTGAAATGGCCTCGAATGCGGCTTTGATAAAGTTACCCATACATTTGGTGTTTCCAGACGATGAGGAGTAACAGTCGTCAATTCCTGCCATTTGTAACAGCCTCTTGACGGCTGGGGCGGCGACGATACCAGTTCCTCGTGGAGCTGGGACGAGACGGACACCGACTGATCCACATTTTCCAGAGACCTTGACTGGCACAGTGTGTGGCTCTCCAAGGTTGGATCCCCAGTATCCTCGACGGACTGGGACGACGGCGAGTTTGGCAAGGATGATGGCTCCTCGAATAGCAGTTGCGACCTCCTTTGAGCACTTGACTCCAAGTCCGACGTGACCGGCACTGTCTCCGACGACAACGAATGCCTTGAATCTGGTTCTCTGACCGGCTCGGGTCTGCTTCTGGACTGGCATGATCTTCATGACCTCGTCCTTGAGTCCTGGAAGGAAGTAGTCGATGATTTGGTACTCTGGTGTTGTTAGTTCTGAACTTTCGATTTGACCATAGCCTTGATCTGCATACCTTTCACTGGCAGAGAGTACAAGTAGACCTCTTCGATAGTCTTGATCTTTCCGGCCTTGACCAATCGTCCGAGCTTGGTGACTGGAACCCATTCCTTCTCACCATCATCCTTTCTACCACGGCCACGACCTCGTGGACCTCCTCGACCACGACCACGGTCTCCTCCTCTGCCTCTGTCGCCTCCTCGACCGAATCCACCTGCTGGTGCTGCTGCTGGTGCTGCGCTCATGTTGTCGATGATTGTATATCGTTTCGCTCTATGCCATCCACTTGTAGACTTTTGAGCAGAACGAATGGGATAGTTTTGCGCGGAGCTCCACAGCGTGTGTTGAGACGGGTGATTTCTGCTTGGCGGATGAACCACGGCAATGCTGTGTTTGCCCTGAGCGGGACTTCTTCAGCCTCGAAACGAGCTATACGTCGCTCAGTGTAGCGACCTAGGGACAACGCCTTTCTTTACGCGTCGAGCATGCTGTTGTCTGTAGTGCCATGTGAGGCTGTCGTGTTGGCTGCTGGGAAGTGCCAGGTTTATTGTACTTGAGTAAAGTTCCTTACCACGACCAATGTCTTGTGGCCATCAAACAAATTTATACCAAATCATTCTCGAACTAAAGGGTCATTCACGGTTGGTGGTCATGCACACCTTGTGATCTTTAAGCTTGCGAATGACTTTGGAGCATTCCGTTCTAATTGTGTCTTGGAGCTGTGATGGTAGAGCTATATGCTCAAGGTATTTAGATGAAGACCATGATCTAAAGATTAAGCTGAGCTCTTCCAGACACAACAGAAAGCATGCAAACCACATCTCGAGGTGTAGAGTTCCTCGACTAACGTGCATCTAGAAGAATTTCTGTGTGAGGAAGCAAGTAGTGTATGCATTGTAATTCGCAAATATAAATAATGGCACTAAAACATGTTTAAACAATTCTATAAACATGAAAACACTTTTCTCTTTCGTTATGTCCTCCCTGCATCCTTCGAAACAATCGTAGCATTTCTCAAGCTTTTTCTTTTTGCGATTTTCTGCTTTCTTTCTTGTTTCAGTTTCCTTTCAAAAACCTTCTCATCGTCGATCTCAAGTGTGTGAACATTACTTCAGATGACTGGCAAGTAGCACATCTTTCTGGTCGATAAGAGCTTTCAGACTTGCATTCTCTTCCTCTAATTCACGGATTCGCCTCTCAGCACTCTCCATGGCTGCTCTCTTACGAGCGCGACTACGAGCAGCAGCTTCCGTGTTTTTGGCACGGAGAGCCACCTTCTCGTCGTCTTCTTCATCGTCAACAGAGGATGCCTTCCGTGCATTCCCCACCGACTTCTTAGGGACGTAATCCTGATCCTCAATCATCGTTGTCTTACGCTTGCGACCACGAGGAAGTTTCGGGACTGCAAAAGAAGCACCGGAGCTCGAACGCGAAAAACCAGGCTTGGTCGAAGAAGTAGGACTAGCTGGCGTTGACGCGTAGTATTGAGACCCAAGAGGTTTCTCGTTTGCTTGTGCAAGGGTGAGCGCTGATGCGTCTACGAATACTTCTGCGCCTGCATCAGCCTGAGGTCGAAGAGTACTTTCGTACTTTGCAAGAAGAGCACTTGAAGTCAGATCCTCCTCGGAGGGAAAGAGTGCAGTGTCGCCAAAGAATGGTCCTTGTCCAGGATAACCATCATTGAAGATAGAGCAATCCTGATCGAAGTGATTGAAGTGGTCATGTGTTTGCACTTGTGGTGAGAAGGCATCAAAGTCGTGTGAGACAACAGTATCCGGTGTATCTAGTAATTCAAGTCGAGGTGTTGATAAGACACTCAGACTAGGACTGGCCCGTGTAGTTGGATTGTCGTAGAGGAACGCATTGGCGAGGACATCGAACCCGAGGGTCGGGTCGCTCGCCAGCGTATTGGTGTAGGAGTTTAGCTCCATTCTCGAGGGCGGTACGGGACGACATCTTATAGTGGATTTGCTGGTATTTAGAAAGCCATTGAACTGTTCAAGGTGAGTCGCGTTGTCGTATGTTCTGTCCGTTGACAAGGATGAAGAGGTCAAGCAAGAGACCTCTTGTGAATGACCGTTTGAGTCAGTGGTGTTTAGTTTGAGAGAGCAGGTCAAGTCAGGCGCTACGGTACCTGCAGGGTTTAATAATAACCTTGGGAAAAGGTGAGTCACTAAATCCAGGCGGGAAATTTGAAATCAACAAGAAGGGCGTCCAACCAGAATCGCACGATCCCCCAGGATTGTCCGCTCCCCATTGACCATACTGACTAGCACGCTGGCCAAGGATCTCATTGGAGTGCGCGCTTCTGCAGCTGCGCTCGCTCGCTTATCTTGCTGCAGCAATTTTAGCGTCCAGCAACCAGCAATCAGCGACCAGCTAAACTCCTTGCCCATCCTTCAAAACATGACCTAGAGCGTAGGTAGTGCTGATCTCTCCCCGGCCACCACCTGGGAGGACTTCCCCTACTCTTCCCCGCAACACCGGTCTGGCCCCCAGTAGACGTAATATATATATAATGCCGTGATGCACAGGCACGCCAGCAGCCATGTGCATAGTCAACTGGACTGTCATCCTGATGGCATTATGAGTGTAGACAAAGATAGTCACAAGTCTCGTCCGAATTTGTGTAAGCTTTGGCTAAGTGAGTGTCGAGTCTTGTTCTCGGCTGGCACAAGACACAAGACGCCATCTAGTGCGATTGACGTGGCTGATGAAGTTCATCTAACTACCTGCCTCCTGTAAATAGTTCTTGCTATGTGTTCATCCATACTGGTGGTGCTTACAAACAGACGTGTGGTCTTGTACATGGATCGTCATGCTTCAAGTATCTCGGGCTGTGACAGGTCGTCATTACAGTTCGTCGTTGAGCGTTCCAAGAGGCTGATTCCAAGGCCGATGAAGGACAAGACAACACTTGTAGCCCCTCGGCGAGGCTGCCCTTGACTTCCGAGCATGATAAGATCAGTGCATGATGCATCCGGTTCCTCGTTCGACAAGAAGAATACCTTGTTCAAGTCACAACATTCCGGGATATCCTTGGCTGTGGCGGAGTAATTATGCCCAGCATATTTTCTCATCACCACGTCTATACAGCTTTCAATTTTGGAGCTATGTAATATATAGTGGAGTGGCGATGTGTCGCTCGACTCGAGTACGGCCGAACAACAACCACCCGCCACTACATCAGAGATGATCTACCAGTTGTCCTTTGAGAAGTCGTCTTTCTCTAGCGATGACTACTGACTTGCCGTGTGCGAAGTTTGCAATGTCCATAGCTGTGACTGAGCAAAGGCAAGCACAAATCGGGAGTCAACTTCTGTGATCATCACGAGAGTAATGCCGAGCATTAGATTGATCAATCTATATACATGAAGCCTCTCTTTCCACTATCGACGACTTCCATTTACGTCGTTGCAGGATGTCCTGGTCTTGGTTTGGCCGAGACAATTTCAATCTCCGATCATCACACTGGCCTTCCGAGCAGACATAGCTTGCAAGATAATCGAATAAATCACATCGTGTCAGCACTGAGCAATCTTCATGACTACAAAACGAGTGAGAAAGCCTCTGTACAATCTTGATCTGACAGATACCGAAGAACCGTACCGACATGAAAAACTGGATACGTCCCCTGAGAGTCTTGGTGTCAACACATTGCATAGTAAGTTCTGTATTGTTGAACAAACAAGTATGTTGGTAGTTCTTGACTGATCAAATTTAGAAATCCATCTCAACAATAACAAAATGGCCAGAATGAGCGCAATGGAGCAGTTGGATGCAATAACAGAAGAACACGGCTCACTTACGGCATCTGATTATTCTATACCCTGGTTGTCAGAGACGATTGTCGAAATGCAACAATCAGCTAGTGCAGCGAATGAGCTGCCGATCGTGAACAACGATTCTTTCAGCATTAAAGGGAAAACGATATCTACAAGCACTCGGAGACCGGAATTCACGGCATCACAATCGGACACTAGATTTGATGCATCTCGAGAAGCTGACGAGCCTTTCGTCTTCGCGAAAGAGCAAGCCAGCGACAGTCAGAACGACGACTCATCCTCCGAGGCGAACAAAATGCTAGATACCGAGATGTTGACAGACGAGCATGACAACTTGATCCAGCCTCGTGTAGATCGAGCAGCAAATACACGTTTGTCGACAGCTGAGGCCTTAGAAACTGATCCCCAATGCGAGGCGGCCGCAGCCGGAAATTCTCATGAACATGCCTCACTCATGTCTATCTTGATCGACGTGGATGCATTCAATGGTCTCACAACCGCGGAAATGATCGAACTTTCGAAACGAGCTGCAGCACAGGGCTCTGATTGCGGAGACGGCGACGGATCGATTAGTGACCAGTCAGACGAGAAGGATGACTCCCACGAAGATGCAAGCTATCAAGAAGATGTTGCGAATGATTGTCCAGCTCAGTCTACTCCATGTACAATACTGCAGCTCGAGGAGCTCCTGGAGTACCGTTTCGACGATTCCTCCGACTCCCGCAAACCGACTGAATCGTTCAGAGTAGAGTCACAACCAATAGTAAATGGAAATTCCTTCTCCACCTATAATGTTTGTCTTCGATCTCCTGTGGCGGCTTTACCATGGCGACGTGCTCTGAGAGCCAAGCTCCGCAATAACGATCTCTCGAACAAAGCAGTCTCCCATGAAGCGACACATGGGAGCTATACGAATCGTTATCGTGCAAATCCTGTGCTCCGGGGACTTGTCCATCAGCAAACACCGCCTGATTCGAGACGAGAAAGGGCCCTCTTTAGCCTATGGCCAGTCTTTTATTTCGACCATAAGGCAAAAGTCAAACCAGTAGCGCCTGTTGTGACACGAAGACTTGATCGTCCAACTCAAGAGGGTCCAAGATCTATAGACAGTGGATACGAAAGTTGTGGCTCGAAAGACTCGCCTAATTCCTTTCTTGCAAGTGGCGTGAAACAAGATAGAGAGTATGGTGAACAGCATAGCGACTGTCCGCTCCGGACACCCAGTCAGGAAGAGGTCATCTCGAAGCAGCTCCTTTCTGACTCTGTAATCATTTTATCCCGCTGAAACGTGAGATCACACCAAAGAAGATGCAGGTTCCGAGCACCAGTTATCGACCGACCATATACGTGACTCGGTCGCTACAGGGCAACTGGCGGAGGATATTGAGTCGCTCGAGAGATGGCTGGCTGCGGACGGAAAACGTTATGGCAACATTGCAAGGACATTCAGTAGTTCTGCCGATCATGCATACCATTGCCAAGTCAAAAGGCACCACCTTGCTCCGATCCGTGCGTTGCTCGATTCCGCATCTGTGTGCCGTTGCCTTTCTTGATTCACGAGCCACAAATTTTATGTATGTGGGGTACATCTGGTGCTTGCAGTGTATTCAATTGAACCACAAAATATTCCTTTCGTGCCACAACCATTGAGCGCGACAAGGAGACATGATCTGTGAAGGTGCCAGGTGCTGCAAAGAGTTCATGGTAGTTGTTATGTGGTGCGACTGATATATACCGAATCATACTCATCCGATACAAAATCTTGTCAATAAGAGTGTATTGCGAGGATGCAGGGCTTCAATCGCTACTATCCTCCCGACTACGACCCAAAGAATGCTGCACATAAGGGCAATCTCAATCGTCTGGCGGGAAAAGCGGCACAGAAACCAGTTGTTCGATTCGAGATGCCCTTCAATATCTGGTGTCTGAACTGTGACTCTCATATTGCTCAAGGAGTGCGTTTCAATGCGGAAAAGAAGAAGACGGGCAATTATTTCAGCTCTCCGATCTATAGCTTCATCATGAAGTGTCATTTGTGTACCGGTACCATCATCATTGCCACAAATCCGAAGGACACTTGTTACGACGTCCTGCAGGGAGCCAAGAAACGGGCCGAGGAGTGGAACGCTCAAGAGAACGGGACGTTCGAGTTCTCGGTCACGGGTGCAGAGGAGGGCGACGGTGATCCAATCTACAAGTTGGAGCGGGACGCGACACACAAGAGTAATGCGCAAAGTGCACAGTCCCACATCACTCAACTACTCGACTTGAACGACCGGCAGTGGGCCGATCCCTATGCTCAATCACAGAAACTGCGTAGAGGGTTCCGTGCAGAGAAGAAAGTGTTGAAGGTTGCCAGTGATGCACGTCAAGAGGTACTCGACAGACATGCACTCGGGATACCGTTGTTGGATCTGAGCACTAGTGACCAGGTCCTCTCGAAATCCGTTGATTTTGACGCCGCAAACCACGCAAGACGAATAGAGGGAAAACAACTTGTGACTGCACAAGCCATGTTCCGTGGCCAAGCGAGAGCGAGAGCGAAAGAAGCAGGAGCACTGGCGGCCTCATTACGCAGTCAATCGAGATTGAAGAGTGATCCGTTTGTCAATGCTGATCACCGGAAGAAATTAAAACTCAATAGTGAGCCTACAAGGAATCGAGATGTAATCAGGGAGGAGGACGATGGCGAGGAACCAAACAGGAAGACTGCTTTAGTCGCATATGGATCAGAGGACGAGGAGAGCGAAAGGCTCTGAATTTGTTTATGTAGCCACACGGGTACATCGAGAGCGAAGGCAAGGGTCAAAAAAGCTTATGAATAATATCGTACAAGGTGTATTGTACAGTTCTGTTATCTGGCATAGCTACAGCGATAATCACTGAAATCATTATTTTGCGTGCCAAGACGACGCCAATAATGCATTCTGTGCAGGCCAAGTGACTCTCGCCCATCCACGTAGCCAGCTGTATGGAATTTTCGAGGCACTGTGAGGCACTTACAAATCCGTGCACCAGAGCGCGCGGATGGGGTCCCAAGCATGGGTCTGAAGATTGAAGTTGTCCAAATGAGGAACAAACTTCAAGGCCGAGGCCTCGTCGTCTCATTTCTAAGCTGACGGACACACTCTACTTTCTCATCAGAAGGAAAGATCTCCTCTTGTTCACTCTTCCTTGACATCACTGGTCTCGGCTACACGGTCGCAAACACGTTTTGCCTCCAACAGTATCCCGATCTTCTGTTGCAACTGATCGAATTTGCGAACAGTCTTCTCAGTTGGCATAGTAAGTACGTTGCTCATGCCTAGTTCTTGCATGGCAGCCTGCACTTTTGTAGCGAATGTCTGTTTGAGCGCGACAGTCTTTTGTGACCGTAAGTACACACCGCCACTGAGTTTGTCGTGCCAAGAGACACCCTTCTCTCGTTCTTCTCGAGGAGACAGCTTTCGATATTTCTGCTTGGGAGTGGCCGGTAGCGGTGGAACCTCTGAAGGGCGCTTCTTGTGCTTTTGTTTATCTGCAGTCAACATACTTTGAGCTAATGAACCATATCCTGCTGATGACATGTATTGCTCTGCTGAACCTTGTTCAATTGGTGTCTCTAGGAGTCGGATTAGATCTGCCTTCTGCTGCGCCAGGGTCTTTTCGTTTGCCTCCAATCTTCGAGATTCCATCAGAAGACGATGCTCTTCCTCTATCTGTTCTGGGGTACGATTGAAGAGTTCCTCAAGGTATTGTTTTCTTGTGGTTTCCTTCTGGTAGTCATAACTCAGTCCTTCGGTAGATTGACCTCTCGAGGCAAGCAAAGACCGAGCCACTCCATAGTATCTGTCTTTCAATTGTTCAATGGTCTTCGGAGTCTTCGAATAATCCGACCATCGGTCGTGTATAACAATGAAGCGAAGGTCAAATTGCGTGCATAATTCGATTAGTAGATCGGTGTCATCCTTGGTCCATCCTGATTTCTCTAAATAGGTCGAGTATTCTTCCTTCGTATAAGTGATGACGTCTGCATGCTTGTTGAATGCCTCAAAACGATATGGTTGCTCTGCTGCGTCTGAACTTGAAATGCCTCTCGTCCAATGCGACAATTGCAGATCATCTGAACGACCACCATTCTTGAAAGTCACAAGAGACCACTTTGCCGCTCTCTGTCTGAATTTCGGTTTCTCCTTGAACTTTGACTGCAGTGTCACGACCGGCGGGCTGCTATTTCCTATCAGATTGTAGAGCTCGCGACTCATGCCTTCTGCGCGCTTATCGGTGGACAATTTGAGTTTTTTCGTGGCAGGACCCAGGTCGCCCATACCAAGCACATCGCGTATATCAGCGGCTGACATGGTCGCAATCCGAACACTTCAGAACATATTTAATGATTCACACTTCATGGCACCTCATCAACGTCTATCATACTTCATCTCTAGGAGCTGTATTTCCAACGCATACCGTATCAGAAATACGAGATATCGAAATGCAACCTATGGAGAGCTTGGAACATTTATCTTATATCCTCACTTTTGATTCCGTCTACTATGCTGTGGCAGTCTGACCATTCGAGTCAGTGATTCAGGCACAACAAGAATGGAATCCAAGCAGTATTGTGTAATTCTGCTATGCTAAAAATGTCTAACGTGCCTGAGCAGCTGGCACAAATTCAATCAAAATTATGGTTATACCCTATCTGGATTCGATACGTCTTGCAATACATATGACAGGTCCTAGTATTCAACTCTGCCACGGCATCACTGTCCCGGCGCTGCATTTCCAGTATTCGAAGCATGTCAATTCGGACAATCTGGTAGTAGTGGAGCGAATTGTGTGAACAATTTCTGGAAACCAATTGCGCGAGTATCGGTTAAACGGCTCACGTCAGACAGGTCACTGCCCCCACAGTTTCCCTCCACTGCACAAGGAAGCTCTTTCCAACGACGCCTCGGAATCCATTCTCTCCGTCACTCGGCACAGGTAGAGCAGAAACTGTGGATCCCGGGCCAATGAGAGGACAAGAGTCGTTCGATTTTTGGTATTCGGCGACTATCAGGGCCACCGCGAACTGTGGCTGAGTCTTTCTCTCCATTCACTTCCGGAATCGCTATTTTATTGCGGCGCCACCTGTTGGTCTGTGTAACACAACGAACCCTAATTGTATCATCCACCACAGAAATTGGTAGTGGAGAGCGACAGACGCGCATCCTGCTCGGTGGCCACAACCAGGGAGTACTTCACGGAGACCTACTTGGTTTCGTAAGGCACGACTTGAGTGTACGACTTGAGTGTCGTCCTTTCCGACCATACAAGTCATGCCAGGGACCACGACAATAGCCCATCAAAGGTTCATTTGACCGATCACCTAAGGAGCGACACGCATCAGCGTATACGTCATGACGATTTTCGCCAGACAATTCAAAGCTCTGGTGCACAAGAATTGGTTAGTGAATCGGAAGAATTGGCTCATCAATCTCGTAAGATGCGTTATACTGCCTGTATTATACATACTATTCGTGGCTGAAGCACAGCATTTTTTCCAGACCACAGGTCAATATGGAGTCGGCACAAAGTTTCGAGACATTAAGCCCTTAAATCATGCATTGATTGGAAAGCAAAAGTTCCTGTGGATCGATCAGTCGGCCAATGCTACCTTGGCGAAGCGACTGATCACGGACATTACTAGCGCATTGCCCACTAAGCAAGTCCTTCAGGTGGCAAATCGTACACAGCTTGCTGTTCAGTGTCCAGAGAACTTCAACGAAGTTTCGCAGTGCTTTGGTGCCGTGGTCTTTCAAACATTGAACTACACCGATTCTACGAGAAACTTTGTCTATCAGTTGCGCCTCGATAATGGACTGTACAGCACTAATGTGTATAATGGTTTGGCATCACTTGAGGCTCATCGTAAGCTTTTTGTGTCCTGCTTTTCGCTTCTTACTGACAGAAGAATAGACTTTCCAATCCAGTGGGCTGTTGATTCGGCCATCTTCAGGGAAGTGTTTGGAAACTCAGAAGTACCGCCGGTACCCCAAGAAGTGCCCTTCACACAGATTACGCAGACAGAGCGAGTTAACGGCTTGAGATTGTCCTTTGTACGAGGTACTAGAGAGATCACTGCTTTGGCATTCTTTGTCGGGTTTGTAGGTGTTATCTATCATTTGGTTGGCTTCATGAGTGCTGAAAGGGAACTCTTGCTGACAGAGCTGCTCGATGTTATGGGCTGCTCACCTGTGGCAAGATTATTGTCCTGGCATCTGTCCTTTGACGCTTTCTACTTTCTCTCCTGGATCTTCTCTGCTGTTATCATTCAGCAACTAGTCTTCACGACAACAAATGGCGCTATTGTCATTATTTTTCATATCCTCTTTGGACTTGCTCTCGTCTCCTGGAGCACATTCGTCGCCGTGTTCTTCAAGCAGGCTCAATTGTCCGGAATCGTGTCCACCATTGCGGCTGTTGTCCTTGCCATTCTTGCCATGGTCGGTAAGGACGCTTTCGGTAATGTCGGAATTCCAATTCTCAGTATTCTCTTTCCGCCAATGTCGTTCATATTCGGCTACATACTGTTTTGCGATTTCGAGCGTTACGGACGCGCAGTCGACATGACTTCGACTTATGGGCAACACAACTCGACTATGATTGCCATATTCATATGCCTTGTTATCGACATTTTCTTGTTTGCCATCTTAGCTTTGTATGCTGAGCATCTGATGTTTGGTGCTGGGAACTTCTTCCAGAAAACATCGGAACGCCAAACTAATGATTCCTCCGAATATAGCTTGGAGCTTCGCAACCTGACCAAGATCTTCAAACCTTTTAGTCTCAGAAGAAAAGAGCCCTTTTACGCTGTGCAAGATCTATCGCTCCAAATTCGCAAAGGAGAAATATTCTGTCTTCTCGGTGCGAATGGTTCCGGCAAGTCTACGACACTGGGAATGATAGCTGGTTCACTGAGTACCAGTGCAGGCGATGTACTCGTTAACGGTCATTCGAGGCAGAGCTCTCGTTTCCCACCAGGGTTATTGTCTCTTTGCCCACAAAAGAACATCCTTTGGCGAGACTTGACCGTGCTCGAACACGTCCAAACTTGGTCCCAAATAAAATCCGCTGATGATCGTATAGAAGACGTCGAGGCACTGATCGAATCTTGCGATTTATCCACGAAGCTGAAAGCAGAAAGTTCTACTTTGTCAGGCGGAATGATGAGAAAGTTGCAATTAGCAATCGCCTTCTGTGGCCAATCCGAAGTCGTTCTGATTGATGAGGTATCTTCAGGCATTGATCCACTCGCCAGAAGAAAGCTACACGATATCATTCTCGATGGTCGCGCCACAAGAACACAAATCCTGACTACACATTTCTTAGACGAAGCTGATCTTCTGGCAGATCGGATTGCCCTGCTATCCAAAGGCTGCTTGCGGTCCCAAGGTGTGCCTCTTGCCCTCAAAGACAAGTTGGGCAAGGGCTACGTGCTGAACATCATTGGTCGTTCTGGGGAGACCATTAATCACGAGCTTTTCAGAAGACTCAAAATATTATTGCCAATGACAACGATGAAGACGGTCTCTCATTGTGAGAATGAATACCGCTTGCCCACGAATCAGGTCAGTCGGATCAGGAGTGTTCTACACGAGATCGAAACAAATAAATCGACCTGGGGCGTGGAGTCGTATGACATTAACGGGCCAAGGTTGGAAGATGTCTTTTTGACCATTATGGAGGAAGCAAATACAGACGAATTACCCTTGGTAGTCTCTACGGTGCCCCCGTACAGCGCAGGATCCACAAATGAGTCGATCATGGATCTCAAGGATGGCTCTATGGCCCTTCAACCAATAAAGGGCACAAAGCATAAAATCAGCACTATGCCACTGATCGTGTCTGAGGAGTCTTCGGTCGACTTTGCACAATTAGCACTCTCTTCTGGACGTCAAACTACTGTCTGGGAACAGGTGCTCTCGCAATTGCGGAAAAGGTGGACAATTGCTCGTAGAAATCCTTGGCCTACGTTGGCCTCAGTCGTGGTCGGTGTCCTCGCAGTCAGTGTTTCCCTAGTCTTTCTGAACGGTAGGCCGAAATATTCGGCCACATGTCGGGTCAGAGCTAACAATCAGCCTTTATTCACGTTGAGCTTTCCTTATTTCGCTCAATTTATCGGGCAGCCCATTGCCGTTGGTCCATCACTCGCTACCTTCGCACGCGCTCTTTCTGATAGGACTTCCGTTTTCACTCCGGTGATTGTCGACAGTCCATCAAGTCTCCTCTCCTACATTCAAGATAACTATGCGGACTCACTGCAAGGCGGAATTTACGTGGATAACTCGACCGAGAAGGCCAGCTTCGCCTGGTGGATTCAGGCTGGTTCTTTCAGTGGTTTATCTACATTGAATGCTATATCCAATACCCTGTTTGACAACAAACTGGCCGCTAAAGGTGTCCCCGCGTCGCAAAGCACTGGGATTCGTATCACAACATCCTATCGTGGATTTGATAGTCCCCATTATGGACAATTGGGAAATTCTCTAAAATTCCTCATCTTCTTCGGGGTAGCTATGTGTGTTATGTTTGCCTTTGCCGCCCTTTATCCTACATCGGAAAGGCTCAGAGATGTGAAAGCTCTACACTTCTCGAACGGTATGACTCCATTCTCACTACATATGGGTCACCTCCTGTTTGAGATACCCACGACCGGCTTCATCGCGGTGGTGATAACAATACTATACCGGGCTATCATACCAAATGTAGTCCACTCTATTGGGATCTTCTTCGTGGTTCTATGGCTATATGGCATAGCTGCCACGCTGCTGTCTTTCATTGTGGCACTCTTTGCACGCTCGCAGCTCGCCGCTTTTGCCTTTGCCGCTGGTATACAGGCAGTACTCTTCTTGCTTTATGTTGTGGCTTACCTAGTGACGCTGACCTTTGCACCTGCAATCGACACGGTCACTTGGATCAAATATGAGCACTTCACAATCAGTTTAATCCCAATTCCAATTGCAAGTATCGCACGGGCCATCATTGTAGGACTCAATATGTTCTCTCTAGCATGCATAGGACCTTCTGGCACGATGGCGACTCATTTTGGGGATATTTTATTGTACGGTGGCCCGATCCTCTATCTCATGCTCCACATATTCTTTCTCTTCGCGATTCTTGTATGGTGGGATTCAGGTCATCAATTTCCCAAATTCCTGCAAAAGAAAAGAGTGTCTACACCACTTGAGCCAACCAGTGTAGACACTGACGTTGGCGTCACGGAAGAAAAAGTTCGAGTCTTTGGGGCACAAGCTGATGATGCACTCTTGGTGCAGGGCGTATCAAAGTCCTACGGCACATTACAGGCTGTCGATAATGTCTCCTTTGGCGTCGCTAGGGACGAAGTATTTGCTTTGCTTGGGCCGAACTCAGCTGGAAAGTCTACCACATATGGTTTGATCAGAGGCGAAGTCAAGCCCGACAATGGTGATGTATTAGTCGGACAGAAATCAATCACCAAGCAGCGAAATGCTGCACGAGCTAATCTAGGAGTGTGTCCACAATTTGACGCGATGGATGCTCTTAGCGTTCGCCAACATCTGACTTTCTATGCAAAAGTCAAAGGTATTCCACGAGCAGCCATCCACGAGAATGTCGATGTGTTGATAGCTGCCGTGTCATTGACACCGTTTGCTGATCGGCTTGCACGAAAGCTCTCCGGTGGCAACAAGCGCAAATTGTCCTTAGCAATCGCTATGATTGGCAACCCAGATGTTTTACTCATTGATGAGGCGTCCTCTGGCATGGATATTGGTGCCAAGCGCAAGATATGGGAGACATTGACAACTTTCATGCCTGGACGGGCAGTCGTCATCACTACTCATTCTATGGAGGAGGCAGATGCACTTGCAAGCCGGGTAGGTATCATTGCCAAGAGGATGCTTGCCATTGGCGAACTCACCGCGATCAGAAAGAGATACGGTGACCATTATGAAGTAGCTATCATCTGTGAGCACGACATTGATGCAGCTATCATCGAGGCTCGTTGTGAGGAGATACGTCATTTTATGTTGCAACGTTTCCCAGGATCAACATTGGATGGAGGTAGGGTCTATCACGGCCACTTGAGGTTCAAGATACCCATCTCTGGGTCTGTCGCTGAGCTCTTTGATGTGCTTGAGGACAAGAAATTCTCCTTAAGAATTGAAAACTATGGCATTCAACGAGCTTCACTTGAGGCGGCTTTCTTAAGATTGATCAAGCAGCACAACATAGTGGAGGAAGGATATGAAAGTGCTCCAGCAGAGCCATGAAGTGTATCAAAAACGTTGCAGATTCAATATCCTAGCACAAGCATCGGCATTTATAGAGATCGCATTATAACAAAGAATTGTATAACATACTTGTGTAACCTATCTTGCGTGGAACACTTTGATCGGCACCTCTTACGATGAGATAAGCTCCTACATGGCCCTGATACTTAAAGAGATTCTGTAGTAAGCCTTGCAAGGCGATTGCCGATGACGTATTCACACTTTTTGTAAAGAATCAATCAACTATTGCATAAAGTATACGTCTGTTCACGTAAGTTTCAGTGTCAATTATAAGAAGTCTAAACTATAGACCGAGCTCGAGGCAAGAGTTGCGCAGAAACCGTGGATCAAGACTGATCACGCTCAACCGACATGAGCGAAAATATTCACGTGTCGGGGTTCTATCGTATTGAGGGTCGCTTGAAGCGAGCGGAAGCTGGGACTGGGACTTTGGTTCCAGGACAGCATGTGCACCAAATCAGTCACTCAAAGCGGGTATTTCACTCCGCTCAGCCGTGGGAGGAGGAATTTTGTGTTTCGTGCGAAAGTAAGACCGACAGTCCCTTGTAACGTCGACAGAAGTGTTGCATATCAATTGTGCATCACATATCAGCTTCATCCCATACATATTCAAAGATGCCTAAGTTCTTGAAGCCAGGAAAGGTTGCACTCATCACCAGGGGACGATTTGCCGGAAAGAAGGTTGTCATAGTGACACCGGTCGACAATGGCAACAAGGCTCACCCATTCCCTCATGCCGTCGTTGCAGGAGTTGAGCGATACCCACTGAAAGTCACAAGGTCGATGTCGTCGAAGCGAATGGCCAAGCGATCAAAGGTCAAGCCATTCATCAAAGTCATCAACTACAACCACCTTATGCCTACCCGATACGCTCTCGAGCTCGAGTCGTTGAAGGGAGTCATCTCATCAGACACCTTCAAGGAACCATCGCAACGTGAGGATGCCAAGAAGACTATCAAGTCGGCCTTCGAGGAGCGATACCAGTCAGGAAAGAACAAGTGTAAGTGGTCGCCCGTGCTCTGCTTCTTTTTAGGGCAAAGAACTTTAGCCGGAGAACTAATCATGTAGGGTTCTTCACTCCACTCCGATTCTAAACGTACACACTCGATACATTGAGCGATGACGAGAAGGAACGACTGTAGGGGACAAAATTGACTAGGGAAGTTGTTGTTTTCGCAAGAAGATAAAAAAATGACGGAATTGGTCACCAACACATCAGCGTCAAGTCCAGCTGTTGCAGGTGGAATACGATGCTTCATATATACTATTCTACGAGAGCATAGCATTGGCTCACATCGAGATGAAAATCCAATAAGACTTCGCAACCAAAAATATTTGTCAATGCCTGGGCGTATGAATTATCCACTAGTGAGATTATGCCATGTTTGTCGTTCGTGTTGAAAAAGTGTCGTCAAGGAAGCAAAAAAGAACATTATTTTCAGGACGATCGTGGATGAGTTAGGTTCGTGAAATGCTCAATTCTGCATTCATTCCCAATTTTGCACAACCTTGTAATGAAACACACGCCAGCCTTTGGCGATTGAACTACCAAGAGTCACAGACCAGCCCTAATCACATATGCACTCGCCGTCCCGCTGCCTACACCTTCCCCTTTCTCATTATGAAAGATATGCTCATGTGCGGCCTCAGTACTGGTCGCTGTTCAGCGGCCACTCTTTACATCCTGGACCGACCGGTTTGACCTCGCAGTAGCCTTGACCTGTCGTTGTGATCGCCATGATCCACCCTTGACATAGGTGAGGAGTCCGAGCGGCAGGGACGCGAGGACGATGCCGGTGCCGACGGTACAGGTCCAGCCGATGCCGATGCGATCAATCATGGGCTGTACCGCGGCGGTCCCGCCAGCACCCAACAGACATCTCGCGAGATTGATGGCCGCCGTGGCCGAGGCCCCAGAGTCCGGGTACCAGTCCACGACGAGTGTCGAAAACATGCTCATGATGGCCGTGGTGGTGAAGCCCGTGAAGAAGGTCCAGAGGATGGGCAGTGCCACCGTAGTCTTTGCCTCGATGCACCATCCGTACGCCAATGTCGTGGCCATGAAGACAAAGATCATGAGTGGCGCCCAACGCAGTCGAGTCCTCTCAATGTTGTTCACCGGTCGCAGCGTCGTGGCGACTCGTTGCAAGTCGACCTCCTCATCTGCTTGCGACTTTTCTCGCCTCTGTGCTCTCTGATAATCGTAATTGAGGACTCTACCAATCACGAGAGAGGCCGAAACGGCACCCACTCCATTGGCTATAAAACTGAGGCCTATCGAGATCTCGCTGAGATGATAGACAGTCTGGAAGAGGGAGGAGGTCGCGACGAGGACCGCCTGCCAGACGGTATAGTTTAGTGCTGTGAAAATCAGCCCACAAAATACTTCTGCCAGAAACATCATCTTGAACGGCGCCAAGATGTCAATCTTCTTCCGAGGTGGCCGTGGATTCGCCGCCGTCGGTGCTTGAGCCCCGGCAGGCGTGAGCCAATTGAAGACGGGCCGGTGTAGGTAAGAGGGTCCGGGTGTGAGGGATCCATTGTCGACGATCGCTCGTAGTGTCTCCGGCAGTACCAGGAACAGAATACCGACGAATACACCAGCAAATGCCACGAGAAAGTAAAAGATGCCGTGCCAGCCAGTCTTTTGTGCAAATATTCCACCTTGTTTAATCAGCAAAGTCTCATTTTGCCTCATGCGAAAGGATCAAACCTAAAATTGGACCAACTGCATTGCCAACAAGGGAGCCGGCAGAGTACAGCCCGATGTAACCACCGCGTTCTCGACGCTGCGTCATGTCCCCAATTACGCCGGCTCCGATCGCGATTGTACTGGCAGAGCCGGTAGACTGCAGGCAACGAAACACGATGAGTTCTGCATAGTTGTCCGTCATAGACAGACCGATGCATGCACCGATATACACCACAAGGGTGATCAGATAGATTGGCCGCCGGCCGAGAACGTCTGTGAGGGAACCCCACAAACTCGGCGATAGTCCCTGAAAGATCATGTACGACGTCACAGACAGATTGACGAGGGAGACTGAAACACCCAGATCGTCTGCAATTGTGGGCAATGCAGGCACATATATAGTCGCCGACATCGGACTGAAGACTGAAGCCACACTGACCAGTACTGTGATGGCCATTTTCTGTTGCCGTGTGAAGAGAGAGTGTGGTTTTTCTTCTACTACAAGGTCCATAGGATCCGTGCTATCTGTCGTCACCTCGTGGCTTGCGAGACTTGTATCTGCAATCGTTGTCGTCAACACTCTTTGATCAGAACTACCAGGATTCATCGTACTCGCAGAATGCACCAACAAATAGGATTTCGCATGTAGCCGCGCCTAAGGACGACCTAAATTTATTGTTGATGGTCGAGTCATTCGAGACAAAAGCAGTTATAGACTTCAAAGTCTTACTGGTTCGTTTTCGCCGACCAATTCACGAGCGATTGATCAGTATATATTGAATATTGAGCCAGTCTGAATCACAGGGCGGCTAGTATGGTGTGTCAGGTCTGTGCGGCGAATCTGTAGTCCTTTGACGTGAAGGCTGGGATCGACAAGAGGCCGTTGACAGGCAACCGTCGTGCGACTTCCAACGCCATACAACCAGGCCTTCCCCTCAGCCATGGCATTCGTTTCCTTGTCCAATCACAGACAGGGTCCAGCCAGATTTGCTTACACAGGGTAGCATATCCGGTGGATGCGGCCGCAGTCACCGGCTTCCAATACGAGGAGTTTCTCGGGAGGTGACGTCGCTGGAGAATGGAATCCAACCTTTTTCCATCTGCTGCCGAGTCGATCGCCGCCAGTGCCGCCGGGGAAATGCCATAAACGGCCTGAGCTCCCGGGAGGGGAGTCGCACAAGGAAGAAGGGAAGCAACGATTGGCAGCCCTCACCTTCCCCTCCCTTTCCTTCCTTCCCAGACAAACGAGTTGCGGCGGCATCCACATTTCCGCGCAGATGGGTGCGATTCCCCTCTCTCTCCCTCCCTCTAACCAACCAACCCAAAGTGGTTTTGCTCGAGGGCCTCCCGGCTCCAGAATGCAGCGATCCCCATCCATGGAGAGCTCTGGGCTGGGTAAGTGATTCATGCATGAACCTCTCTTGGCATCCCCCTCACCGGGAGCTTGAGCTTGAGCTGAACTTACCCAGCCTGCTCCTCCATTTCCCCCGATAGACAGACCCGAGGAGTCGATAGAGGCCGTACTCACACTCGTTCCTCATCGACGACAGCCATGTCCTTATCGCTAAAAGAGAGAGCCCAGAGACGTCTGCGAGCACATCGCAAGGATGGTCTTGAGTACGATCCACGACCAGAGCCTTCGCAGTTTACAGCGTTCTCCGAGTCCCCGATCCTCTACTATTCAGTGTATGACAAGAATCTCTCGCCGGTGAGAAAAGGGTTGGTCTATGCTCATTCCCTCGAAGAGCTCTACTACATGGCGATCGACAATGCAGCCAGGCTCGATACTTTCGACCTGCTATTCCGCCTGAGACCTGATTTCAGCTCAAGGACAATGACCATCCGAGATCTCATTCTCACGGCCTTTGTGGGCACAAGCGATGGTTCTTTGAATTCCATGCTTGTATGTCCCTACCAGGGTGATGCACCATATAGTCTGGACACCACCCTCTACGCGACTGTGATGAGCGACCTCGTGCGCAACTCAAGGGACAGTCCTCTGAGAATCGCATTGAACGTTCCTACCGCCATGCAGAAGTGGTCGCACACTTCCAAACTTCGTCTGTTCGGGGCGAGTGTGGACTCGAAGCTTATTGAGCTGAACAATCGTGTCAACTGCAAGCAAATAGTGGAGTTGAGAAATGATCCCGAAGGTGCAGTACGGTATTCTCAGAAAGCGCTCGAGGCAATGCGGACGAGTCAAGCTCCATCTGCCGAGGCACAAAAGGTTGCGCCTAGCTCAGTTGAACCTGTATCTAATGGCGCAGAAGCAGGGACCGCTACCGAGACCGCTACCGAGACCGCTACTGGCACGACCGATGCCGATAGTGACGATGTTGGCTCGCAAATCCTGACGACTACTGGGCAGGAAGAGAACGACGTTGAACTCTCGGCAGAACATCAGGCAGATGCAGCGACGCAAGTGACTTCGTCACAGTCTCTGGAGGCCAATGCAGTGTCTAAACCCACAAGCGCTACCGTTTCAGAGTCGTCTGGTGCAGATCAAACATCAACTGGCGAGGTCTCCGGGGCATATCCAACAGGAAACACTGAGTCTATCGACGTCACAGCGATAAGTGGTCCGCTACAAGCAGCACAGCTCAAAGACAACACAACGGCTGAACTGGACAGTGTAGCAGTCGACGCCAACGCTTCGCATCCAGCCTTCGAGTCCCTAGAGCACCGCAACGGGGAAATGATTGAAGATGGAAGGACTCGCGAATCTGCGAAAGCCGCAGGACACTCTTCGTCGGACATTGCACACGGAAGAGGGACAGCACTTACAACCACTGATGATGAGCAGGCTGATCTTGCCCCGCCGCTCACTCGCGATAGTCCTAGACAGGAGTGAAGTGATAGATGCGTCGATACTTCAATTTTAGTGATTAGAATAATTATAATTGGCGGTACATGAATCACAGTCGTTCTGGCGTGCACGGTCCGATCAGTGGTGTTTCGAACTCGACTGGCCTGTTACAGGGTAGCTGCACTCCCCGAAAGCAGCGCTATCTTTGCTCCGACCCACTAGAGCCACAGTGTAGCCTGCGCGGATGCAAATCAAGAAGAATATGATCGCTAGGCACTCGTGATTTGATCTGGCATTTACATACAATTTGTGCATGTCTAAAGACCCAAGGTTGCTCTCCAAGCACTGGAAATTCCAACCCCACCACGGTGCCGTTGCAACGGGATATCCGACATGCTCGCTCTGCCGTGTTTGGCTTGGCGTGGCTCAAGTACATGGATCCATGCACGAGTAGGTGCGCTTACGTGCCCCTGAAGTACACTTCAAATGTGTCCAGCACGGACTGCGTGTTCTGTGTTGTTGGACGGTCTGGACACAGTAGGTCCAGTAAGGCCTGGATTCATGATCGCATCTGCAAATTAAGCACTAGTGACAGGAGTCGAAGCGTGTAATCTGTCGTGTTCCAGCTAGACTCGACGGTTAAGCCCATGGATCCTGGAGCCCTAGCGAAGACATTACTGTCGCCAAGTCTTGCAATTGCTATTCTCCTTATATTTGGAGGATGCTGCTCGAATGTCTATACTCTGGAGTCTATCACGCATGTGGTGCCCGACAGTGGTACTGTGGTCACATTCGCCCAATTCTTGGGCGTGTCTATTGGCGGCTTCTTGCTATTCTCGACATCACACCAAGGCAGGCAAGCAATCTGGCATCACAAAGTTCCACTGGTGGAGTTTTGCAAGATTGTCGGCTTTCATTTCTCCGTATCCATATTGAACAATATGGCATTAGCATATCATATCTCAGTGCCTGTACACATTATCCTGCGAAGTGGTGGCTCAATGGTCACAATGCTGCTTGGATATCTGTTCTTCCATCGAAGTTATACGTATAGACAAGTCACTGCAGTTCTTCTCGTGACGCTTGGAGTCATCGTCTCAACAACGGCTAGTGGGAGAGGGTCTGGCACAGAATCTTCAGAAGGATCGCGAGATTATAGCACATTCATCTCAGGTATCCTCTTGAGTAATGGTTCCGGAAGTGACCATCAAAACTCATCGCTGACCGGTATAGTGATTCTTTCCCAATTCCTTTCCTCGGGGACAGGTCTCTATCTAGAACGTACTTTTCGTGTCTACTCTCCTTCTTGGCGAGAGACACTCTTCTGGACGGTAAGGATTTGTTCGTGGGAAATATTGTCAACATTTATTGACTAAAGT
This sequence comes from Taphrina deformans, assembly GCA_005281575.1. NCBI lineage: Eukaryota > Fungi > Ascomycota > Taphrinomycetes > Taphrinales > Taphrinaceae > Taphrina > Taphrina deformans. Next base: position 351,861 of record RHGG01000013.1, read on the forward strand.
CTAGCATCTCCTTGCCTTGCCTTTCTTCGTTCCCTTTTGGCCGACAATTGTCTCACAATTCAATGTTCTATTGGAGAGTCCTCCGTTCTTCGAGGCGCACTCTTCTCTACCTTTTTCTACTTACAACCCGCCTGCTTTGGTGGTCCATCTCTTCCTCAATGTTGTGACACAGTTGATCTGTGTCTGTGGAGTCAACCAGCTCGCTTCAACGTCCACGGCATTATCCGTAAGCATCGTTCTGAACCTTCGCAAGTTTACTAGCTTGGTCATGTCATTCGTCATATTTGGACATCGAATACACGTTGGAGTCGTGACTGGAGCGGTTCTAGTCTTCATTGGCGCTTTCTGGTACTCGAGGGAGCCTGGAGCCGCCTTGAACAAGCAAGAAGTGAAAGGATCGAGTGTCGATTTACACGCAATGGAAGTGCAGAATACCGGCGACCGGCCAGTTGCACATTCGCCCATGCTAGAACAGGGCGGCTTTGATGAGAAATTCAGGTCCACTCGCCGCCCATCTCTACTTTCCAGAGGTTCAATTGACTAGACATTGGAGGTACAATGATTGTAGCAGTGCATATTGTTGTTTTCCCATGCAACTGGCACATTTACACTTTCAGGACTGGGGAAGCAAAATACTACCATAAATAATTAGCATTGTGGTACTGTACTTGTAATACATACATCATGGTCACACATGTGACTGGACAAACATGCACATGAAGGCCAATCATTTCTCAACCTTGACCACAGGCATGAGTCTGTACAAATTCTTCAGCACAATAAGTGTAGAAAACGACAAGTGTGGCTCTATGTTGCTGGAGCATTCACTTATATACCACTACAGCTATGTACTAAACGACTACTGCCACTCAGGCGCGCAGGGTCACATATGTCCGAATGGTGGTGGTACTCGTCGGACTGGGCCAGGTCTGTGTGTCGGTCGGGGTCGTCGCAAAGGGCACGGTCGTGTGAGGCAAGGTTGTGACGGTGGCCAAGGTGGATGTCGGAGTGGTCGTCGCCACCGGCTGGAGCTGTGCCTGTTTCAGGGCGGCGGCTGCGACAGGCGACGAGAGACTATTCGGGTCCGCAGTGCTGGAGATGGAGCCCAGGTTGGGTACGGACTCGCTCGTTGCAGCCCCGAAAATCGCTGTGCTCGTCGGGGTCGCAGCAGGACTCTGCGAGCTCGTCCACCGGGCCGTCATGCTCGAGTTTGACCAGAGGAAGGGAATGCTCGCCGGGAGGGTGACGGCAGGAAGGATCGCGGTGGTCGAGGTCCGCTGGACCGCGGAAATGTCTGCACCCCCTGCCTGTGTGGCCGTGGCAAATGAGCTTGTTGCGACCACAACGTCCGAAGTAGGCAGTACCCTGGAGCTGCTCGTCGTCGTGATAACCGTGCCCTCAGGCACAATAGACGAAGCACTCGATGCCGCGGGCAACCCAGATACCACAGCACTACTGAATGCGCCGGTCGCTGAGGTAGTCGCTGAGGTAGTCGCTGAGGTAGTCGCTGAGGTAGTCGCTGAGGTAGTCGCTGAGGTAGTCGCTGAGGTAGTCGCTGAGGTAGTCGCTGAGGTAGTCGCTGAGGTAGTCGCTGAGGTAGTCGCTGAGGTAGTCGCTGAGGTAGTCGCTGAGGTAGTCGCTGAGGTAGTCGCTGAGGTAGTCGCTGCAGTCGAGTCTGATGGACTTGCAGCCGGCAGATTCGATTGTCGAGGGGTCGTTGCTGTAGTTTGAGGCTTGCCGAGTGTGCTTGACACTGTGTCGACTGCTGCAATGGTCGCCCCTTGAGCGGGACTGATGGCATCGGCGGTGACGCCATGACTGACAGAAGCAGCCTGACCAGCCTTGACCGATTCTGCAGGCGTGTCGGTGTGCGTAATCGTAACAGTGCTTGGATAATTGGTCACACGAACAGTGGAGGTGATTGTGTAGGTCACACCATTCGATACCTCAACGACAACATCAGCAGTATTGGCTGGACGATGAACGGTCTGCGTGGAAGTTGCCGTTGATTTGATAGTGGTGAAGGATGTCGATTCGGATGCTCCGTTCAGGATTCCGGCAATGGCTTGTGCAGGAGAGATTGTCACTACAGCGGGACTTTCCGTAGCAGTTACAACGACCGAGTCCTGATGGGCTAATCCTTGGACCTGAGAATCTCCATTTACATTGACCACGTCGTATGGCAGAGCGCTGGGGGACACAGGACTTGATGTCGGGCAACCACAGTTTGCATACGCAGTCGTCCAGACTGTTATTACTTCATCGGGGGAGTCAAAGATATCTCTGCGTAAGATTGCATTGGCTGCTGGTCTGAATCCTTCAGAGTGGAGGAGATGTGAAGCAGAGATAGATGTAAAGAATGTGAGAAAAGAGAGTGAGGATCGCATCCCGAAAAAATAGAGATCACTGTGGTCCGGCAGTTTCTCCTGGAGTATAATTTTTTGCTTTGAAAAGCTGAAAAACGAAGGTGTTAGAAGTGTGGGTAAAGAGTGTCGCACAACGTTCCCTAGAGGTACAGGAGTGTGTCGAGGAAGATGGGAGTTGATACTGTGCCATAGCGTCCCGAGAGACCATTATATCCGAGTGGTGAAGCAGAAGAGGTGGCGGGTCACAGATTCGCCAGCCACGTCAAAACATATTTTCGACACAAAGCAACATTGAAGCGTGCTGAGGACCGTAATGCCACAGCTTCCTCACATCTTGACATTATTTCGTAGTACAGAGAGACCCCTCCATGCTGTATGAATGGTGTCGCGTCTGATTGTCCGCTAAACATGATCTCCTGACCGGAGCAGATGGGATGAGGTGGTGGGGTAAATTTCCACTCTGGGAGAACTTACCCGACGAAGAGGATCGATGCTCGCCGACACGTGCATCTGTGCTGAGCGGCTCCACAATTCACTTTCTGCTGATTTTCGCTGCTCCTTTGGATGGAGGCCACTTCCGACCAATGGGAGAGCTTGCAATTCGGTGGTGGTTGTGTCAGCAACTGCTGCTGCTCCACGGAAGCTTCGGATCACTTCCCAGCGCTGGTTCCTACGAGGTCCTCCCCTGACCCGTGAAGCCTGGAATTGGTGGAGCGAGTGGATCAGGTAAGTGGAGAGCATCCAAGCAAGTATACACGACGTCACCAACCTTCTCCTGCTCCATACATATGTGCTGATTCCTCGTACTCTCAACCACTTCTATGCTCCGTAGGCTGTCACAGATCAATCGAATCATCACAGGATCCTCTTCACGTTCCATCATGTCGAAATTTTACCAGGTAGGCTCCGTCTCGGATCTCAAAGATGGGGAGAAGAAGGAGGTCGAACTCGAGAATGGCTCAAAGATATTGCTCGCCAAGCTCAATGGCAAATTTCTGGCGACTTCGTCCAATTGTACTCACTATGGCGCTCCACTGAAGAATGGGGTTTTGAGTCCGGAAGGCCGAATTACATGTCCTTGGCATGGGGTAAGTAAATATAGACGAGGCTGTCAACTTACTTTATAGACATAAACTGACATTCTAGGCCTGTTTCGACATGCACACTGGTGATATCGAGGATGCTCCTGCCATTGATGCGATCTTTGCTTTTAAGACCAGCGTCAAGGATGACAAAGTGTATATTGATGCAACAGAAGCGGATCTGAAGGCAGGACGTCGAATGCCTTCTTGTGCAGCGAAGAATGCCAAAACCACCGATGAGCGTGTTGTCGTCATTGGCGGTGGTGCATCGGCTGCGACTTGCATAGAGAGTCTCCGCGAATATGGTTATGAAGGGGCAATAACAGCCATATCGTCTGAGCCATATTATCCTATCGACAGGACCAAGATCTCAAAAGCTCTGATCACGGACGCTTCCAAGATTGAAATGCGGAATCAGAAGTTCTACCAAGAGTTAGATATTGATTTCAGGAAGAACGAGACTGTCGAAAGTGTAGACGTTTCTGCAAAAAACGTGAAACTCGCATCAGGCTCTACAGTTTCGTATTCCAAGTTGATTGTTGCTACAGGTGGTACTCCAAAGCGCTTGCCTATGGATGGATTCGATCTAGACAATGTCTTCCTGCTCAGAAACATCGAACATGCTCAGAACATCGTATCTTCGCGAGATGCCCGCCCCTCAAATGACAAGGAGACGCGTAAGAACATTGTCATTGTTGGATCTTCCTTCATCGGTATGGAAGCAGCCTTTGCGAACGCTGACAAGCATAACGTCGTTATCGTTGGACAGGAAAAGTATCCCCTTGAGTCGGTATTAGGACCTCAGGTCGGTAAACAGCTCCAAGCATCGGCAGAGTCGAAAGGCGTCAAATTTCATATGGAAGCTGGTGTCGAAAAGGCCCTTCCCTCCAAGGCAGATCCAAAATCTGCAGGCACCGTTTGCCTGAAAGATGGCACACAACTACCATGCGATCTCGTCATCTTGGGAGTCGGTGTCGCACCTGCCACGAAATTCCTAGATGGACAAGTCAAACTGGAGGATGATGGAGGTATTGCAGTGGATGAGTATTTGCAGGTCAAAGGCCAAAACGATATCTATGCCATTGGCGACATTGCCCATTTCCCATACACAGGACCCGGCGCTACTGGCAAGCCGATCAGGATCGAGCATTGGAGTGTTGCAGAAGTACGTTCTTGAGGGTTTCCCTTTGCACTTTACTAACTCTTCTAGAACCACGGTCGTGCTGTAGCAAAGACCCTTGCTGGAAAGAAAGCTCCTTTCACAAATATACCTTACTTCTGGTCAGCACAGGGAGCCCAATTACGATATTGCGGCAACAATTCTCCGACCGTGGGTTGGGACGACATCGTGATCCAAGGTGACCTGAAGGAGACAAAATTTGCGGGCTTCTATACGAAAGGCGAACAGGTTGTCGCTGTCGTGTCAATGGGCTACGATCCTGCAGTTTCCAAGTCAGCCGAGCTAATGCGCAGATCTATGATGCCCTCAAAGACTGAATTGAAGAATGGGACAGATGTGCGAGAATTAGTATTTTAGTCATAAGACCCTTCTTAACATAGCAACTCCATGTTCCATTTCTATACAATCGTTGCTCTTTGATCTGGCCCGTAGGGAGCAACATAAAAGGCAACTTGATGGTAGTCTAGGTAATCTACCTATGTGCCGGTGATATGACGGCCCCACCATCGATTCACTAGCATCATCCCTCATGTAACTTGATGTTTGGTTTTGTTTTCCGCGAAAGACGAATACTGTACAGGAGATGCATGCTAGTCGCGATATGAACGAAAATTCTTCTCGTGCGAGTGTTTGAGATAGTGCTTAGCGAATTTTGCTTCATCGCTACCACTCCCAGATATCTCAACACTTCGTACAACACTCTATACTCTTTACTGGCACGGGCACTAAATCGAATGAACCAAGACGTATCACGACTCCAGCACGAAGGACTTTTGTCAGTGATGTGCTCTGCTTAGCAAATTTGAAAGGCTTTTGTTTGTTCCGCATGAGTTTTATGCTCTTGCCTCGGCGAGTTCTGTATGGACTGCAGATCAGACAATCCAATATATGCAGAGCACTGCCACTATGTAGGCAACGCACATTCGCATCAATTCGGTCCATCGAAGTCCGTACAGATCTGAGGTCATGGGAGTTTCGAGATAAATTCTTCGAGCAGAAACCAGTCGTACTAAAGCAATTCTTTAGTGATCTCCCGGCCATCAAGAAGTGGCATAAGGATGATTATGCACACCTACGGCATTATGGATCAGTCATGCTGCCAGTCGAGATCACGCATGGCCAGAACACATATGCCGATGGTGATGAATCAACACAATTTGAGAAAGTAGAGATTCCTTTAGAAGTCTTTCTGGATGCCATAACTCAAGTGAGCACAATGCAAGTGCAAAAAGCGAGTGGGCTTCCTAAACTTTATCTTGCACAACATTCTATGTTTGATTCAATTCCAGAACTATATAGTGATGTTTGCTTGCCATCATTCATAAAATGTACCTCGACTGGAAGACCTGTACCTAAATTCACAATGGTGAAGCATGGAGATATCTACAACATCAATGCTTGGATCGGCCTTTCGACACACACTCCGGTAATTTATTCCACCCCTCATTAGATGTCACTGACACTTTCGAGCTTCACAAGGATCCATATCACAACATCTTTGCTCAGCTCTACTCTCGCAAGAATGTCATCATATTCCCTCCAACCGCTCATGGATCATTACAACTTCATTCAGATCGTCTGCTGAAAAACACCAGTAGAATAAGAGACATATTCGAGCCTCACGAGCGAAATCGCATGGACCCGGAAGTCCTAGCTGGCGCCTCCGAAGCGACCATTGAGACTGGCGATGGCCTGTACATACCAGAGGGCTGGTTTCATAGCTTCAAAGGCGATCAAGGAGTGTCTTCCTCTGTCAATTGGTGGTTTAGATGATAAGCGGGCAGTTCTGGACCACACTTGAGCCAAGCTCGACCCCAGGTGTTTCACTTCACAATTTTTTGTCAAAGTGAGGCATGTCACACCTAGATACATTATGCTGCACAATATCGGTCATACACGAGGCAGAAAAGTCAGAAGCAGCATCCGCTGTCAAGTCCACAACAGCATGGAATGCCACACGAGAAACAAATAGAAACAGAACGAGGGGCACCCTGCAAAGCATATATGGCTTTATTCAGCAACGAATCTTCTGAGGGTATTCGTGTCTTGAGGCTCGATCAAACAGCGCAGCTAGGACATCAGGTTCGAGAAAGCGTGAAACATATCTCAAGTAAGGTTCACTAGGTCACCATTGTTCCCGTTCGTCGGTGCCAGATTAACGAGTTTGGGATAACTGCACCTTCCATGGTTAAAGACACGCATAAAGATCGCTCTGCGTCCCCTATGCTATGGCCATTCTCATCCGAGCCATCGTTGCAGCCTGTGCGATCATCAATTAGCTCCGGTCCCGCGTCGTCGCGAAAGATTACACAAATGGAGGATAGTAGAGCTCAGACACCTCCACAATTGCGCGATCACGAATTGCGACGTAATATGGTCCTTCGAGATTACCATGACCAACCATTCGCGGATCGAAATTATGGAGCCATCCGTGGTCTATTCGAGTCGCCTGCACGGAAGATTGTACGACACGAAGGCATTGCATTCATCGGAGAATTTCTGGGCACCTTCTCCTTCTTGTATATGGCATTCATGAGTGCACAGGTAATCTCGACCAAAAATCCGCACATCAAGGATGACCCAGAAAACGTCGACAAGGCAGCTCTTATCATGGTCGCATTTGGCTTTGGCATGGCGTTGATGGTTAATGTCTTTATCTGGTTTAGAGTCTCCGGTGGGCAATTCAATCCGGCAGGTATGTTCCACAATGTACACGTTGCGACATTGGTCTAATTGTAAAAGTCAGTCTCGGACTCTTGTTGATGGGAGCCATCAAGCCTGCACGCTTCTTGGTTGTGATCTTTGCTCAAGTACTCGGTGCCATCTTTGCTTCACTCGCGGTTGATACACTCACGGTAGGACATGTACGAAGCGTGGCCGCACTAGCGACGTCGCAGGGCTCAAAAGTATCTCTCGTGCAAGGCTTCTGCATAGAGATGATTGGCACTGCACAACTGATACTGGTCATCTTCTTCATGGCCGGAGAGAAGCACCGTGCGACACCTTTGGCGCCACTCGTGATTGGATTGACACTCTTTCTGATCGTCCTAACTGCAGCCAATTTTACTGGAGGCAGTGTCAATCCTGTTCGAGCTTTAGGTCCCGCATTGATCGCAGGGTCTTACGAGAATCTCTGGCTTTACATGATTGCGCCATTCGCTGGCAGTCTACTGGCGACCAGCATATATGCCCTCATCAAATGGGCTGGTTATCAAGATGTCAATCCGGGCCAGGACGGGATTGCAGCTCCAAACGCTGATTACGTGCTGCCAGACACCGAAAGAGGTTCTGGATTTGCGAGTAGATTCTGATTGGCCACCATGTTTATTTCTTGCCAAATGCTTTTCTTAGTTGAAACGATGAAAGTATTTATGTATTGTTCCACGCAGCTCCAGTGATGTGCCAGTATTGACCTTTGATGATCTGCAACGACTTTGGGCCGTTTGGCTCATAAGTCGCCAACACCGTCGTGTCGTTTTCAGGACGTCGACATGTGATGCCACAGTCGTGCTTTGGGAGCTTGTGGATCTGATCGATCACTCTGGACAAGACCTGGTGCGGGTGTTCGGTTGTCGGTTCGGCGAGTGTCCAGCGTTTGCCTTCCAGTACGATATGGTCACGATACCCATCCTCGATGGCAGTCGGGTCGATCAGGACAGTCAAAAGCAAGATTGACCTCAGATCGTCCCCCAGAACCCCCACGAAGAAAATACTGCCGTTTGCAAGGTTCATTCGGTGGTGTCTTTGCTCGCAAGCACTCTTTGCCTGCCAAAGACTTTCTCGTGGATCCCGCGTATCCAGCACGGTGACGTATGACCACTTGGCTGACTGATTGTGCCCAAAGGGCTTCTTCTGCTTCGTGAGGAGTTGTTCCACGAATATGTCAAACTCAAAGGCGCGCACGGCGCAGTTCTTGGCACCATTGATATCGTAATCAGTTGTCCAGAAGGGACTCGGTGAATCGATGGGCTGCTGACGACCCATCAGGAAGAAGATGCATCTTGTTCGTAACAGTACTGTGACGTACTCTGGACCGTGTGCGAAACAAGTGACTGCTGACACAATCTCCGTAGAGGAACAGGCAGCTCCGACATCGTGCCAATGATTAGGTACCCATGGTGCATTGATCCTCATGCTCAGCAGTTTGATGGTGCCCGAGTCTTGCTCATGGTCAGGACAGAAACAGGTGACTTGGAAGAACTTGTTGGCGGACACCACGAAAGCTGAAGAACAACTAGTCAAAGTCTGAAACTCCTCGGCAGGCATAGCCCATGACGATCGACTAGAAATAATCTTCAAATTGTGGAAATTGATGGTCCAAAAACTAGTCGAGTAGATGTTTGCGCTGACTTCAGATGACAGACCTCGATCAGGCGCCAGCCGCAACGGGTTTCTGATGACGAGAAGCGTGTCTGGACGATCTGGAACGAAACCGAGAATGACATGATTACGGACATTGATGGATGAGTCCGCCGCGTTGGCATCTACGAGAGCACTTATTTCAATTTGTGGCAACTCGACCACTGAGACCGGCAGGTGAGTATGATCCCACTTGGATCCCAACGAACGTGCGAGCACAGTTCTCTCCACAGGCCCCATGCTATATTGCAATGCCCATATTTACTGCTGCCGGTCTCTGGGCAATGGAATTGACAGTGCTCCAGGATATCCATGAATTCTTACCAACAGTACGCCGCAAACTTGGCACGACACCATATCCTATTTCGCACCATGCAAAGGATCAGGTTTCCCTCGTGTCCCTATATGTTGTCGATCTGGCCTAGAGAACTTCCGTGATTGCTCTGTTGCAAGAGGTGTTCTTGACTTGTGCTCGGCTAACTATTCGAGCTCCTGGCCGGAGTCTTTGTGTCAATTGCTGCATCAGTCGAGCCTGTGGTTCACATACAGAATCCATCCAGAGTGACACACTTGACTCTTATTGATTATCTAAATATATAACATCAAGTCGAACGGGTGGCAATTGCTCGCGTGAACACCATTGACGATCTACAGGTGACAGCTTCTTCAAATGTGTAATTCAGACAAGAACGACTGTGGATTGAGTAATAATGGTGCTGCAATGTGACAACCGACCATGAAAGCAAGTGGCAAGACGGTAAGCAGATCATTTATGCGCCATGCGGCAGGTACAGCTGTACCGATCACAATCATACCAACCATCATGACGATCCAGGCCAGATAGTAGTACTTGTAACGCCGCCAAACCATAGGCACCTCCTTGAAAAAGTGCGAATTTTCAAGAGTCTTGGCAGTAGCAGACCAAGATATTGGGATCTCAAACAGATGATACAGTAAAGGCTTCGTCAAGTGCATCGAGAGACCCCCAAAGAAGATTGCCAACAAAGAAATATACTTGAAATTCTCCCAAAGAGCGAAGAACAAGTTTCCTTGTCGGGTCCTGAATTTGAATATGGCATTGATGAACGGAGTGACAACGTTGAAGATGATAAGTGTCGATAGTAGAATCTTGAAAGCGGATTGGTACAAGTTGGTGATGTGTACATTGTACCAGCCAAGAATAAAGTAATTGATTAGCGCCAGAACCCACCATGATGCAATAGCATAGTATGTTCCCATGTATGCAAGCATTGTGAATTTGCTGAAGCCGCGAATCTGGCGAGAGAAGAGAAAGGTGCGAAATAATGGAGTGAAAGGACCCTTATAGATCCAATATCTCAGTGGATTCCACATCAACTCGGAGATACCATATGCATATTTCTGCCATCGACTGATTTCGTCGTATACGGTCAAAGACACACCTTCCTTGAAGTCTCCATTATTGTATGATGCCATTCGAACAGTGAACCCGAGATTTTGTAGTTGCAAACTCAATTCAAAATCTTCAGAGACATGCTTCTCGGACCAAACACGAAACTGTCCATCCTCTTCCCAAGAACATTCCTGCACTGCAGACCATCGTAAGAAAGCGTTGTGACCAACGAAGGGCGCAACATCCCCGTTAGCACACGCCCACATCATGGCAGAAGTCACAAATCGTGTGAAGTGTGCCATGCAGTCTTCCCAAAAGTTGTTGACAACCTGGAAGGCATCATTGGTATGTTGCAAGATTGCAAGTTCTGGCGCTTGATAGAATTCTGTGGCAGCATCCTGAAAACAGTCGTTAGGAATTCGGGTGTCTGCATCGATGAGTAAGATCAGCTCTCCTACACGTACATTGCCATCAGCTTCACAACCAGGCAATTCCTGCATGACTTCGTGGACACATCGTTCGTACTCCGCTAACTCGAGTATGTCGGACCAATCATCTGGGCGGTGGACCTTTTCTAGTTTGGCTTCAATCAGCTGAGCAACATTCAAAGTGTAATTCAAGTTCGAGGCCTTCTTAAATTTTCCACCTCGCACAAAACCGTCTTTGCCATGTGGAGGCCTTGCCACCCATCCAATTCCGTGCATGCGGTAGTAAGCTATTCGTTGTTGCCGTTCCTGTGCGGACAATAGTTGCATACCGTCTTCGCACACAAGAAGAGATGCAGTGCCACCTTGCAGCTCGTACGTCTTGATTGCCTCAGCGACCGACTCGAAAGTGAGCGACAAGACTTGCTCCAGGTCCTCCTTATAAACTGGACACTGGATCGTGATGTGAGGGAGATCCTCCCGCTGCTTAAGCAGTGGGGCCACTCCGGAATAATACTTGCTGTTGGCCGTAAGCTGAGAAATTGGTCCAATGAATTGACAGATCAAGGATGCAACGAGATAGGCGAAGAATGCTGAAAAGAAGAAGAGCAGTGGAAAGTATGCCACAATTCCAATGGCGATCCAGTTCTTTTCAGCATGTAATTGCAACAACACTTCGTGTACTTCTGTGCCATAGAAGACGGCCATGATGCATAACGTCAAGGCCACAATTCCTGCCTGCACGAAGGGTTCTTTACGTTTGAGTTCGACTCCTGCCTCAGCATCCATGAACTCCGTGGTCATAGTTCCGTGTAAGGCTCTGTCCTTGTCCTTGGCGAGGCTGTTGGATTTTGTTTTCTTCTCCTTCCATATCAGATTCACCATCTTTTTCTCGAGTTCCTCGGCGAACGGGATGAGGGTGGCAGCATCGTCGGACCAAACAAGCATACTGCCAGTTTCAATGATCAAAGCAGCATACTGCGCTCTCCGAATGCTGTGTACGTCCGAATGACTTTGCAATACCTGAATTTGAGTGACAGAGTCTAGAGGAATCTGCTTGACAGTAGGCAAGACATGCTTGAGAACTGTCTTCGTTATCTTGCTGGTCATCTGCAAAATTACTTGACATTGCAGAAAACCCGCTATATCTACGAGGCCTACAGCGTCCTCATCAATTGTCGTTTCTTCTGCGCTCGGTGCCGTAAGGTAGGGTACGTTTGACAAATCTTCTGCTGATTGTGCGAAAGTGTCAGAACCACTAGCCCTCAAGGCTAACTTGATCTCATCTTCTCGAGCGAGCTTGAACCAGCCGTTATTTCGACAACGTTTGAACAGATGTCGGAGCATCAATTGATTCTGATACCCTTGTTCTACATGTTTCTCACCGAAGTCATAGATTGAGGAAGCTATCGAAGGAGACATAGCTGCCTCTCCGCGCATGAGAACAGCGCGTAATGCAGCTTCATTCTCTCGGGTCAGATCGGATGACTTTGCAAAATCCTTTTCGTCATCTTGCTGGTCGGAATCGTGAATAGCTGGCACCTTCTTCCGAAAGCCAACCTTCCCAAGGAGTCCCATGACAGTGCTAGGCAAACACTCTGCTCGTGCAACAGATATGCGCTGCTGTGTAGTGCGTCAGTCACGAAGTATACTTGTAGGATAGATGATCACAGGCGATCGGTTAGTACGTACACTCGATTGCAAGTCGTGTTCAGAAGAGCCAGCAGGACAACGTCGAGTCAGTGTCCATGTAGCACATCCAGACGACTTGAGCATTGTCCTCAGCAGCGGACCGAGTTGGCGCAATCGGCGTACGTCGCACCCGGCGTTCTCTTTTCGGTGAGCTTTGAGACATGAGGCGTTCTTTGCCAGCCACCGAAAGCGTTCTCATCAGCCTAGGGCTTGCAGGGATCTGGCATACGCCCGCATGGCATTTTGGTTCTTGCTGCTCGCCATCACTGAGCACGTGTAATTTGTTGCAATCTTTGTGCTTGAGTTCAGTCAGTCAGACAAGCTTGGCGAGTATGACATGGCGCACTGCATATGGCACAAAACTAGATGAGCTCATCATCAACAAAGATAGTACTCGAGCTTGTAGTACGTGAACTTTAGGGTTAGCACACCGGGCGGTGTCCACTGTTCTGATCAATTCGAGCTGCTAGTTAAGCACGTCCATGGCAATTGTTGTCTCGGGGCTCGAGCTTGTTCCGAGGCACTGCCAGCAGCATTGTCGTGAAACGCAGAACACATTGCTGTCTGAGAAGTCTTAGACGGCACAATCACCTGTGTCACACTTGTAAAACAGTGTAGACCCACAAGCTGTCGATTGATCTTCTCAACCTATTCTTGTGCGCAAAATTAAGGCTACGAAAAATGATTGTCCATCTCGCGATTGCAAGATTGGCTGTATGGTTACCTTAGCACAAGTGATCGCTGACGCCGTGTAACGTCGACCCGGGTGAGCCAGGGAGCCATTGATCGCGAGGTGTGCCCAAAGATCGTGCTCGATCGCTCCGGCAGTCAGTTGATCGACGGAATGCGCAACTCCATTGGCTGATATTGAGGGATGCACAGCTGAGATCGCTATCTGTGCTATTACGGGCTCGACGCAGCTTCGTAGATTCAGACGATGGTTCATGCGCGCCTGTTCCGCAAAGCCAGACGCCACTGAAGCCCGGCGGAGTCTTTTCCAGCCACGTAAGCCTCCCACAGAAGCCAGCGTCGTGTTTCGCATCGGGTGAGACTTTTCCGGTCAATCCTTTTCGGGCTTCCACAACCGTTTGTGTAACGGGCTGCTCGTACCTCGAGCTTCCCTCACCAGGGCATCCGTGGTATCAGCAAAGGAGCGCTGTCCACACAGCAAGTTGCGTACTCGTGCCTTCCCTCTCAGACGTACATTTCCTTCCGGTCATTTCCATATCACGACAGATTATACCGCTTCCCTGTGATTGCCCACACGACCCGCCGCGAAGAACGGGCAATACTTTCTTGGGCCTTGCTCTTCTGATTCTGAGAACAACTGAGAGATGTCGCACACAGACTATGCGCACCTGCCGACTACGTCCTCACCCTTACTAGATGGTAATAGCTTGCCTTCGAGTCCTCAACAAAGACCGTATAGGATGTCACGACAACTTTCTCCAGCTCCATCGAGAAATGAATCAGGCATGTTCTCCTCGTCTCCGGGAACGCCTGTCAATCAACATCAAGGATTCTATCGGGGAACGTCGATCCGATCTGGTATATCTAAATCAGGCTCGTTCGTTCTCAACACCTCTGCTTATACCCGTCCTTTCAAGACGCGGCGTATCGAGCCTGGGGTGGCATCCATGCCTTGGACACAGCGAAAAAAGACTAAGTCTGATCGCGCTATCTCAGCTATACCAATCGTAGGTCTTATTGTTGGCCTCATAATTGTAGGTATCTACGGATACACTGGTTGGTCATCGTACGACACAGTGGACTTTTGTCCTTATTGGGAGGACGATTTCACTCAAGGTCTCGACCAAAGCATCTGGCAGAAGGAAGTACAGCTGGACGGGTTTGGTACCACCGAATTCGAGTGGACCACGCCCTATGATAACAACTCTTATGTTCAGAATGGACAACTACATATACACCCCACACTGACATGGCTCAACCAGACTGATGGCTTAACTTTCAATTTGACAAGTCTAGGGATGTGTACCGGCACATCTGATGTCTCATGCGCAGCAACTCGAAATTCCACGTCCGGCACATTCTTACCGCCTGTTCAGTCCGCTCGGTTAAACACAAAAATATCAAAGCACATTAGATATGGCAAATTGGAGGTCAAGGCGAAATTGCCCGTCGGCGACTGGCTATGGCCTGCTATTTGGATGATGCCTGTAGACTCGAAGTATGGAATCTGGCCTGCTTCAGGCGAGATCGATGTTGCTGAAAGCAGAGGAAACGACCATACCTACTACAGTGTCTCTGGTGGTGATCCGAACGCTGCTGGCGCTTCGAAGTTGCCGCATCTGCCTGCGGGAAACAACGCCATCGGTTCGACTCTACACTGGGGCCCAAATTCTGCTGCTGATGGTTATCCTTACACTACAAATGGTTTCCACTATCCAAGCTCTATTGGCGATCTGACTGAGGATTTCCACACGTATGGAATGGAGTGGACACCGAACGGGATCAGAACTTATGTCGACGAACAATTGACACAAATCGTTTACTTCAAGTTCCCGAGCTCCGGGTTCTGGAATCTTGGAAACTTTGCCTCGAATCTCATCAACCCGTGGTACGGTGGCTCAAAAGCTACACCATTCGATCAGGACTTTTATCTCATCCTGAATGTTGCGGTTGGAGGGACCAATGGATACTTTGCTGATCGTGTCGGCAACAAGCCTTGGAGCAATGGTCTGACCAGGGACCAGGCCATGAAAGTGTTTGCCGAGTCGCAGAGTCAATGGTATCCAACATGGACCCAGCCCGATCTCATAGTCGATAGTGTCAAGATGTGGAAGACCTGTAAGACATATTAGACATCAGCATCAGTGGCAGGTACCACAAGTCTGGGCGCTAGAGAGCAATAATACATAACGTAATTTATACATGATGAATTGCATCAAGGACGGTAGTGATGTATTTCAAATTATTTGTTTTGGCCATTGGGATATGCATCTTCTCGACACATATTCTCAGAGGTCTAAAGTGGGATAACTTTCATCTGTGGTGGGTGCATGCTCAAGATTACGACGAGGCAGAAAGAATAAAAACGCTATCGCTCGCTCGACTACGTGCTTAATAAACGATACCGGTCCATTTGTCCCCAGTGTCCTTGTAGGTCGTCGGCTTGACCACACACTGCTGCCTCATCGTGATTGAATCGACAATCAGGTCGCGATCGTCTCCGGTGGGCCACTCCTTGTACCAGGTGGTGTTGGCAGCTCGGAATTCTGTCATGGCAGTATCACGGCCCTCGGACAACTGCCAAGGCTGATCGTCATCGAATATGCCATTCATGCCACCGACGCCAAGCTGCAGAGTCAGGTGAAAGTGTCTGTCAAAGGGTGCCGCCAGGGAAGGATAGGCCACCGACCAGGGATCAAACACACCAGCAAAGATTTCTTTCTGCCACCCACCCTTCTTCCAGAAACCACCAAACTTGTTCCACTGTGCCAGTAACATGGTATTGACTGGATCGTCCACCCAAGTCCGAATATGTGTCGGCGTCCAGACGATGCCGATAACATGGAAGCCATCGGAGAAGTCTGTAAATTTCAACTTCTTGTTGGCTCCAAGGGTCTGGCCCAAGCCCACAAATCCATCGGGACCGTATGCCAGGAACGAATCGAGATTGTCATTACCACCTTGTGAATATTGATAGGAATTGCCCCTAGTCTGAGCCAGAACGATCTGACCATTGGCAGGATAAGCGCCGTAAAAGTCATCGTCAGGATTGAGCTGTATTTGTGACCAAATCCAATCGCCCTTTGGAAACTTGACCTTGATCTGAGCCTCCCCATATTGCATAGATATCTTAGTAGAGAGCTTGGCAGACTTGATTGGGTTGATTGTAGTGCCCGCAGTTGAGTTCTGCGTCATAGAACACCAGAAGTACGGATCTGTGCAAGTGCCATCAGCAGTCAGATTGAAAGTTGTTCCCTCCGGATACGTCTCAACCAAGGTTGGCCTGATGTGTAATTTTCCATCCTTGACGAAGGCATTATCGGTCGAGTCAGTGGTCCATTCGAATGAACCGGCGTTTCCTCCACCAGTGGAGATCTCATAGCGCCATAAGTTCGTGTCTAAAGTACCATATCTAAAGTCATCGTCGAAAAGTTTACATGTCGCTGGCGTGGCAGCATCAAGATAGCCTAGAACTGCAAAGAGAATGACAAGCAGTCCACCCACACCCATCCCCATCCATACAATCCTCGAAGACCATTTCTCTCTCTTCGTCGGAGGTACGGCGAGCCAGTACTTATCAGCGACTTGTCCCCAATTCTCTTTCGGGCGATGCCTGAGCACGGGCTTCTCCTTTTCGCGCGTAGTCTTCAGGAACGGATTTCGCACTGACTGTCGACGAGTTCTATTGTCTGAAAATGTCTGCTGAATGGTTGTGTCCTCCGTGATGCCGAAGGCTGACATGTCCATCTTTCAAACAGACAGATCCCTTCGAGTAGCTCTAGTTTGTGTTGGAGCCGATAGATGAATATCTAGACAGATATTCGCAACGAGATATTGAACACTTAGAGCTTAGACTCTGTGAATGGATATGTCGAATAAGCGCACCAACAGGTCCTCGCGTCCCGTCTTCCGTAAAGCTTAGCCTGCGTTGTCACGCTGTAGAGGGATTGTCGTGGGTGATAGCAAGAATCCTCGTGAAAGCCGGTGGCAGCAAGAGCACACCACTTGTGGAACCGTGTTCACGGCAGCTCAAGATGGTCTGGATTGGGAGGCGCTGATTAGAGGGATTCCGTGTCTGGGATCTGTCTTGCTACTCCCTGCCTGGCGTTTTCCCAGCGGCGAGGCACGACCACCACTGATCCATGAGAGCAGCGTGGATGGATCTGCCTTCCCGGGTGGGTGAATGGGTGGAGACGGCCCAGGACAGGAACTTTGCCAATCCGTACCGTAAGTGCAGCAGCAGCAGCAGCAGCAGGTGGCTGGCGACGATGACCGAGCGCGTGGGAGTTTCCTGTGCTTCCAAATCGGTAGTTGAGCCACGGCAGGCAGTTGCGGGCGACGTTCTCCGGAGAGGCGAATCTAAGGTTCCAAAGGTCAGGCAGGTCCGTGGAACAGATTTTTCTCCGATTCCGTTGTGGATCGGTGGCTGACAACGATTGCGTACACAGACTCGTTTCCAGGTGGCTCTTGCTTCAGATCACTCGCCTGTTCAGCCACGCAGGTCAAAGATAAAATCGAATCGGATGAATGGATCCATGCACCAACAGACCTGGCTGAACGCCAGAGACAAGCCTCCTGGCGAATGGGCAGACAACCCCGTCCGAGCACACGCTCGTGCCAGTCCGCCAAGTCTTACGAGTGCAAAGGAAACCTGCTTCCTCCTCGAGTCCGACCAGCAATACACACTGAGCCTGCGATTGTCGAGGCGTGTCTCTCAACATCAGTTCTGATAGTCGCAAGCTTGCGCTCTTTGGCTTGTGCTACCCGCCCAGAGTTCGTGGTTTCGGTCATTCGTTGGAGAGCAAGAGATTACTTGGGACTGCCACTAGCTAGAATACGCATTGCACTGCAGACAGAGAAAAGCTGCCACGAGAAAGTCACAGGAGCATCTTTATTCTGTGTTCGACACCACTGAACTTCAGCGTACTGCGAACCTTCGATGGGTATCCTCAACAAGATAACCCGTCATCGAGTCTCCGATCACAGCCCTGCAGTGCTTGTGGAGAGCCCGGTCGAGGAAGTATACTCGGCAGAGCAGAAGGAGACAATAATCAAAGACAATGTCGAGATCCGTTTGAACGAGCTCTTTGCGCCTGGATGGTCCTCCAAAACACAAGAGATGCTCAAGTTCATCTACAGTGCTTGCGACGAAAACGAATGGTTCGAGCTCTGGGATCAACGTAGTTCATTGGTCGCTGTGCGATCACATCTCGATTACGCTTGCTATCCTCCTTCTCAAGAGGATGACTCTCTGTACGAAACCGCCAAAGCACTTGCACCGGAAGCCGTAATCACGATGTGCTCTGGTCTGGTTGAGGAGTTCTTGACAAATGTACCACAACATATGGATGCCGTTGTGCTTGCAGAGGGTCTTCACGTTCAGATAATAGATAGTCTGGAGTCTTTGAAGTATGTACGTCGTCACCAATACGCAGCATTCATTCGGGAGCGAAATTATCTGCTCGTTTGGGCTGACGACGCCAAAACACTCATTCCCTTCGCCTCCAAAATCGAGGAGCATCTAGTGAACAAAATGTGGTCACAAGGTGCCAAACAGAAAGACAGTTGGAGGACGATGGTAACGACCACAGACATAGACATGGAAAATTATAGCAAGGACGGTGCGCGACCTGTACAGACACTACTTCCTTTCATGGTCACAGCAGCCATCCTTCTCAATTTCTTCATCATCGGAATGGGAATGAAGGAGATTGTATACGCATCCCTCTACACTGGTACCTGGTTTCGTTTCGCGTTCCTATTGTATGCTCCTGCTCAGTTCGTCTTCACAGGCTTCTTCACACTCATGTTAGTCGTCGCGGTGCTGAATTGCGTGGGACCCATTGGCCACATGTTCGAAAATTCGAAGCACTACTCATGTAAACTGCCGATACGCATCAAGCATAATTTACCACACATCACTATTCAATGTCCCGTGTACAAGGAAGATCTGAAGGACGTGATCATCCCGACAGTCGACTCTGTAAAAACTGCAATTTCCACATACGAAAAGCAAGGAGGAACAGCGTCGATATTCATCAACGACGATGGACTGCAACTCATCGCTGAAGAGGAAAGGCGCGTGCGTATGGCATATTATACACAGAACCAGATCGGCTGGGTAGCACGACCAGGTCATGGAGTCGGTGGTTTCATTCGAGCAGGCAGATTCAAGAAGGCTTCGAACATGAATTTCGCGATGAACATTTCTCTTCGTGTCGAGGAAAAGTTGGAGCTAATCGAGAGAGATGACAAATGGACAGACGATCACGAGACTGAAGCGTACGAAACGGCGTTGCGAGAAGTCCTCGAACAAGAAAAAGCCACGACTGGACATGAAGGATGGGCTGCTGGCAACATCCGAATCGGAGAACTGATATTGATCATCGACTCAGATACCCGAGTGCCGGAGGACTGTTTCCTGGACGCAGCTTCTGAGTTTACTCACGCTCCTCAAGTAGCGATCATCCAGCACGACTCTGGAGTCATGCAAGTGTCCTTTGATTATTGGGAAAATGCAATCTCGTACTTCACTCGTTGTATCTACTTTTCCTTGCAATTCGCGACAGCTGCTGGCGATACCGCAGCTTTCGTTGGTCACAATGCTTTCCTGCGATGGTCCGCTCTACAGCAAGTAGCATATAATGACCCAATTGATGGTCGACAAAAGTGGTGGTCTGAGGCCCATGTATCTGAAGACTTCGAGATGAGTCTGAAACTACAAGGTCTCGGTTATATTTCGAGATACGCGACATACTCGAAGAAGGGCTTCGAGGAAGGTGTGTCCCTTACGTGTTATGATGAACTGAACCGATGGTCAAAATATGCATATGGCTGTAGCGAATTGGTGTTCAATCCGATACGGGAATGGCACAGGAAAGGACCTATTACGAAGATCTTTCGAACCTTTCTCAAGAGTGACTTGAATTCCTACTCCAAGGTCACTATGATTTTCTATATTGGAACCTACTATGCTATGGCCTTGTGGCCTCTCTTGGTTGTCAACTTGTTTGCAACTGGTTACGGACGCTGGAAATTAGGCGTTGGCTGGGGATTTTACAATGAAGGATTTGGTGTGTTTATCTCTGTCATACTGGTCTTCAATGGTATTGGACCAGTGACCAATGCCTTGATTCGATATCGAGCTCGAGAGGGCAAATTCTGGGAGAATCTCTACGATAATCTCAAATGGTCAATTCTCTTGGTTATCTTTCTCGGAGGTATTTCCATGCATCTTTCTTATGCCCTGATCGCACATATGTTCTCTCTAAAGATGGAATGGGGCGCCACTGCAAAGTCAGTAGAGTCAGGTACATTCGCGTCCGAGCTGCCCAAAATCTGGTCTCGATTCAAGTGGGTGTATGCTATCATCGCAGCACTGGTGGCTCTCCAGGTCGTACTTGCTGTCGCAGTACCGGTGAAGTGGCAAATATTTGGCCTGACATCAAATGGTCCATTATGCTTCATGCTGATTATGCACGCTGTCATGCCTTTTGCACTCAATTCTAATTCGTATGCGTCAGAGTGGCAAGCAGATTTCAAAGGCACGGTTATTCGTGGCCAGCGGTGGCTATCGAAGCAGACGTCGAATCTCAAGCTCAAAATATTGGCTCTCGGGCGACAGGCGAACGATCTTGGCAACATGTCAACATACACTAATTATAAGAGAATATGATCAACACCTTGTTTATCTCATGATCAACTCTTCTCACTCTGCTTCATGCAGTTCCCTCATGTACGACACGATATCTGATAGACAGATTCATCTTCATATATCATATCGACTAATACCAAGCATACTGATTGCAAGTATTCAATTGTCCGTTACAAGCGCGGTCAAGAGTGCGAGTATGCAGGTCCATAGCCCACTGATCGATCGACTGAGTCCTGATCACAAGCTTTCGATCTGTTACATGATAAGTGGGATAAGATCATCCAACAAACCAGACTTGTTTGCGGTGATATTTGGTCTTGACAAAATAACATGGGTTTGAAGCCACTATGCGTCCAGGTCTACGGTACTTCTGCCAACAGAGCTCGCACGACGATCCGGAATTAGTTCAAGAAGCCACCGAAGCCTGCAGACGAGTTTGGACACAAGCCTCCGATTTCGGCTTTCAGTGGCGCATCGTTGCGCCAGCCACCACACAAGAGGGCTTGTGTATCAGAACGGCAGAAAACGCCCGAGACCTTGGACTGCACAGCCGGCAGCAGCTCGCTCCTTGCAACATCGTAAACGTCGACGCACGATCCAGCAAAGTGCACAGCTATAGTTGTCCCGAACTCGATCAAGGAGGCTGCGCAACACCATTGTCATGAGTGAACAATAATCCAAAGCGTTTTGCAAGTGGCCAATCCACTTTTGAAAGATAGTTGACGACTCGTACCATTTCAAAGGTCACTTCTTCGATTGGCAGCATCTTCATACAAACCGGTCTGGTTAGCATCGCAGTCTAAGTGACGACGATGGGTTGGACCAAGATTTTACGAAAGGCCAAGGAGAGCTATGTTGCACCGGTTCGAGAAGACGTTGCGACACAAAGACACAAGTCATTCACCAAAGCGCTCGATGAGGAGGACGACTTACTGCAACCCGAACAGGGTACAGACTCCTGGATGGCAGAGATAGATGAAGCTGATCTCATGCTGGAGCATCTGTTCGAGATGGCTGAAGGAAACGACTGGTTTGACATCGACGAAGAGGCGCACAACATACAGTTAATGACCATTCGTTCATCTGTCAATACTTACGTGTCGCGACCACTAGGAAACGAACAGACTGCTTTGGAGCTCGTGGCACAAGGCCTGAATTGTGACGGCGCACTCATCATGTGTACAGATGTCACAAGGTCACTGTTGGAGAGTGCTCCACCCATGGCAAAAGTCATTGTCCTTGGCGGTTCCTTGAATAAACTGGTCGAAAATGTATTACCTTTTCCGTCGTACGACGTTATGCAAGTACGTGGGATTTGTTTTATAAAAGAGCTGGGTGGTGCAATTATCTGGAATGATGATGCATCTACCTTGAACGACTACGCTCGTCAATGGGACGAGCATATAACAAAATTGGTCTTCTCTTCGAAAGAAAAATTGCTAGATCACTCCGTTTTCGACGCGGATGGAGCCTCGAAAAGGAACCACATAGAAATCGACGAAAAGGAAATCGAGAATGAGGAGAATGCGCTTGCTGAGCCGGTTGATCGTGAAACACAGCTCATGTGGCCTTTCATTGTGGCAATGACGTTTGCAGTCATGGGACTTTTATCCGGCACAATATTGAGATCCGTTGTGAAAGAGGTCGTTGAAAGCAAGCAATATGCCCACATGCTCTACTTGTTATACATTCCGGTGGTCTGCATCCTGACTGCTTTCTTTCTCAGTATAATCGTCTCGAGTGTTCTACAAATCATCGGACCAATAACTCATCTCCAAACCAATTCAAAGTTTTACTCCTTCATGAGACCACAGAATTCAATTGCTCGGAAGGATCTTCCTCATGTCACGATTCATTGCCCAGTATATAAGGAAGATCTGTGGGACGTGATCGATCCCACAGTACAGTCTTGTAGAGCGGCTATAGCCACATACGAAGCACAAGGAGGCAGTGCGAATTTAATGATTTCGGATGATGGAGGTCAACTGCGCTCTGAGGAGGAACAAAAACTACGGGTGGAGTACTATGCTGCAAATTCAATCAGCTGGACGGCTAGACGGCCGCACAAAAAGGACGGATACTTACGTCGTGGTCTGTTCAAGAAAGCCTCTAATCTCAATCACGGATTAAATCTCGGAGTCGAAATTGAAGACGAATATCAAAGGATCAAGACGGCAGACGGCATTTTGAAAGAATACGAAACAGCACGCGAGACTGTCTTGAAACGCCGTGACCATGTTGATCTATGTGCAGGCGATCTCACCATTGGCGATGTCGTTCTCATTATTGACTGCGACACGCGAATGCCTGTGGATTGCATGCTCGATGCAGTTCTTGAATTCCGGGATTCACCAGGCACGGGTATCATACAGCATACAGCACAAGCCTTGATCGTCTCTGGTGACTTCTTCGAGCACGGAATGGCACATTTTATACACATGATCTTTTTCGGTATCCGGTACACCGTAGCAGGCGGTGATCTGTGCCCTTTTCTCGGACACAATGCCTTCTTGCGGTGGACTGCTGTCCGTGAGGTCAGTCCAGTTATGGAAGAATATGATGTTCGTTACTGGTCGGAGGAGCATGTATCCGAAGATTTTGAGCTGGCCTTGAGAATGCAGACCGCGGGCTATGCTACTCGAATGGCGACATATGACGAGTCCGAATGGTTGGAGGGAGTCTCCATCACTGTCTACGACGAGATTTCTCGTTGGACGAAATATGCCTGGGGATGCTCAGAACTGATGTTCAACCCCTTCAGGCTCTGGTTTAAGAGAGGTCCTTTCACGACGACCATCAAACATTTCCTCTCTAGCAAACGTGTTCCATTGGCAGCTAAATGCTCGTCATTGTTCTACATGTGGACTTATTGGATTATTGGACTCACATGGATCTATTGCATAATCAATTATATTGTCTTCGGATGGTTCTATAACAGTGTTGACAGAGCTTATATCGATCAATTCGGGATCCTCGTCGCAGTCGTTGTAATATATGGATTACATGACTTGTTTGTCATTCCGATCGCACGCTATAGACTAAGGGAACAAACACTATCCACAGCAGCACGCCAGTCCTTGCAGAATTTCTGGATTCCATTATTATTCTTTCAAGGAATGTCCATGCATGTCAGCTGGGCATTGTTCAAGCACCTGCTTGGGCGGGAGATGTCTTGGGGCTCAACGGCCAAGTCTGTCTCGTCACGAACTTTGGTTGAAGAGACACCATTGATATGGCAAAAATATCGGGTAATCTTCATTATCTGTTTATCGATCGTTCTTCTCATGATTGTACTCGGAGTCGCTGTGCCGCAACCCTACAAGATCAATTCTTTCGTCGCGGTCTTCCCGATCGCATGGATGGTTGGATTTCATATACTCAATCCCTTCCTGCTCAATGCACAGTCCTATCTAGCAGAGTTGTTCACTTTCGTGTAGTCTACGAGTCGAGCCCTTCTGTCATAGTTACGATATAAGTTCAAGCCAAGATAAATTGCCATAAGACTATCCCATGCAGTGCCTTCCCATGTGCAAGGCGCGCTAGTGCAAGGAAGTGGCCGGTAACACTAACTTCAAAAGTGCTCATACGTCAAATCCCATGAAAAACTCGGAATTACCGAATTCTGAATTGTGGAGCAAATCGGCTGCCGTACTCCTGCTCTACTCAGGCAGATTCCGATTGGAATCTGTTGCGCCGGCTGCACGCCCATATTGCAGTTCATGTCAACATGCTGTGTTTCGTGAATCTAATCGCAATTGACAATCGCTGTCCGCATGATCCGACAAACGGTCTAGCCTTAGCACTACTCAAAGCTGTCGCGTGCTCATGGTCATTCGGCTCGTATCAATATCTGACGGCTAGAACTACAGTGCTGCGCACAATCGATATCTTTGGTTTTACTTGCTCAAATCGAAGTTCAATCATGGCGTGAAGCACAACGGAGAATCGAATATTGGAATCATGGGCGCGCACTGAGCTTCCAGGCTTACATCATTGTTTAGAGACTCAAGTAATGAGTACCATCAGATATGTTGAGGTGTGTCGGTCAGAATTAGATGAGATGGAGAAGGACGCATTCACTCGTTGTACACGCCTCTTACTCCTTGAATATCGAAGAGCTCGACGTCCAAAGTACCCGATAAAAGAAAGACCTTCAAGACCCGACCATGGTCGTACACTCCCTTCCGTGAAGAACCATTCGATCTCATCAATAGCTGATATCGTTGGTGCTGGAAATAGCACGACGAAGGATAAACGTAAATTCCCGAAAGAATTGATTCAACTGCTTGAGATTGCGTTGAAACGGGTCATCATGAAACAAGATCCTCTGTATGACGATGTACAATTGCGCGGTACTTTTGGAGTCTTTTATGCATATTATACTAGCGAGTCCTTTCAAAAAACTGTCAAGGACAATCGAAAAATAGAGGATCTGATTCTGATGTTCTTTTCGAAAGCCACGGGAGAGTTGCGAAAGCGCCTTGATGAGGACGAGGTGAAGCACATCACCAATCAGCATGTCGCCAAATTTGTTCGGCTCCTTCTACAATTGATCAAGACTAATCGCTTGGCAAGCAGTGATTCTGAACTTGTGACTCGATTGTCGGAGTACGAATCTAAGCTGTTACAGAATGCAGCGACTATATTCACTAGCACGGCCATAACTAATCCAGAAAGTTCAAGTCATACTGAAGATGACTTATTGTCTTGGGACATCTCCGATATTCCACAATTACTTTATTTATCACAGATTTCGGACAAACCTCGAGCTGAAATGCAAGCTTTCGTGGAAACAATCAGTGCAGAGTGTACTGAGGAACGTGCACTGTCGGATTTGAAGCTTCGCCTTGATTATGTTCAGACTCAAAAAGGTGATGAGGCTACCGCCACAGCATTCCTTTCTGATAGTTCCTATCAAAGATGGGTTCAAGGAGAAATACAGCACATCACGCAAGCAATACTGAAATTGACCAGCGAAAATCCCAACCTAACAAACTATCAGCCAAAGTCTACCATATTGACCACTCCAGTCGAAAGTGCCGCCACGAGTAAGCGCACAAGTCGCTTGCAAAGTCGGACAAATTCCTTTAGCTCTGACTCGTTTGACCCAAGCAAACGGAACTCCGGTATCGCTGCCAAATCGAGCGTTGCTCCAGCACAATCCGTCACAGCAGAGTCCTTCTTCTTCACTCCGGCAAATCCACTTGCGACTTATCGAATTGTCCTGCAAAAATGCTTGACTCATGATCTGCACGAGAATGCCCAGCCTGTTCGAGAGATTGACCTCTTGGAACCTTCGATACTGGGCAGAGAATCTTTAGAGCTGCTCTCCAGTATCAGAGCCTCATGGCACATAACACTGACAGCACATAATATTATCTTTTTAGATATTTGTTCGGTCTTTTTTCTTCAGAGTGAACTGCATATCGAAGACCTGGATGCTGCATTTCGACAAACACAGTCTGATGGTGGCATTCGGCAAGATGATCTTACCTTGGATCTTCTTCATTTACACCAAAAATGTCTGTTATCTCTGAATGATTGTCTTTTTCGAGATCTTTATGAAGAGTTACAATTGGTCTATGAATCCAAGATTGACACAAAAGTGCTTACTGTCATGGACGAGCACATTTATGCAAATCAGTATTTTCACGATGCTGCTTCAGGCACTGCCCGAATGTTCGATGAGTTGGAGAAAGGTTTGCAGACTGTAGCGATGAAGGCCTATCGTAAACACCGAGAGGAGATATGTGTTTTGGACAAGCTCGAAGTCCTTCATATTGTGCAACTCTCCAGAGTTCTTGAAGCTGACATTAAGCGTTACCGGAAGCGGTATCGAGTGGCACTCCTCGACGTGATCAACATTCCATCGATTTATCTTATAACATGTTTGACTCAAATTGTAAATGATCTCAAACCACTTTTGGAGCAATGTTACCGCAATATCAGAACACAAAACGCCGAGTTTGCAATTGAAGATATGTTCTCGCTGTATCGCGAGATGATGAATGTTCACGATCTTCTACGGCAGGAGGACCCTGGGTTTGAATCTCCAATCAATATCGATCTTTTCTTTCGACCTTTTGTGTTGCGCTGGCTGAAACAGGCACAAACCACAATTATTGCGATGATACCACGTACTTTGGAGACTGACACATTTACTAACGACGAAGCCCAAGCTACCGGAGAACTCAACAGTCCATCAATCGTTCTTCTTTTCAAATCTTTCAATCAGCATCTACAATTCCTTCGTGACTTGAAATGGCCAGACGAATATTGGGCAGCAAAATTCATTACTTCACTTGTGCATATTTTCAGTGAGGGGATCAAAGAATACTCAATCTCGATCTGGCAGCTCTTTCGGGCGGAATGTTCATCCATGCTAAGTACCAAAGATGTGCACGATATACCAACAGAGACTTTACAACAAAGATTGATTGCTAGAGCTCGAGAAGCAATCAATAAACAGGAGCCGGTCGAACATTTCCAGATCTCAAGCAAAGCCTGTGTCCAATTGAATAACATTGAATGGGCGAAATCTCACCTTGACACACTTGAGCACAACGTTGATTCTGCGGCGTTGTCTTCTATGCTCGAAAAATACGAAGGACCAAAGCTAGGTTGGAAACATGGCCAAAATGCAATGTTTTTTGTCAAAGTTGTCTCCGCGCAAAATTTGGCCGCGTGTGATATGAATGGCTACAGTGATCCTTATACAGTTCTCAGTGATCATAAAGGTCGTCGTATCGGCAAAACCCGCACAATGCACACTAATCTCAACCCTGAATGGAATGAGACGTTCGAAGTCCAGTGTGCCGAGCCATTATGGCTTGCAGCTACTGTTTGGGATCGAGACAACAATGGCGAGCATGACATCTGTGGTCGGTGCTATTTCAAGCTCGACCCCCGTTACTTCGAAGATCAGATGTCCAAGGATTTTTACGTCGATCTCGACACACAAGGCATTTTACACATGAACATAACAATGGAGACTGAGGTTGATGAGTCAACATTCTACTTCTCTCGTGCTTTCCGATCCTTACACGTTGTCGAAAATGATATGAGTCGAATGTTAATCGACAGGATGACTCCAATCATGCACAGCTTCTTGACACGTTCGCGACTGAGGTCAGTCTTCAACAAAGTCAACAGCCTCGACGGTACTCTCGACTCTGCTATACAGCTACTGCAGAAAGCGGGCTTCTCTAATTCGAGGATATCCCTTCCAGAGAAAAGCAAACAAGGTCCGTTGTCCAACCCTGAAATGGAGGCACCTATTGAGCCTTTGATGCAATATCTCGATGACAATTTCAGGACCCTTGACAGCTTTCTCAATCGCGGTGCCTTCACGAACGTTTTAAGCAAGCTTTGGGACTTTGTGTTATCAGCACTCGAGAACTTGCTCGTACCGCCATTGCATCTAACAGGCACCAAAACACAGAGTGCACTGCTAGAAGATGAAGTTGACATATTGTACAAATGGCTTGGATTCTTGAAAGACACTTTTGCTGGCGATGGTGGAGGCCTGCCGGAAGAACAATTGCAGAATTTCCAGTATCACGAAATTCTATCCATACGATTCTTCTATTTTGATGACTCTAATGAGCTTGTGCGGGAGTGCCGACGCATGGCTTCCACTCAAATCGCAAATAAGGTTCAAGTCAAAAACGACCATGTAAATTACCGCCGAGCCTACAATCTGGGCACCATTAAGCTTCAGCAAGATCAGAAGCGGGCTCGAAAACGTGCCATAAGCAACAGCGAAGATATCATGCTTCGAGTAAGTTATTCTCTGATTTTGTACGAAAGCCTGTTCACGTTTTGCAGGTGCTTAGATTGCGTAAATCTCCCGAGGCCCGGGCCTTCGTTGAAGAAAGACTAGCTGAAAGACAAAGAGTGGCCAAAAGAGCCGTTACCGATGCTGGAATGACCAGACGTAAGCAAATCTTCGAGCACGCTATACCATTCTAAATGACCCAGAATCAACCTTTCCGTCGAAGCGCTAAACCTAGAAGTACCAAAAGCATCAATCTGTGATGCACTCCGTGATAAATACTGCAGCCACAAGCCGAATCATCTTTTACAGCACCGACAAACATCGCTGTATAAATAGGGACTTGCGTGGCCGGTAAGATTGTGAATATCTTTATCCAATATACTGTAACTCAACGTGTTTTCTTCCCGGGAGTCTTCCAGCACAATCAACTTACATTATGTTACATCATAACATCTGTAAACGTATGTGCATGATTCCACAATACTATACCCCAATCACAAAAAGATCGAAGAAACTATTCTGCATGATTTTAGCGACTGGCTGTTGCCACGATCCGCCCCAAGTACAATAGCTAGAACTTGAGACGGGTTCAGCATTTATAGCTAACACTTGAAACGGATTCAGCATTTTGTTGTGGAGTGCCGAAGGAACTTGAGACAAACTCAATCAGAACAAAGAATGCCCATATCAAAGTAGTGCAAGTCGTGCCTCAATATTATTCTTGCTTGAGACATCTAGAGCAAACCTCCATCACTCAAAAATCATTCTTGAAGTTCGATCTTGCGCTTTCACATCATCGTTACCCGCGGGTGGAGGTTACAGCACGTGTTTCACATGCGACTGTAATCTCACCAACGTGTCGGTAACGCTTGTCAATCCATATTTTTCCAGGAGCGCGGCTGCTTCAGTCTAGTGCCTATCTATTAGTAAGTAGCTATGGACATTTTAGCTTTGATTCGTATTGCACAAGAGACACGGTACTACAATGTGCGGATTGTAGTCTATAGCTACGCCAAACTCTATTAATTCCCGCCCAACAGGATCTGCACGTGTGCCCAGATATCACGCCGTAATCCCTATTGCACCAACCAATCCTCCACATTCAACACCCCCGACTCATACAGGGGCCACAGTTGAGATGGGGACCCCAGTCGTTCCGAGAAATCAAACTTTGATCTCAATGCAGACACGCCGCAAAGCCACAAATTTATATGGTAGTGCGCTACGGTAACGGCCGCTTTCATGCCACGGCTTTGAGGACGCATCGTGGTCGATAGTGATGCATGATTTACAAGTGCACGCCTGCGCCATGTTGGTAACGTGCTTGTTACGACCTCGGTATAAGTAGTCTTTGGCAGACAATAAAATGTGTGACGCATTTGAGTCTGCAATAACAAAGCCAGAGAATCCTGCAAGGATAACTTCTTCTCCTGCAACATCTCGTCCTCGGGTCATAAAGGCGTGTACGTGAGTAATGACCTCAAGACCGATGTGTAGTCAGTCACTCACTCAGCATAGTCGTTGTCGGAAGCGGAAATCGAAGTGTAATGTATATGTGCCTCTCATTTCCGTGTACCAAAATTAATGTCTTAAGGGACAAGAGCCATGTGCTGCTTGCGCAATCACTGGCGCATCTTGTATTTTCGCGAAAGAAACTCCACGACGAGGACGAGGCAAAAGACAAAGACTTGCGGAGATTGAATTGTTTGGGAGGCTTGAAAAGCTGGAGAAAGCCGTGAATTTGCAAGAGTCTTCCACATCCTCATCAATGCCTCTATCGAATGCCGAAGACACCGGTAGCTCAACAAGTGACTGTCCGGGATCGTCCAGCTCGAATGAACAGAACCACTCGTCTTCGGAACAATTCTCACCAACATCAGGCCTGATATGGTCGCATCGGTCAGAGGCTTTCGAGCTGTATGGACCCTCAAGCCCGTTTGTTTTGTTGTTTGATCGTGTACACGACATCAAGAGAACGATGGGGCCGGACCGGTATGCTCAATTCGTTCTAGCCATGCAGGAATACAAGTCCTCCAGTGGCTTATACTCTAGCAAGACACAACTGAGGCCAAGCTCTTTTGGAAGTTTATCCACGGCTCATAGAGAAAGACTTGTCGAGAAATACTTTCAGACATGTAACAGATTATACCCTATAGTGACTTCGCCCTCAGACTTTCATGGTATGGAACAAGCTTGTCATGATGGCAGCCCTCGATCTCTGTTACATTACGCGAGTTATTTATTCGTCCTGGTCCTTGGAAGACTCTTCGATGAGCACGAGTCCGATATCCAATCTGTCGAAGCGAGAACTGACACGATGCACTTACTTACACAAGCTCGGGCAATTTCGAGGCAGAATGAGGAACATCATTCTATTGAGCTTGTCCGAGCTCAGACGCTTGAAACCTTGGTTTTTTACCTCACCGAGCCGACTAGCAATGCCTGGACAATCCTCGGAAAAGCGCTCCGTAGTGCTCAGACCATTGGTCTGCATCGGAGACAGTCAAAGATTATGAATGTGAAATTTCCAACGGTGGCCCACCTCACCCCTATCTACCTTTTTTGGACCCTTTATATCCTGGACATCAAGATTTCCCTTTTCTGTGGTCGATCGCCAGTTCTTCAAGATCAGGATCACGACCAGGACTTGCAGCAACGTAGGGTGGACGATATGTCAGGAATTAACAGTCTGCCACCATCTGATGAGTGGCACAGTTTCTTTTTCAGCATGATTGCATCAGCACGATGTGGGCATCATATATACAAGACCATTTATGCATGCAACATGCGATCCCGGTCTCTAGCACAAATGCTGGCAACGACACGGAAACTGGATTTACTCGTAGTTGATGTTCTGAAAGATCTGTCCAACTGCTTCGGAAGTGCGATTGACCACGAAAATTCTGACATGGCCAGTAATGAACCAAAACACGATTTCAATTTTCGTCAATTCGCAATTGCATATTTTCATGTGTTCATAAACAATTTGCAAATATCGTTCAATATACCAATCGCTCATTTTTTAGAACGCAGGATTGCCGTGACAGGCCAGGAAGACGTGAGCTGTGACCTGGCCAGGACTCTTCTGGATCCAGCGCAATCTGCTGTACAATACGGCCAGCGCTTGTGGCAAACATCACCAATCTTACATGACCGACTTCTGCCCCTACTGATGCCATCATTCACCACAATCGCGGCACATATCTCGAGAAATCCAGGGGATCCCAATTCTCCAAGGATGACACACCTTATGGAGACCTCAATCAACATGCTTAATAACGAGAGACAATATCCCATTGGTCGGCATGCTGCGCTGTCGGAGTATATCGTTGATTGTGTACAGATTGGCAAGCTAGCCATGGCAGAATTCAGGGTTTCCCAATAACGATAAAGCTAGTAGATGTAGATGCCCAAAAGAGGCTAGGACAGTTTATTACTTTGAATATATGTAATATATGCTTATTGACATGCTGAAAGCTTTTGTGCAGTCTACTTTGTAGTCGTCCTATAGTGGACGGCGTTGACACGTCGAATATGCAGTGGTAAGCCGAGCTATAGAGGCCGAAAGTTGTTCTGAGAGTCAAGCTAATAGCAAATCTGTATTACATCGCATTTGTTGCGCTACGTCAGTGCTGCTATATTGCACGATGCTTCCAAATCCTATCGATATTGAAATATTGGAAAGAATGGAGGTAGACGGTTGAGGCTAATGTAGACGATTCGCTACTTTGGCTTACCACGATCTCTACAATGCCTCTCATGGTTCAGAATTGTAGATGTGTACGAGAAAAAGCAGAATTGGGTGCCAGAGTCTAACAGAACATAGAAGAAATGTCAAGTATTGGCGGCGACGATGCAATTGATGTTAGTATACGTATGTGTTATGCCAATTATCCACTTGAGTTGTCAAACTAGTGACCAAGGCCTGCATAAAACGACCACCCCAGGCTGGCAGTTACCCGGAGTCAGAAGAGCCAGGAATATCAGCTGAAAGTGAAGTCACCATCGTACGACCACATGCTAAGATCGGAGTCCTCAGATTTCGGGAAGATGAAGATGCTCCCCTTGACACATCTGAGTGATCAAGCGGATCTGGGTCAATTCCAAGGGTGGTCGAGATGACCTGATGCTCCGTTGGGACTGCAGTTCAAGGCACAGATAACAGCCCACTCATTCGAGCCATATCTTGGCGTCCGCTGCACTGAATAGCCAATGAAGGTTTCGTCTATCGGCGGGCCCAATACCAGCAATGGCTGCAGTCTACAATGGCGCGGCAATACAATTCGCAGAAGTACCTCATCAGGGTTTGCAGGGCACATTGTAACCCCGAAACGCAGAAAGAATGCATTGTTTGTAGTGCCAGGCTAGACAATTTGCATTGGGAAGCCATTCTGGGGCCTGGTGACGAACTGATGCGGAAAATTCTAGCCATTGTCCGTGATACTGCAATAGAGAGGTATCTCCAGCGAAAAAGTGAATTTGATACGTACCATTAGACCAATAAATCCCGAAATTATACTTATCAAATAGTGAGTGGTAGTCGGATCTCAA
The DNA here is from genome assembly GCA_005281575.1 of Taphrina deformans. NCBI lineage: Eukaryota > Fungi > Ascomycota > Taphrinomycetes > Taphrinales > Taphrinaceae > Taphrina > Taphrina deformans. Next base: position 385,009 of record RHGG01000013.1, read on the forward strand.
GGTCAGACCATTGGCTGGTGAGTACAAGTTGCAGATACCGTCACTGACCTGCGAAATGAACGCGCTACCTAGACTGAATGGCACAATATGGCACGCGCGAAGTCTGTCGGGATAGAAAGTGTTTGTAAGAAGACAACCTGGGTCTCGATGAAAAAGATTCTCGCGAAACTTGCTTTGGCCATATCGTGAAGTTCTCGAGGAGTTGCTGATAGTCTCAGTCTCTGATTGCTCGAAGGGTTTCCGGGTCGTGGTCTTAGCATGGGGACCTTGTGCAAGTTCAGCATCGGATCCTAAGTTCAGTTGTACAACATATGTCCCAGGCATTATGCGATCCGCAGCTTGTATTGGCTGACCTTCAAAATGAATCACAATCGAATCACGAACTACGTTCTGCAACAAATTCTCGACGACGACGAAAAGATATTGCATCTGACATATGACTGACCCTGCACGTTGCGTGAATTGGAAAGGTATGCGCCCAAGAATCGTGCCTTGAAGATCTGTCAATATAATTGTTTCCGCCCTACCGTGCGCGCCCCAAGATTCGATCGCCAAGGTATATCTCACAGGATCTTCCATGACCCACTTTGTAACAACTGAACGACAGTAATGTTATCATGTAGTTCCACCTCTGATGGAGACTGGTATCCTGCTTTCTCCTTCAAATCAAGTTATACGGAATCCGTGCATGGGGCTCCTCCTCTTGTCAAATACATTACCGTGGATACTCCTCAATGATTTAATGCAGAAACCAATTCCACTCTGTTTTGACACAGTATACAAGGTCTTCAAGTGTAGATGGCAGCTTGAGTCAGCGTCTTTGATCCCAAGATACAGAAGGTGATTAGCAAAGTGCAACAGAGGCTGGATTTTGTCAATTTCAAAACGCTAGATTTTCTCTTTGGAGCATTACTCCAGATGCTATAGATGCCTCAAGAAGATGAAACTTAATGGCAAGCTTTAGTTGCTATTCTACTGCTAGCTTATCAATTTTGAGAAGTATCGTTCCATTGTGGATTATGCTAGTCATACATTTGTGCAAGCCACTCGTGGCGCATTTGACCACTACTTTAGAGCCATGCAGCAAACTGCATCTTTCAGTCAGGAAGACGCCACTTGAAACGAACAATCTGTGATGAGCTAGGATTGCGCTAGGATTACGCTCAAGAAGTGACAAAGAGAACAAAACTGTCATGAGGCTATGTGTCCTCAGTTGTAGAGTGTTGGATGACCGACACAACACACACAGGTGGCGCTTCATTATTACCCGTGTGTTCTTTTCTCTTCACAGCAGTCCAAGAGTACAGTATCATCCCCCAGGGGATTATAACACTACAGTAGGTGCTCGGCAAAGTGCAACATCCTGAGCCATTTTAGCCAAATTGGTTTTGTGTTTTGCATTTCAAACATTTGTAGCACAATGACATTCAGCTCTATAGTGCTGAAATCTTGCATACTCATACTTGAGGTATTTGTCTGTCATCATATAAAGTTTGACAGATATTGATCAACATCTATGTGTTTGATGGCCCAAACAAAAACAAGGGTCAAAATGACATTTTTTGCGCTCTTGGGTTTGAGTGTCTCTGGTGCATGTCATAAATTTTGTGAGAAGGAATGATGGTTATTACAGCATTCTTTGACCATTGTTACACCTGCACCTGTGTTTTCAAGACTTTAGCTTGAACACAACGTACTCATATTGCACTTCAAAGTTTACGCTATTGCAAAAATAGCTCAAAGTTTGTTTGTGACATGATACTTGCAGCTATGACTGAATAGACCTGAAATTCAATATACATACACTAGTATGCTATGATCATGTGCATACACATTTTCAGAACTATAGCTTGACTATTGATCATACCATTGCCATTTCTGTGAAACGTGGCTGTGGCTGAATCTCAATTTTATGCCACTGATTTTGGCTTTTGTGATTAGATGTGCTGTGAAGCAAGCTGCATTGTTCTGTTCTCTCTGAGACTTCTGGAGTGCAATGTAAAATCAATACAGAGTATCTGTGTCAAGTAGCACCTTTCTGACTCCAAAACTCAGTTCACTGCATGGCTCTAAAGTAGTGGTGAAATGCGCCACAAGTGGCTTGCACAAACACATGACTAGCACAAGCCACACCAGAGCAATGCTTCTGGAAATTGATGTGCTAGCAGCCAAGTCACACCAGATTGTTGTCATCAAGTTTCATCTTCTCAGAACATCTATAGCATTCCAAAGACAAAACCTAGCATTCCTAAAATGACAAAATTCAGCCTCTGTTGCACTTTGCTGATCACCTACTGTAGCTCTCCCAGATTTGCAAGCTCCTTGCAAAATGTTGTATTGTTGCCATTGATATCAATGCCACAGCATGAAGAAAAGTTCACTTCACAGTAGCAATCCAGGCAAGTGCTGTGATGAAGCTATACGGCTCCAGTTGTAGCGTGTTGGTTAACAAGAAGCAACACGCACGGGTGGCGCTTCATTATTACCCCTGTGTCTCTTTTTCTTCACAGCAGTCCAAGAGGACAGTATCATCCCCCAGGGAATTACAACACCACTTTGGGTTCACCTATGTTAGAGACTTAGGGTAGATAACAACTTGACTAGTACCTTACTGTTAGGGATGGTGTGACAGCCCTGGCAGGTGATTGGGTTTTGGTAACGGCAGATGAACGTAGTAGTAAGGTACAAGTCAAGTTGTTATCTACTCTAACATAGATGAACCCAAGGGGATGTTATAATCCCCTGGGGGATAGTGCTGCCATCTCGGACTGCTGTGAAGGAAAAGAGACACATGGGTAATAATGAAGCGCCACCCGCGTGTGTCGTCTCTTGTAACCCAACACTCTACGACTGTAGCCGTATAGCTTCATGACAGTATGCATGTTGCATTTTTGGCCTATTTGGTCATAAGTGCAAGTACAATGGCACAAACAAATTCTGAGCTATTTTGCAATAGCGTAAATTTTGAAGTGCAATATCAGTATGTTGTGCACAAGCCAAAGTTTTGAAAATACAGGTACAGGTGTGTAAAGGGTCAAGAAACGCTGTGGTAGCAATGTTCTTTCTTTACAAAATTTATGGCCCGCAACAGAGAGACTCAAACAAAAACACACAAAAGATGTCATTTTGACCCTTCTTTTTGTCCAAGCCATTAAACACAGAGATGTTGATCAACATCAATCAAATCTTATTTGACAACAAACAAATACCCTAAGCATGAGTATGCAAGATTTCAGCACTATTGAACTTGATGTCATTGTGCTACAAATGTTTGAACTCAAAAACACAAAACCAATTTGGCTAAAATGACTCAGGACGTTGCACTTTGCTGATCACCTACTGTAAGATCAATACAGAGTATCTGTATCAAGTAGCGTCTTTCTGACTACAAAACTCAGTTCACTGCATGGCTCTAAAGTAGTGGTCAAATGCGCCACAAGTGGCTTGCACAAACACATGACTAGCACAAGCCACACCAGAGCAATGCTTCTGGAAATTGATGTGCTAGCAGCCAAGTCACACCAGATTGTTGTCATCAAGTTTCATCTTCTCAGAACATCTATAGCATCTTGTGTAATGCTCCAAAGACAAAACCTAGCATTCCTAAAATGACAAAATTCAGCCTCTGTTGCACTTTGCTGATCACCTACTGTAGCTCTCCCAGATTTGCAAGCTCCTTGCAAAATGTTGTATTGTTGCCATTGATATCAATGCCACAGCATGAAGAAAAGTTCACTTCACAGTAGCAATCCAGGCAAGTGCTGTGATGAAGCTATACGGCTCCAGTTGTAGCGTGTTGGTTAACAAGAAGCAACACGCACGGGTGGCGCTTCATTATTACCCCTGTGTCTCTTTTTCTTCACAGCAGTCCAAGAGGACAGTATCATCCCCCAAGGAATTACAACACCACTTTGGGTTCACCTATGTTAGAGACTTAGGGTAGATAACAACTTGACTAGTACCTTACTGTTAGGGATGGTGTGACAGCCCTGTAAGGAGATTGGGTTTTGGTAACGGCAAGTGAACGTAGTAGTAAGGTACTAGTCAAGTTGTTATCTACTTTACTGTAAGGGAATCCGAGGTAGTGTTATGATCCCCTAGGGAATGATACTGGCCTCTCGGACTGCTGTGAAGAGAAAAGGACACACGGGTAATAATGAAGCGCCTCCCGTGTGTGTCGTGTCGGTTACCCAACACTCTACGACTGAGGACACATAGCCTCATGACACGACTCCCCCTGTTAGGCTGAAGTCGTATAGTGTTGTTGGTACGTCTGGCTTTGACGCTGTGTTGTCTGAGCTAGTAGTAGATTGCAGAGCGGATTCGCTTTCAGGCGAAAGTGATTTGTAATATAAGTTTTGATTGTTGGAGATTGCATTATAGTTGTTGTGATTTTGCCCAGGGCGCCTGTTGTCAGTATAAAGATGGGTGCGGTGCGCACTTCTTCTCGCCTTCTTACCATTTGTAACTTACACAACGACATGTCTGATTCCATTGAAAATTCGCCGCAAAAGAGAAACAAGGAGAGAGAAGTTGAGCTTAATAACACACGCGCCAAGAACATAGAGGAGCGGGGTCTGAACGTCTTGGGCTGTTCGTCCTGCGCGGTACGTTGTTGTTCTTTTCCCCTAGGGGTTACTAATCTTTTAGCCAAGCGCCCGGGAATGTCGAGTGTAGTTCGACGAGGCATTGCCTTGTCAAAACGCGGTGCCAAAGTGTGCCTTCTGCTGCCAAGGGTCGGGCTGTCGGTGCTCGCATACGGACCTCATACTGGACATCAAAAGATTTCGCACGTACAGCACCGGGACCGGGTTGGGCGTGCGTATGGCAGAATACGCAAGCTTTTTCTGCAACACGCCCGTCTCGGTCTGGGCCGCTACGCTGGGCCTGTTGGCCAAAAGAATTGGTCAATACCAAAAATACGTTTGGGAGTCTGGACTCGGGGCACATCTGGTAAGTTCGTCCCGTTACCTGAGTGGGGTTCCCAAAGCCCTGCTTGCTACGGCAGCTGCTAACAATCCCCCTGGGGATCGCATCTTGGTTGGCGGTCATCCGCTAATCGAGCCCCTGCAGCTATCGCCAAGAAAGAGGACCCAGCCAACCATGGGGGGGTTGACTGGGGAGGATTCTCNGGGTAGATAACAACTTGACTAGTACCTTACTGTTAGGGATGGTGTGACAGCCCTGTAAGGAGATTGGGTTTTGGTAACGGCAAGTGAACGTAGTAGTAAGGTACTAGTCAAGTTGTTATCTACTTTACTGTAAGGGAATCCGAGGTAGTGTTATGATCCCCTAGGGAATGATACTGGCCTCTCGGACTGCTGTGAAGAGAAAAGGACACACGGGTAATAATGAAGCGCCTCCCGTGTGTGTCGTGTCGGTTACCCAACACTCTACGACTGAGGACACATAGCCTCATGACACGACTCCCCCTGTTAGGCTGAAGTCGTATAGTGTTGTTGGTACGTCTGGCTTTGACGCTGTGTTGTCTGAGCTAGTAGTAGATTGCAGAGCGGATTCGCTTTCAGGCGAAAGTGATTTGTAATATAAGTTTTGATTGTTGGAGATTGCATTATAGTTGTTGTGATTTTGCCCAGGGCGCCTGTTGTCAGTATAAAGATGGGTGCGGTGCGCACTTCTTCTCGCCTTCTTACCATTTGTAACTTACACAACGACATGTCTGATTCCATTGAAAATTCGCCGCAAAAGAGAAACAAGGAGAGAGAAGTTGAGCTTAATAACACACGCGCCAAGAACATAGAGGAGCGGGGTCTGAACGTCTTGGGCTGTTCGTCCTGCGCGGTACGTTGTTGTTCTTTTCCCCTAGGGGTTACTAATCTTTTAGCCAAGCGCCCGGGAATGTCGAGTGTAGTTCGACGAGGCATTGCCTTGTCAAAACGCGGTGCCAAAGTGTGCCTTCTGCTGCCAAGGGTCGGGCTGTCGGTGCTCGCATACGGACCTCATACTGGACATCAAAAGATTTCGCACGTACAGCACCGGGACCGGGTTGGGCGTGCGTATGGCAGAATACGCAAGCTTTTTCTGCAACACGCCCGTCTCGGTCTGGGCCGCTACGCTGGGCCTGTTGGCCAAAAGAATTGGTCAATACCAAAAATACGTTTGGGAGTCTGGACTCGGGGCACATCTGGTAAGTTCGTCCCGTTACCTGAGTGGGGTTCCCAAAGCCCTGCTTGCTACGGCAGCTGCTAACAATCCCCCTGGGGATCGCATCTTGGTTGGCGGTCATCCGCTAATCGAGCCCCTGCAGCTATCGCCAAGAAAGAGGACCCAGCCAACCATGGGGGGGTTGACTGGGGAGGATTCTCCTCGGATAACTGGTAGCGGGATGAACGGACCATTTGTCCTTGAGGAGGATGAAGAATTCTAAGTTAGGTAGCGGTGGTCAGTGGGATGGAGGCGGGACAAGCTGGCCACCGCCCAATTGTAGTAAACAGTACGTCTTCAACAAATTGTGTCTATTGTGTGTTCCTGTATAGTTTGCGGTTCGCAGATCAAAACTGTCGAACTAGTAGTGGAACTCCAGACTCTATCAAAGAGGCGGGTTTCCATGTGCGGTTGGCTGGGGTGTGATTCTCCGAGTTGATTAGGTATTGTGTCTTACCGTCTTGTTTTTGGACGTCTAAGATCGATTGTACGGTGTATGCTGGCGGGGCAGCTAACTCGTCGTCGGTGATCCCCTCGGGGACTGGAAAGTGGTTAGTGATGTGGTCTGGAGCGATCTTTGCGCGCTTCAGCAGACTAGGGTGAAAGACTGGGTGTATCCTCATGTCCGGTGGTAATTGATGTAGCATCTCAAGAATTGCTCCAAACATTGGTTTACTCTCTCAGTTTGTCCGTCTGTCTCCGGATGGAAAGCTGTGGAGTGTTTTGGCTTTATATGTAGTAGTTCCATCACTTTGAGCCAGAACTTGGATACGAACGTTACACCTACCCTTATTCTCAGACCATACCTCGACCCCAAACGCCTAATGCAGTGATCTGATTGGTCGAGAGGGTCATGCGGGTGGCTGCAGGTGGCTGTGGGTTGACTTTGGACCATACCTCGACCCCCGGCCAATGGCAGAGCAAGTCTGACCATACCTCAACCCTCCCTCCCTGCTTGGAGAAAACAGTCGGGAGCTACACGCCACAGTGGCGCCATACCTCGACCCCAGCGTTAGCTAGCCTCTGCTTCGTGCTCTAGGTTGTGCCCTAAGTCCAAACCCAGTATACTGAACCCTACTTCCTGTGTGCACAACCCCAGAAGCGTGCACTTCTCCACTGCCATGCGTACCCAGAACCACATCTCAACCCCATTTGCTGTTAGCATTGGCATTTGGGAGCACCGCCAGCATGCGTGCTACCCTGCAGTTAGTTGCTTGTACAAGGTAAACTATCTGCTCAACAAAGCACACCCTCCGTTTCCAGCGTCCTTCCAGTCACGCTCAATGGAGCTTATCCACCATGAGCCGTCTCACGGCCTTATAGTTTGCAAGCAATGCCGGGTTGTGGTTGCAGTGGACCGGGCTGGTCGGGTCAAATCCAAACACTTCCGCAAGCACCATGCACTCTCTACCACAGATCTTGCGCAATTTCAGGCAGAGGTGCGCAAACTAGGACTAGTGCCTTTTGGTAAGATCAAGGCGCGTATCTTTGCTGATCAGCCTGTCAAGCAGATAACCAGTCTGCCCCTGTATGACGGATATGCCTGCATCATCTGCCCTTCCTGGAGGACACTGAATGCGACGGTTGCATGTATGCATGTGAACCAAGTGCACGGGAAAAGCTCATCTGCTGTACGACTGACAGGTCTGCGACCCTGCAAGCTCCAAACGCTTGGTCAGAGCCACTACTTTGAGGTTCACTCTGTTGCGCCTGATGTGGCACAAGAGTGCCCTGCCTCTGTAGCCTCTGCTGAGTTCCTTGCAAAGCAATTGCAGCTGACGCAAGAGATGAACAGGGTCACACTGGAGGCAGAGGAGACCGTGGAGGCACAGAGGGCAGGCAATGGCGAGAGGCTCCCCTGGCTTGAGCACCTTGGCTTTTCCGTGCATCTCCAGGGCATGGCACGGCACAAGATTGTGTCAAGCTACGGGAAGCCCTCACCCCTGGAGCCTGGGTACA